>QEOT01002983.1:18616-178610 GCA_003123785.1 Pterocarya stenoptera
ACAAGCAATTGTAGGTGAACCAGGGTCTTTATATTTTGGTGGGGTATTATTCTGAATTATGGCACTGACCTGCTCAGTAAGAAAAGCTTTCTTTTGCACATTTAAGTTTCTTTTGATAGTATACAAATCTTTTAGAAACTTAGCGTAGGTAGGAATTTGTTGAATAGCATCCAACAAAGGGATGTTAATCCTAACTTGCTTGAATATTTCTAAAATTTCAGATTGGTGATTATCTTTGTGCAAAGGAACCAATCTCTGAGGAAAAGGAGCAGGTACAGGACATGTAATCTTCTCAGTTTCAATTTTAGCTTGTTCAACCTCACCCTTTTCAGCCTCATTTTGTACAGATTTAGAGACCTTACCAGCATTGTTTGAACCTTGAGCTGGAATGTTCACCACCCTACCATTTCTCAAAGTGGTCACCGCTTTCACTTACCTTACATTTGAACCCTCACCTCCTTCTTGAAGTGGTTGACTTTGTGAATTAGGTTGGGGTTGTGCAGGAAATTTTTCTTTTTCTTGGAAGCTCCAAGCAGTAGTCATCTTTGTAAGTGTGCTCTGGATGTCGCTTAATGCTTGAGAATTCTGATTGTTGATTGTTGCTTGACCGTGCATAAATTGTTGCAAAGTGCTGGACAGCTGTTGTACCGTCTCCTCAAGTCCCTTATTTTGCATTGGAGGAGCTTGAATTGTGAGTTGAGTGGGGCCTGGAGCCAAGGTTACTGGAGCTACATGCTGGTCACCCCTCCAACTGAAATTTGGTGGCTCCTCCATCCTAGATTGTAAGAATTAGAGTAAAGACCAGAATATGGTTTATGTATCATGTTTACAGCATTAGATTGGTCCAACAATACTTCTTTGAAAGCAGAGATTGTGGGACATTCGTTAGTTGTATGCCCATGATCCTCACATATACCACACTTCTCAGAAATTATAGGGACAGCATGCACTTCATTTATTTTTTTCAATTCCATGGCTTCCATTTTTCTTGATAGCAAAGTTAATTTAGCACGCAAATCATCATCTTCTTTTAAAACATATTTTCCATGACCAGACTCAACTTGCTTAGACCTATCATACACATCAGTTGTGTCCCAAGATTGGGCATTTTCAGCCAAGTAGTCAAAATATTCAAAAACTTCTTCAGACCCTTTGTTGAAAAATTCACCATTGCATATGGTTTCAACAAATTGCCTCATCTTTGGTTGCAAACCCTCGTAGAAAAAACTTATGACCCTCCAGTTCTCATATCCATGATGAGGACATGCATTTAATAAGTCTTTAAAACGTTCCCAGCAATGATAAAATGTTTTTACATCTTTTTGACCTTGGGAAAAAAAATTTTTAAAAACTCAGTTTGCATTTCTTGCCAAGTCCCAATAGACCTTGGCCTTAAGGAGTTCAACCAGGTTTTAGCCTTGTCCTTTAGAGAAAATGGGAACAGTTTTAATCGAATGACTTCTTCAGTGCATGTTCTATCTATGAAAGTTGAGCAAACCTCTTCAAACTCTTTGATGTGCAAATAAGGGTTTTCTGGTTCCATACTATGAAAATGTGAAAATAGTGGAATCATTCCAGGTTTGAAATTAAAATTATTTGCATTCAAAGGTTGAATGATGCAAGAGGGTGGGCCTGTCCTAGCAGGCTGCAAATATTCTCTAAGTGTCCTGTTAGGATTCACCACTTCCCTATCATTATTTTCTTCACGATCAGCCATGATGCTATGAATATCATATGATGATTCAAATTCTGGATTAAGATAAACAGATACACCAGGGGATGAAATTGATAATTTAGTTCTAACAAGTCTATGTGTGCTATCTCTAGTCCAAACAGACATACAAATTCAACAACCAAAATAAAATAAAATCAAACAAGTAAAATGAGAGGAAAAGATATCACCCAAGCTATGAAGAGGTTCACAGCACTATAAACGTCCTCTCAACAATAAGAGAATGCTATGATAAACACCAGTTGTCCCCGGCAACGGCACCAAAAACTTGACTCGGTCTCAAATGTGCTTCCAAGTATAGAAGTGTCAAGTTGTATCAAGGATAAGTCCAGGATCGTATTCCACAGGGACAAAAGATTATCAAAGCATTTGTGAGATTTTAGTGTAAAAATTATCTTGACTAAAATAGATGAAAAGTAAAAAAAATGCAATATGCAAAAGTTGAATTAAACTTGTAATAAACAATAAAACAAACACTTGAGATGCAATTTTCGCCCATTTCTGATTTGAATTTGGATTTACCTCTAGCTTAGAAAGGGAAGAATTCTATTTTAATTCTATCCTAAAATACTTCACAGATTGATTCTAATTTACAGCTCATGCCAACACTCCCCCTCACGTTGACACATACAGATCCTGAATGTGCAACTTGACAAGTGAGTTGTAAAAGACTTGGCTTGATACTGCCTTTGTGAGTACATCTGCTAATTGATCCTCTGATTTAATAAATGGAAATTTGATTATCTTGGCTTCCAGATTTTGCTTGATAAAATGCCGATCCACTTCCACATGCTTTGTGCGGTCATGTTAAACCGGATTATGCGAGATATCAATAGCTGCCCTGTTGTCACAAAACAAATTCATCTCAGTTGTAGGAGGGAAGCCTATCTCAGTCAGCAATCTTCTCAGCCAGAGAAGTTCACACAGCCCCTTAGCCATACCACGGAACTCAGCTTTTGCGCTTGACAGTGCCACAACCTTTTGTTTCTTACTTCTCCATGTGACCAAGTTGCCTCCCACAAACATAAAATAACCTGATGTTGACTTCCTATCCGAGAGATTTCCTACCCAGTCAACATTGGTGTAGCCATCAACTTTCAAGTGATTATTCTTTGAGAACATAAGTCCTTTCTCGGGAGACGATTTTAGATATCGCAATATTCTAGTCAGGGCAACCATGTGATCCTCACTCGGGCAATGCATAAATTGACTTACAACACTTATGGCATACGCGATGTTAAGACGAGTGTGAGAGAGGTAAATTAACTTACTAACCAATCGTTGATATCTCCCTTTATCCGTGAGTACTTGGTTAGTGTATATACCAAGTCTGTGATTTTCAACTATTGGGGTGTCTGCAGGCTTACACTCCAATAGTCCAACTATTGATAGCAAATCAAGTATATATTTCCGTTGAGAGAGAAAAATGCCTTTGTTTCGACCTCGCCACTTCTATTCCCAGAAAGTATTTTAATCCCCCCAAGCTCTTCATTTCAAATTCAGTTGCAAGCTATTGTTGAAGTTGAGCTATCTCCTCTGTGTCATTTCCTGTGATTATCATATCATCAACGTAAACATTTAGAGCTGTTACTTTGCCCTTCTGGTGCTTTAGGAATAGAGTATGATCTGAGTTGCTTTGTTGGAACCCATACTTCTTCATTGCTAGGCTAAATCTCCCAAACCAGGCTCTAGGAGATTGTATCAAGCTGTATAGTGCACGTTGCAACTTACAAACTACATTTGTGAAGGCTGTGTAGCCCGGTGGGATATCCATGTAGACCTCCTCTTCAAGATCACCGTGGAGGAATGCATTTTTTATGTTAAACTGGTGTAAGGTCCAGTCCAGGTTGGCTGCAAGTGACAACAGAACTCTAACGGTATTAAGTTTGGCTACAGCGAGAATGTCTTTGGCTACAGCGAGAATGTCTCCCCGTAATCTACACCATATGTCTGTGTGTATCCTTTTGCCATTAATCTCGCTTTGTACCGCTCAATGGATCCATCTATTTTGTGCTTGATAAAGAATATCCATTTGCATCCCACAGTTCTTTTCCCTCTAGGTTCTGGAACTAGACTCCAAGTATTGTTCTTACCTAGAGCCTTCATTTCTTCTTCTATTGCTTTAGTCCACTGTGGATCAGTTAGAGCTTCCTGAACATCCATAGGAATTTTTTCAATAGATACTTCATGCACAAACTTCTGGAGTGGCTCAGATAGATGTTTTGTGAACACAAAATTTGCAATTGGATACTTTGATCACCTTGCTTCAATATTAGGAGAATACCTATTTGGTGGCTTGCCACGGTCATGCCTGAAAGGTAAGATAGAACCAGCAGGAGTATTGTTGTCATTTGTATCTAGAGGAGAAGAAGAGTTTACCTCAGGAGTATTCTTAGGAGATGGGACATGTACGTGTAAGGGGGGGAAGTCTATGTTTCTGTCACGTGGCCATTATCCTCTCCTGTGTGTGCCGTGTCTTCCTCAGAAGCTCTTTCTTCATTAACTTTAATGGAATTCGGCCACTCCAATATCAACCAATTGTGTGCTTCATTTCGTGTCTCCCCCTGAAGCATAGAATTGGGTGAATAAAACATGTCTGACTCCACAAAAGTAACATCCATAGTAACATGGATTTGTTTGGTGTTTGGGTCATAGCAACGATACCCCTTCTGGTGAAGTCCATATCCCAGAAACACACACTTAAGAGCACACGGGTCAAGCTTGGTCCGCTTGTTTTTGTGGAGGTGAACGTATGCCACATAGCCAAAAACACGAGGAGAAATCTTCAAAACAGAAGGTAAGGAGGTATATGTGGACAGGACCTGAAGTGGAGTCTGGAACTTCAATACTTTAGAAGGCATACGGTTAAGGAGATGGACTGCAGTGGCTACTGCATTTGTCCAATGAGAATTAGGCACATGGGCACCTAATGGTAAGGCAAGAGCAGTCTCAAGAACGTGTCGGTTCTTCCTTTTGGCAACCCCGTTCTGTTGGGGTGTTTGGGGACATGAGGTTTCATGAAGAATTCCATGTAGTTGGAAGTATTCTCGGAATCTGTGATTAACAAATTCACCACTATTATCTGATCTTAACACTTGAATTTTTGCAGAATATTGTGTCTCAACCATCATTGTAAAAGACTAGAATGCACTAAAAACTTCGTCTTTATGTTTGAGTAAATAGAGCCATGTCATGCGGGTGCAATCATCCACAAACAGTACAAACCAACGAATACCAGACAAGGTAGCCACAGGGGAAGGACCTCAAACATCCGAATGGATCAAGGAAAAAGGAATGTCATTTTTATTTGAGATCAATGACTAAGTAGCACGATGACTTTTGGCTAAAATACATGTCTCACATTTGAAGTCAACATTCGGTAATTTAGAGCATAATGTAGAAAATAAATATTTCATATAGCCAAAGGAGGGATGCCCCAATCGACAATGCCAAAGCCACAATTGTCGTTCATGAATACCAGCAAAATATGTAGTTGCAATGGAATCCCAAACCAGCTTGGCAGTGGGAAACCGAATAAAATTCCCAATCAAAGAAGGTTCCATGGAGTTGATAAGCCAACCTTTGACAATGGCATTGTCAGTGCGCCACTTTCGAAAGGACAGATCAGTGTGAGGGGGTTGGTGAATATCGCCATTGATATATCCTAATTTATCCTTGCAGGAGATGTACATCTCGACAACTTGGGACCATAAAGCATAGTTGGTGCCATCCAACTTGATGCCGATAAGAGCAGCGGAAGGTTCAGCTGTAAGGGTAGGGGTCTGCACTTTGGTTAGTGCTTTAGCCATTTTTGTAGTAAAGTCATTGAGGAGGATGTTAGTCGGGGTGGAATCAGACTGGCTTTCAAAGTCTGAGTCCGACATGATGGCCAGAAGCAAAGACCAGTGGGTGGGTTTACGGGAGGGGCACAAGAATTTGGATCATCTCTGGGACTGATACCATGTCAAAACGAATTCTCGTATGTATTTTTATTCATCATCTACCAACTATATATGCAATACAATAGAAACCTAGTATCAACTACCCAGATTTTATGGCTACAGTTTTGGGTAGCTTAGAAAGGGAAGAATTCTATTTTAATTCTATCCTAAAATACTTCACAGATTGATTCTAATTTACAGCTCACGCCAACAAATAATCGAGATAACTATAAGCATCAAGCAAAGGCCTACTCCATTTAATAGGCACCCCATCATTTCTCTTTACAGAATCAATATCCTCCTATTAAGTTCTCCACTTGTTTAAAAAGAAATTGGCAGTCTAAATTAAAGAATCCCACACATTATTAAAGACCTTTATTTCATGCTTGTGCACTGTACTTTATTCCCACTAACTAAATCTTGCTCGAGACTGATCTACTTTCTTGAAGCAAAAGGAAAAGCTAGCTGCAAGAATTTTTGTTTTTTGATTTAAATTCATATGGAAAACCTTCTGGTAGGCCCACAAAAATAAAGCTAAAGTCTTGGTAGTTTAACCTTTTGTCGATGGTAAACATTGAGGAACACGTGGTATGGATTGTAGTAAGTAAACTAGGTTGAACTTATCTAAATTAATGGAAAAGTTTATCATTTCAAAGTACTAGAAAAAATTAAGATTCTTCTTGGAATTATTTATGAAGATAAAAAGAATTATCATTTTAAACATCGTTGTTGTAACGCCCCGATCTCGTAGGGGTCTGAGAGTTAGCTCATGTAGCCTAAAATCATCTCTCATATCACAATTACAAATACTCTAATTCCAAATAAAACATAAATTCATTTATTCAAACCAAATATATATGTTCCTCCACCAAAATACCATAGAAAAACCTCAATAAAAGAAACTAAAATCTCCACAGACTCGGACATATCCATAGCTCAAAACTCCAAAATAACATAAAATAATAATTCTACTAACTAAGACTCTTCAATAAATAATTGTGCTATTTGGCACTTATTCATCTACGATCATCAGCCTTACTAACACTTCATATTCTTGACTTCCAACTGGGACATCAACATCATTTGAAAAATGTTTTGGAGATAAGGGGTGAGTTATCAACAACTCAGTAAGCAAAAAATATATACTAGTGTGTAAACATGAGCATTTACAAAGATCAGAATGCAGAACAAAACATTTCCATTTTCAGAATGCGGAAGCAGAACATGTTATCAAAATATCGGAGCAAAGATTCAGAAAATAATTTTATTCAGTATCATTTGGCATAGCATAAATGATCATCATCATCATCAAAACATCATATCAGAACTTGTATAACCCTCGTGGTAGGGTTGTGCATCTGTGGATAGCCAAGCAGAACATAAATCACTCTGTCACCAAGGTGTGCACTCAAAACAGAGAGCACTACTATAATCTATGGCAGGGCCGTATCCACTATTATAACCCGTGGTTGGGCCGTATCCACTATTATAACCCGTTGTTGGGCCATATCCACTATTGTCACCCGTGGTAGAGCCGTAACTGAACAGAGCGGAAATAGAATCAAGTTCAGAATTAGAGAGTCATGCTAAAGGTTTTAAAAAATTACATCTTATCCAAACAAAGTACTGAACAAAATCATATTATCTTCATAGTCAAAACAGATCCACAGCATATTTACATATTCACTCTTTTTGCATAGGTCAAAAATAGAATTCAAAAAATAAGCTCATGTCTACACTAGTCATGGCAAAAATACTTTTTCTTTCATCAGAGTTCAATGAGTAACGATGAATAAATAACTGAGGTTATTTTCACATTTCTTTTCAAAACATATAATGCACATTTTCATAAATCAAAATCAGTTCATTTTTTATTTTATGCAAAGTCTAGCATAGGAACTCCACTTACCTGAACTTCTTAGTTTATCAAAGTTTCTCCATAGCAGTACTGAATGAAAATCAATCATTACCTATAAAATTGTCATGTAACTCCCACAAATTTTCAGTCGAATATGTATTTCAATACTTAAACCTGAATTTTCTATTTTAATTCCTCAAAAGCCTAAACTTCTCATAACCTTAAAATATAACATCACTTTCTAAAATCATCAATGTTCATTTGATAACTCCGACTAAAACATTAAACTCCAACTTATTTATTATAGAAGTTCAACTATACAATATAAAATTAGATAACATAATTATATTAAAATCTATTAAAGTAAACAAAGCAAAAATACCATTTAATTAAAATAGACTTAATTAGTCTCTCTTTTAGGAGTTCAAAGTAAAAGTCTTGCACTACATTGTACTTCTAAAAACATATATTAAAAAATATAATAATACTAATTTCATATTACAAATCTTTATTATTATCTTTATAAAATCTTGCATTTTCTTAAGTAAAAATTAAACCAAGACCATTTATTAAAAACATAACCCATTTAAACCAAGCCCAAAATAACTAGAATAATTTCTGTAAAAGTGAAATCTAGCCCATAATATTTTTAGAACACAAAACCATCTGAAATAAGTCCAACACCCGGTTACGATGGCTCCGACGATTGTGGAAGCAGTTTTTCCAGTTTGTTTTCTCTCCAGTTTCTTCGTATAGGTTCTTGAGGAGAAAGTTTGTGCTTCACTCTTGGGTGGTAGGCGGAGTGTTAGTCTATAATTGTCTATTATCTTCCTGTTTTATTATCTCTTGTCAACATGGCTGAGGATTTTATTATGCATTGGAATAAACTAAGCCTTACAACCATTGAAAGGGAGGGTATTGTTGTCTTGGACAATGAAGTGGAACAAACTATTAAAAAAGGTCAATGCTGTCTGGTGGGGAAGATTATGTCTGAAAGGAAAATCAATCGTGAGGCCTTTAAGTTAATGATGCTTAAAGTTTGGAAAGTTAGTGCTGTTATCCGTATTGTTGAAGTGGGACTGAGTTTGTTTCTCTTGGAATTTAGTTTTGATCATGATATGTAGAGAGTATGGGATGGTCAGCCATGACTTTTTTATCAGAATCTAATTTGTTTTATGTTCTTTGATGGACTTATTCCTCCCACTAAATTACTATTCTTTCATGCCTACCTTTGGGTGCAACTTCATCATATACCTCTTGGGTGCATGAATTACAATGTGGCTTCCAGAATTGGTGGAAGAATTGGAAATTTGATTCATGTGGAGATTGATGAACATGGAACTGGTTGAGGACAATATATGCGGGTTCTTGTTGAGATTGATCTTTTCAAAACCCTTGCAAGAGGTGCTATGTTGTCACTGAAGGATCATTAGGTATTTGTGCATTTTAAGTATGAAAAATTGCCTTGTTTGCTTTTCTTGTGGTGTTATTATGCATGGCAGTGTTGGTTGTTTGGATAAGTCAGAAGGCACTTCTACCATGCAATATGGTACATGGATGCGTGTTGCGTCCACTGCTACAAGAGGAAGGGTGGGGAAATTCATTGTTGGTTCTTCAAGTCTATCTACATCCTCTGATGCAACTAATCAGGTTTCTCCTTCATTTCGTTCTGGTAACAGCATTGACAGTTATGAGATAGTTGGGGATGTGGATGACATAGGACATTCTAAGAAGATTGCATAAGATATGTTGATTGGCTGCCCATCTGTGATTACCATTTTTGCAGCTGCAAATGCCCCAACTGCTATAACTGCCACAACTGTCATCTCCTCAATGCTTGATCCTGCACTGCATCCCGTGATTCCTCCCCAATCTATTGATGAATCTCCTGATGAAGTCCCCATTCCTGATGAAAGGGTTGGCACTGGTTGGGTGGAGACTACTGAATAGAATAACCTCTCTAGTCCATCTCATTCACTGCTTCATCTGAAGAATAAGATTAGAAATGCTAAAGTTAAGGCCACTCTTAATTCTAACAACTACTTGGCTACTAGAAAGAGGAAGTTCTTGCCTTTTGGTAACCGTAGTACTGAGGACAAAATGAGTTCAAAAGAAAA
The DNA here is from genome assembly GCA_003123785.1 of Pterocarya stenoptera. Lineage (NCBI taxonomy): Eukaryota > Viridiplantae > Streptophyta > Magnoliopsida > Fagales > Juglandaceae > Pterocarya > Pterocarya stenoptera. Next base: position 28,265 of record QEOT01002983.1, read on the forward strand.
TTGAGAAATATGAAGACATTGGCGGAGGTTGTTTCTCAGCCCCGCCAAGAGAAATGAGGCTTTTAAGTTGGAACTGCCTAGGGCTTGGCAACCCTCGAACAGTTCATGACCTTAACCTTATGGTTAAGGATAAAAAACCAAACATCTTATTTCTTATGGAAACTAGATTACGTAAGAATAAGATGGACTGTTTGAAATATTTATTTGGTTTTACTAATATGTTTTTGGTTGAGGGGTTGAGTCGTGGTGGGGGATTGGCTTTGTTTTGGAAGTCTGCTTGTGATGTAGAAATTCAGAGCTTTTCTCAAAGACATAGTAATTGTTGGGTTGACAGCATATCTCCAAAACCTCCATTGATGCTCACATGTTTCTATGGTCATCCCATTACTGAAAGAAGAATAGAGGGTTATAACATTTTAAGGCATCTAAATTCTCTGAATTCTGATATGTGGCTTTGTCTTGGAGATTTCAATGAGATCCTTTTTCATGGTGATAAGGAGGGGGGAGCAGTAAGAAGTGAGAAACAGATTTGCCTTTTTAAGGATGCCTTAGATGATTGTCAACTTCATGATCTACAGTTTACTAAAGGGAGGTTCACTTGGTCCAATAACAGATCAGATTCTTCTTTCACTAAGGAGAAACTGGACAGGGCAGTGGCATCTTCTGCTCGGTGTGAAGAATTTGGCATGGTTGACATACGAATTTTATCTTTAGTTTCTTCTGATCATTGCCCTCTTCTCATGACCTTATTAAATAATCATGAACCTTCTTGACCATTGAAGAGGCCAATCATATTTGAGGCCAGATGGGCTTCTTATGAGGGCTATAGTTCTACTGTAAAATTTGCTTGGTTGCAGGTTGGTGGAGTCTCTAATAATCTGTCTTCTCTAAATAATAAACTAGCTTGTTGTATGAAATCGATAAGAAGATCAGCTTATTCAAAAGATCCAATTTCTGATAAGCACCTTAGGGAGAAGATGAGCCAATTTGAGAGGATTCAGACTAACCTCACAGCAGCCTCAGTATCAGAAGTCAGCAGACTGCAGAAAGAGATTTCTATTCGTCAAGAATCTTTGCACTTAAAATGGAAACAAAGCGCCAAAGTTCACTTGTTACAAAATGGAGATAGAAATACTAAATTTTTCCACTTGAGTGCTAGCCAAAGACAAAAAAGAAATAAATTTGTGAAAGTGGAAGATGAGGATGGTGTTTAGTGTAGTACTGCAGTAGAGATTGGTATTGCTTTTACTCATTTTTATCAAAACTTGTTTACTTCCTCTAATCCTTCTCAAATTGATGTTTATCTTCATAATCTGATACCTAAAGTATCTCATGCTATGAATAATGATTTGCTTCAAGCATTTACAGTAGAGGATGTTAAAACTGCAGTTTTTCAAATGGGATCATACAAAGCCCCTGGACTAGATGGTTATAGTACCTACTTCTATCAAGACAATTGGGATGTGGTTTGTCATACGATTCTATCATTTCTTAATTCTCATGCAAGTATAGGAGCCATTAACCACACTTACCTGGTTTTAATTCCCAAGTCCAAAAATCCAAAGACTGTTTCTGAGTCTAGACCCATAAGCTTATGTAATGTCCTTTATAAGATCATTACAAAGATGCTCACTAATAGATTGAAGTCCATTATGCCTCTACTCATTTCACCAAACCAGTGTGCTTTTGTGCCTGGTAGACAGATCACTGACAACATCACAACTGTCTATGAAACTCTCCACTCCATAGATACAAAACTCCATGGGCAGAAAGGCTTTATGGCTTTGAAATTAGATATGAGTAAGGCTTATGACAAGGTGGAATGGGGGTTTATTCAAGGTGTTTTGGTTAATGGTGTACCTCAACATTATTTCAAACTAGGAAGGGGCCTCAGGCAAGGTTGTCCTTTATCTCCATATCTTTTTATTCTTTGTGCTGAAGCCTTGAGTTCTCAATTGTATGATGCAGAACAACAAAAGGCCTTAACTGGTGTACCAATTGCTCGAGGCCAGTTCAGATTAAATCATCTGTTCTCTACAGATGACAACCTCTTATTTTGTAGAGCTAATATGCATGAGTGGGTCCACTTGAACCATATCCTTAGTGTGTATGAAGTTGCATCTGGCCAAAAGCTTAATAAAGAAAAAACCTCCTTATTCTTCAGCAAAAATATAAGAGCAGCAACAAAGAAACACATTATGGAGGTTGCTGGGTTATAGCCCTCTACTAATCTGGACAGGTACTTAGGCCTTCCATCTATTGTGGAGAAATAAAAAAGAAGGGCTTTTAATGGTATTGTGGAAAGGGTGCTTAAGAGGCTTGACAATTGGAAAAACAAATTCCTCTCAAAAGCAAGAAAGGAGATTCTTCTTAAAGCAGTACTGCAGGCACTTCCCACCTATAGTATGAGTGTTTTTCTGCTCCCAAAAGTACTTTGCAAGAAATTACATTAAGCTTTTGCAAAATTCTGGTGGGGTCATAAGGAAAATCAGTCTAAAATACACTGGTCAAGCTGGGAATCCTTGTTTGTAGGGAAATCTTGTGGAGGTTTGGGGTTCAGAGACCTACATAGCTTTAATATAGCCCTTTTAGCAAAGCGGATACGGAGGTTGAAGATGTTTCCTGACTCTTTGTCTAGCAGGATTCTTAAAGCCAAATACTTTCCCCATACTGACTTCTCACAGGCTGCTTTAGGTCCAAGGCCTTCTTATTTATGGAGAATATGTTTCATTCTATTCCTCTGGTTGAGGAAGGTAGTATGTGGAGAGTGGGTGATGGTTCCCGGGTCAGAATTTGGAAGGACAAATGGTTGCAGCGAGCCTCTACATGCAGGATCCTATCTCCTGTATCTACTCTTCATGAAGATGTTGTGGTTGCTGATCTTATTGATACTAACACGAGGTGGTGGAACATGAATCTTCTCCAAACAATATTTCAAGAGGAAGATGTAAAGGAGATATTGAAGTTGCCTATCAATATTCTTCCTATTGCTGATAAGCTAATATGGAAAGAAACTTTATCTAGCCATTTTTCAATAAGAAGTGCTTATCACTTGCATATGCAACTCCAAGCAAGAAATAATGGGGAATCTTCAACTAATAGAGCACATGGGTTGTTATGGAAGATGATTTGGGCTTTACAAACAACAAATGCTGTTAAATAGTTCATTTAGAGTGCATGCACAGATTTATTGCCCACTCGAGTCAATTTGTGCAAGAGAAGAGTGATTGCTGATTCTTGTTGTCCTGTTTGTATGTTAGAAGATGAAACACCAGCCCATATTCTATGAACTCGTCCCTCTGCAAAGGATGTATGGCTTTTGTGATCTAAGCCTATTCAAAAGGAAAACTTTTGAGCACCTAGTTTCCTCTATGTTTTAGAATAGCTAGTTGACATATTACCAATGCAAGATCTTGTGTTATTTGCCACCCTAGCTCGTTTGATTTGGTTTAGAAGAAACCCACTAATCCATGATGGTCCTTTTCAATCTCCTAATATGCTCTATGGTAATGCAGTTAAGGTTGTTGAAGAGTATTGCAATGCAAGATTAAAGCTAGTAGGGTCAGTCACTCGTGATCCTTTGTTTGCTGCTCGATGGGAAAGACCTCCATCACATTGGGTGAAAGTTAATTGGGATGTGGCAATAAGAAATGCTTTTAACAAGAATGGTGTTGGTGTGGTGATAAGGGATGCTGATGGTTCTGTTTTGATAAGTTTAATGCAACCAAAATTTTATTGCACAGATCCTGTGTTGGCAGAAGCAAGAGGATTAACTCTACTATGTTATTTTGTCAAGAGTTGGGACTTGATTCTATCATTTTTGAAGGAGATTCTTATCAAGTTGTTCAAGCAGTTTAGAGGTTTGATTCTTTTGCTGGAGATCTGCACTACATTACCTCAGATATTATCACACTTTTGTGCAATGCTCATTGGAAAATCCAGCATGTTAAGAGGGACTTGAACGGTGTTGCCCATCGACTTGCTCAAGTTGCAGTGTCTTTAGAACATGAGTTACTAGATATTGATTGTATTGGCTGAATGCCAGTTCAATAAAATTGACTACTATGTTGATTTTTGAAAAAAAAAAAAAAAAAAAAGTCCAACACCCGTGAGCCTTAATGGCAAACTTGTAATACCGTAATTCATGTTTCTTTTTCTTTCTTCTTCTTGTAGCAGGTTTACGTAAACCAGATTTTCACCTTTTTAGTTGTGCTACGAAGACTCACCGGAAGAGAGAAAGCTGCGACAGACGAAGAGCTAGGCGGTGGTGGGTGGTGATCGCGACGGAGCACTGAGAGAGAGAGAGAAAGAGAGTAATACGGTGAGAGAGTAAAACGTGAGGGAGATAGAGACTAAGCCGAGAGAGAGTGACATGGAGGTGCTGTCGATGGCTTGGGCTGTTCTGTAACTACTGCTGCTCGGTGATGCAGAAGCAGAGGTGGTACCAAACGGCTGAGCAGGTTGGGGCCGTGACTGACTAGGTGGTGGGTTTGCATTGCTTACGGTGGGGGAGAATGAGGGGTGGGTGCTCTGTTTCGGGAAACAAAAACAGGGGATTCACACGGCCTGAGTTGGGTGGTTTGGCTGGGTCACACAGTGGCTGAGCAGAGGGGCTACGGGTTGTGTGAGAGGGGCGTTGGGCTTGTGGAGGTGATCACCATCGCTTGCAGAGGTGCGGTAGACTAACCTTTGGGCAATGGCTAGCGGCGACTTCTTTGAGAGCAATATGTGTATTTATAGAGGTGATTGAAAACCCTAGATAAGAACAAAAAGGAAGGGGGACGTGCATCAGAGACGTGCATGGTGTGGACTGTGGAGTTTGGAAATTGATTCTCATGGATTGGGTTTTGGTGCAAGGTTTGGGCCTTTGGGTGATCGGCTAGGGCACATTTTTAAATATTTGGGCCCACGGTTTGAATAGTAAAGAAAATATATAAAAGGCTCTTTCCTGAATTTTGGATCTTGACACAAATAAAATAAAAATCCAACTTGCTTAAAAATTATCTCGGCCCATAAAAGTATAATTTTTTTAACCTAAATATCCAAGCCACAGAAAATCAGATAGAGATTTTAGACCCATTGTCTATTTAAAAGAAAACTATTTAAAAACTCAAATGGACTTTTCACACATAAAAATCTAAAATTTTTTAAAAACAATGATACGGAAAAATCCTTTTCGTGGAAGACCTGCAATGAATTGGAGAGAGTCTTTTGGCATTTTCGAATACGAATTTTCCATGAAACTTCGTTAATTGGCCTGTTTGATAGATCATATAAATGAAGCAAAAATAAACTGTATCTACTTTGAAAGGTCGTTCCAGAATCTCATGTCATGCATGGTAATACGCGCAAGCCTAGTGATGATGTGAAATTAAAGAGTAGTCGATCTATAGTTTTTTGAGATGAAATTGAAATTAGGTGAGTATTTTTATCATCCACAAACTCAGAGAATCCTGATCCATTAATCACGCGTTTGTAGTTGGGTCATGAGTCACGACTGACATTTCATGATCATGATCAGCGAATCTTTTCCTTTTACTTAATTTTGATCTCAAGTGTCCTAGCTCTTATTGATGCGTGTATTTCCCGGAAGAAAAACTACAAACATACAAATAAATATTGATGCGTATAGGCAAAGTGCAAGTTGCTTAGAGAAAAAAACCCGACGACATGCTCATACTAATAGTACTATTGTTATCGGTTTAAATTGAAGTTAGGTAAATTAAGTACTATAGGGACACAACAGTGATATAATTTGTTTAAAAAATTTAAACACATCAAATTAATCTAACAAAATTTAAATAAGTTAACGATAAGAGTCGGGCTACTCTGCTGCTCAAAGTAGCCCTCTAATATATTTGTATGATGGCTCATACAAATAAGCCATCAAATTCATATTTTTTCTAATATATTTAAATATTTTTAAAAAATAAAAAAATATACCAATACACTGCAAACGTACGCTTCAGATTACGACACTTGGTAAATGGCTTAATAACAAACAAAACGTACGCTTCAAATTACGACACTTGGCTTAATCACGAGCCTTCATTCATTACACTACTAGCTATTGATTACTGACCACTCGATACATCCAATGGTCCAACTGGTGCCACTCATCTTCCCAACGTTGATGCTTTTAATTCCCAAACAGAGACTTGATCTTCCACTTCCAGTCCGACACATCTACTTTCCCAATTTCTTCTTCATCCTCCACATCCCGCTCTAGCTCCTACGACCTCTGTGTGACATATATCTTTTAAAAGAAGAGTTCAATATATTATTGAAAAATTAATTTGTTCATGTAGGTTTTATATTTACTTATTTTTTTTAAATGGATTGCACGAAACTTGCACTCAATACAACAAAAAGGGTTTTTGGGGCAAAGACTTTCATCTAAAAAATTCTGATTTCTTCCTAAAATACGTTTTGGGAGGAAAAAAAATCATCACAAGGTCGACTCAATTTCACTCTCCTAAAAGGTTTTTTGGAAATAAAATTAAAATTTCGTCACAAAAAATATGTTTTGGGACAAAATTGAACAAGACCGTTCGATAGTATTCGAATGGAAAGTTTTTTTGGGACGATTAAATTTCTTCCCAGATATATAGTCGAACGGTCAAACCATTAGTTCGATCGTGGCCATATATTTGAACACATTGGGTGGAGTGGTTGATCGAAATAAATTTGTTCAAACGTATTCATATGAAAAAACGTTCGAATGTTAAATTTAGTGCTTGACCGTACAACTATGTTCGAACGCATTACATTGATTGTTCTATCAAATTATTATATGTTCGAACTTGTTACTAGGAAAAGATGTTCAAATGTGAAATATAGTTAGCAAACGTAGATTTTATGTTCGATGTTGTTAGAAAACATTCGAATGCTTATTACATTCAAACGGGGAGTTCATTATGTTTGATCGCTATTCGAATGCTAATTACGAATTACGTTCAAATGTTCTGTGTAACCATTCTAATGGTTAGACTGACGATATGTTTGAATGATTGTTGGTCATTTGAGCACTAGGAATTTGATTTTACCGAATAATGAAAAATGAAATACACATACATAACATCTTAAAAAATATATTAGAATTTGTTCAATAAACATAAAAGTCATCTCATAAATGCAAAATAAATAAATAAAACAGTAGTGTTCATCACATAAAAACAGTTGTAGAATCTGTATAAATTAAATTAGTTGCTTAGAGACCTGAATTGTTGCATAAGCATATGCATTTGGAGTTACATTTCTCTCTTGAACTCATATTGTTTCAATCGCATTTCCATGTCTGCTTGTTGCGCCACTTGAGCCTTTAACTTATGCTGCCTTGTTGTCAATTCCTCGTTCTCAAACCTCACTTCCTCTAACACTCTAGCAGTGCTGGAGGCATTGTTAATGGACGATGAGGACAAGCTAGAAGGCTTGATGCACGATCCAAACCCCTAAAATATGATCCTAAACATGGACCCAACTCTTTTGTAAAAATGTCAGCATCACTTGTTGAGGAATTTTGATCAAATGCATATTCAGCACGTTGGGCAACTATTTTTTTCCTACAGATAAGAGAAAGAATTAATATTTCCAGAAATATACAAATGTGTTTAATTAAAATAGATAATAATACTTACATAATTAAAATTCATGGCAAAAACCCACTTCCTTTCTATCATTAGTCATTGACACATTAGTGGGATGAACCAAACAAGCTGTCCACTTTTAATTAATTAATTAGTATGGTCGATGTTGTTGCAACAAGTTGCCGAGAAGTTTCTCCCCACTCTCTATAATTATTTATTTGCAATGCCTATTGATCTATAATTTGACCTTCTTCCCCTTCTTCATCATCATCTCCTTCCATGGCCTTTCAATTAGGAGCTTCTTCCTCTTCTTCATCATCATCTCCTTCCATCCATCCACAGAATCATGATGTATTCTTGAGCTTTAGAGGTAAAGATGTTCGCCACAAGTTTATTTCTCATCTAAACCGAGCTTTATGTCAAAGTGGAATCAAGACTTACATGGATGGTGTCGACCTTGAGAGAGGAGAGCAAATTTCGTCTGAACTTTTTAAAGCTATTGAAGAGTCAAATATTTCAATCATTGTATTTTCTAAAAACTATGCAGAATCCAAATGGTGCTTAGACGAGCTATTGAAGATTCATGAGTGCAAAAAATTATTCAAACAAATTGTTCCACCAATATTCTATGAGATAAAACCATCAGACATACGAGAGCAAAAACGAAGCTTTGGAGAAGCATTCACAAAACTTGGAAAGAAAATCAAGGATGACATAAAGCTGCTAGAGTATTGGAAGGAAGCTTTAGAAGAAGTAGCCAACTTGTCCGGGTTTGAATATATAGCGTTCGGGTAAGCTTTGCTGGCCTCTATATATGTTCTTCGCGTGTGTATGTGTGAGCATATATATATATATATATATGATGCTATTGAGATATTAGGGGATTTAATATATATTACCACTACCACGTTAGTTAATTCACATACAGTTTATTGGAGAAATAGAAGAACATGAGATAAATAAAAATACATATATTTTCTTTCTTTTTGCGTTTTGGGTCTTTTGATCATGAATTGCAAGCAAAAGCAAAGGAATAGAGGAATATATATGGAATTTCGTCCATCGAATAACTGATCAAATGATCGGATAGTTAGAAAAATTAGATAATTAAGAAAAATGGTGGGAATTGCTTATTATTTGTGTTATAGCTATAGAAAGAATAAGATTTGGAGTACTGATGACTAAAAAAAACGGCTTTAAATTATAAGTAGTACTGGTTTTTAGTTTCATTTTGTTTCTACATATATTTAAAGACTCACACATACTCTTAAATGAAAGAAAAGCAGAAACGATATATAATTTCACACATATTATGTACCTGCGAAAAAAGTCCGACTCTTTAAAATTTTCTTCTCTTTTTTATTGATAGGGATGATGAGTCAGAATTTATCCAAAATATCATTCGGTGGGTCAACTCAAGAATACCAAACCAAACACCTCTATACGTTGCCGAGTATCCAATTGAAATAGAGTCTCGTATACGAGTCATTTATCAGCTTTTAAGTCTTGAAAAGAATGATATTATACGCATGGTTGGGATTTTTGGAATCGGTGGAATTGGAAAGACAACTTTTTCAAAAGATATTTATAACAAGATATCATCTCAATTTGAAGGATGCTGTTTCTTGAGTAATATTAAAGAAAGATCAAAAAGAGAAGGTCCGATTGAGCTGCAAAAAATACTTCTTTTCGAGATATTGGGTAAAAAATTGGATATTTATGATGCTGATAGAGGAGTCAATGTGATTCGGGATAGCCTTCGCTTTAAAAGGGTTCTACTAATTCTTGATGATGTGGATGAGTTGGACCAACTAAAAAAATTAGCTGGAGATCGCGCTTGGTTTGGTTTAGGAAGTAGAATCATCATAACAACAAGAGATCAACATTTACTAAAATTCTTTGAAGTTGATGATCCAACGTACGAGTTGAAGCCTTGGGATGACAATGAAGCTCTTCGGCTCTTTAGCTTGCATGCTTTCAAGAAAGACGAACCACTTGATGAGTATGTGAAACTCTCCAAACAAGTAATAAAATATGCTCAAGGTCTTCCACTAGCTTTAACTGTGCTTGGATCGGATCTAAAAGGCCAAAGCATACCCCAATGGAAAAGTGCATTGGATAAGTATAAAAGCATTCCCCACAGAAATATTCAGAGTGTACTTCGAATAAGTTATGATGGTTTGGAAGATAATGAGAAGGAAATGTTCCATCAAGTGCTCCATCAAGTTTAAGGTACGTACAATTTTCACAGAAATAAATTCATTATCTTTAAAATGCGTGGTAGTTTCGTCAATTAAGGAGTTTAAGTTTTATCAAATCTAAGGTGCCTGCAATTATCATCTTCAATAACTTTGTTTCTCTAATCTATGTGCTAAACTCCTTTCCATTTGTTTTTTTCTTTTTTAACAGGACATGACAATTATGCATTTCCATGATTGTAATTTCTTAAAAAAAGTTCCAGATCTTTCAAGCGTCCCAAATTTGAGGGATTTATCTGTTCAAAGGTGTATAAGTCTAGTTGAGGTGCATGATTCCGTTGGATCCCTAGATAATCTTTTTCGTATGAGTTTTTTCGGATGCTCTAACCTCAGAATTTTTCCAAGAAGCCTCAAGTTGAGATCTTTAGATTCACTTGATCTTGGAGATTGCTCAAGCCTTAGTAGCTTTCCTGAAATTATGTGTGAAATGAAATCTTTATATGTATTATTTCTATAGCGCACTGCCGTGGAAGAACTACCTTTGTCCATTGGAAATCTCACTGGACTTAATTCTGTATCTCTATGTTCCTACAAAAACCTTATCATGCATCTCCCAATTAACATCAGTCTTCCGTTGCAACATTTAACAACACCAACGATTGGTGGTTGTACAAATCTGCTGAAGAAGATGGGACATGATCGACAATCCATTCTAGCTATTGAGTCTCCAACAATGGAAGACGATATATCATCGAGTGAAGAACAATTCCAAGAATTGGCGCCTCCAACAAATTCAAGCAATGGAAGTAGCGAATTACAAGTGTTGAATCATCGGAATTGTTTCCAATCAGAATCAAGTTTCTTTCCAACATCAAGTTTATTTACCATGTTTAATTTCTCAGCCACTTTGGTTTCTTTAAATCTATCGGATGGATCTAAAGAATTATAAAGTGCCAAATCCATTACTGTGGAAGGTATGTATGTGTCTTATCCTCTCTCTCAATTCTATATAGGATGCATGACTTTAAAATAAATGATGATGATGATATTGTTTTAACAGGGACATTATAATGCCACTTTGTTACCGGAAAATGAGATTCCGGAGTGTTTCCAGTATCATAAAGAATTTTTAGAAAATGAAATTTCTAAGAGAGGGGAGGATGATGTCCAATTGAAAGGAAATGATGAATGGGTAATAAATATTGAGGGGCCACACTATTTGGAAGATATCAGCAAAATTGTAATATATGTCATTACATTTTTTAATGAAGATCTTAGGTATGAGAGTTTTTTATGGGAAGCTGAGGTAATCATTAACAGCTCAAATTGTGTATGTCGTATCAATGGTAAAGAACGTCTAGTTTTGTCTGGTCATAATGTAACGGATAATATCGCAACCTTAGACCAATATCAAGTATGGATGTGGTACTTTGATGTAGAATCATTTGAGGTAAAGGTTTTGGACAATTTGAGGGTTCAACTTCGTATTCCTCCAACTCCAAATGATTCTTTTCAGGTACCTTTTTCGGTATGGTATTATATAAGTTTGGGAGTCAATGTTGTACACAAGCACGAAAGCAGAGCACATAAAAGAAGAAAAATGGATTGAATTAAATGATAGCCCAAGTGGAATTTCAGGTGAGATTTTCGTTTGTTCTTTAAGACTTGCTTGATTTGGTATTTGCCATTCATTTATTAGCTCAATGATTTTACCACTCATTTCTTTTTACATTTTCAAGAACGGATAAACCTGTCTTTTCTTGATCAAGTTGTAAGAGCTTTGGAGGGAGAATATATATATTATTCTCTGTGTTGAAAAAATTGTGATAATTAGATGAGATGAATTAACAAGAATTATAGAATCAAACGAGATGGAATAGGACACAACCTGGACATATACGGGAAAAACATGACTAATTGTTACAAAAGTAATGTGGTCTGGCCCATAACGCCAAAACCACAAACTGGGTTTCATCTAATTGTTAGGAAGTAAAGTAACATCAAAAACAAAGAAAGAAAGAGTTGAATTGTAGGATTCCTTAATTTGTTCAGTCACATGTGGTTAAGGGTCCACAAAGAAATGAGATTATCTCCACCGACACAACGCCTCTCATTCCAAGCAATATCTTCAGCCTCCATCACTTCCTATTAAACATACAATACAATTGATGATGACTCTTCCAGAAAAAACAGGGCAAGTAATCACCGCAACAAATCACTCCATCTCTATAAAAGAAAGAAAGAAACAAAAACAAGTCAATGCAGACAACTATAACTTTACAAATATGGAGACTCCATTATGGCAAGTCAAAGAGCTAACCACTAGCAGGAAAACCTACCACAAAGAGATCCAAACAGAGCAACCAATATTTGCTTCTTTAAATTGTAGGTTATTTAAGTTTATAGACCATAAATTTTTAAAAAACTATTTGTAAGTTTATTTTAGACACCCTCAATAAAGATGTTAGAGTACGTGTTTGATTGTTAAAGAAATAAGAAGCCGGCCTGGTCCTGACTGTGAATCTGCATATATACAATATATGCAGAGTCTTACAAAGTTTAAAGTCTAGGTGCACTTTTATGCCAAGTTTTGAGCCCAGCGTCCAATAGATCGAATAAAAAGTGATATATATAGGCGCAATATCCAGAAAGGTTACTATCAGAGACATTCCAATAAATATGCATCCATGAGAATAGCGCTGCCCTTAAATGTGGAGTAATAATGTTGATTTCAGATGAGATGAAGCCAAGAAAAACACATCCCAGTTCCAAAAGTACTACCACTAATATCATGGATCTCAATCATAATTCTAAAATGCTGAAAAAGCATCAATTCTAGCAGCTTGTCACACTCTACTATTAAACCTGTTCTGAACCAAAATAATATATAATTATTTTGAAAATATTTCCAACAAGCAATATAGCTCCTGAAAATTATTTAGGAGATTAAATTGGAAGGGAACAACCCAAGTGAAAGAGCTAGGAATAGGGGTGCATTGGCTGTTTTAAATTGAATGGCAAATACCAGATGTTCCTAAAATCATTGAGCTAATAAAGTAAGTCTTAAAGACCAGGGTGAACAACATTTATTAGCCAATGTTGCATTCTGTTCGTGAGAGAAGGGTGAAACCGAGTGGTTGAGAGTGAGTTCTTGGAGTGAGTTGATTTGTTGGGGCATCAAAAGCCACGGTTTGGTGAGTAATCCTACCCTATCTTTTTGTTAGGCTTTGAATTATAGTATGAGAATGAAGAATTGATCGAGTTATATGAGGTTTAACTTGAAGAGATGCATTTCGGTTCAGATTTGGAGTTTAGATTGAATAAAAAAAGAAACAACTTCTTATATGAAATTTGAAAACATAACTAAATTATTGAATCGATGGATTAAATCCGTATGTTAGTTATTGCAGTCGTTGGAGTGAGGAAACAGCCAATGTACCCCTATTCCTAGCTCTTTCACTTGGGTTGTTCTTTCAATTTAATCTCCTATGCTGCTTGTTGGAAATATTTTCAAAATAATTATATATATTATATATGTGTGATTAGTAATATTTTGGTTTAGAACAGGTTTGATAGTAGTGTGACAACCTAGATTGATGCTTTTTCAGCATTTTAGAATTATGATTGAGATCCATGATATTAGTGGTAGTTTACGAACTGGGATGTATTTTTCATGGCTTCATCTCATCTGAAATCAACATTATTACTCCACATTTAAGGGCAACTCTGTTCTCATGGATTGTAATGCATATTTATCGTAATGTCTCAGCTTATAGTAACCTTTCTGGATATTGCGCCTATATATATCACTTTTTATTCAATCTATTGGACGCTGGGCTCAAAACTAAGCATAAAAGTGCACCTAGAGTTGTAAACTTTTGTAAGACTCTGCATATATAGTATATATGCAGATTCACAGGCAGGACCAGGGCCCAGGCCGTCTTCTTATTTCTTTTTGAGAAAGCTCTTTTTCAATATCTAAACTTGTTCTTATCTTCTTCAAGCACAAACATACATTACAGGCACATTAGCCTTGCTTCCAATGCTTGTCCTTTAGAAGCTTCAGTGCCAAAAAAGCCAATAACATCGGCATCCAATAATATACTTGGTTCAGTCAAGTTTGGAGCCACCCTTGATGCAGTGAAGGAATATCATTGCCCAATATTAAGTCCTGATATAGCATAAATATGATATCTATTAGTTTGTTTGTTTGTTTCTTCTTCTTTTTTTTCTGTTTCTTTTGTCTTGCCTGGTTTGGGTAGTGAAAGTGTTTGAGAATATTTGTGAATAGTAGTGAAAAAGTAATGAAAAAGTAATAATAAAATATTGAATAGTAGTAAAAAGTAATGAATAGTAGAAAAAGTAGGTGAAAAGTAATAATAAAGTAAAGAATAGTAGTAGTAGAAGAATACTCTCGGTACCCAAACTAGCCTTAGTCTTTACAAATCAAGTATGTTTCATAAGCCAACTTGCACCCATTTACAAACGGTTTTGAACTAAATTCCTTTTGCGTAAAACAAGCATCCAGGCCAGATATCTACTAATTAGCTCTCCCGTATGAACTTTAAGTTTACGTTTGAATGTTGAGATAAGTTGAGTTGTAAATAGAAGTGATGGACCTACACGACTGAAGAGTCATCATTTCTTTGTGGACCCTTTCCTAGTTTGGGTAGGTACTCTCAAACACTTTCACTATTATTACTTTTTCATTACTTTTTCACTTTCACTACTCAAACGAGACTAACCACATGTGACTGAACAAAGGAATCCAACGACAAAGAAAGTAGATCAGAAATCATAACTACGACAAAAGGGGAGGGCTAATTATATCTTTCTTTCTTTGTTTTTAATACTTTACAGCCTACCAAACTTGACCACATTACTTTTGTAACAATTAGTGATGTTTTTCCGGTATATGTCCAGGTTGGTCACTATACTATCTCGTTTGATTTTACAATTCTTATCAATTTATCTTATCTAATTATTACAATTTTTTTAAATTCTTATATAAAATAAAATAAGTAATTTAACTTTTTTAAATCGTAAAATAAAAATAATATTAAAAAATTATACAACTTTGAATTTTCTATCTGTACGTAATGAATCTTGCAACAAGTAACGTACGTGTTTACTCACCTTTCTATAGGCATAATTGTTAGAATTGTTTAACAATAAATATATTGTTAGAATATTTTTTTAATATTATTTTTATTTTGAGATTTCAAAATGTTGAATTTTTTTTTATTATTAAAATGTGATAAAATTGTAATGATAAAGTATAGTATTTTTCAGTTTTAACTTCTATTGGAATAACATGCTAATGTATGTATTAGAATATTACATTTTTTTAAATTTAAAAAATTATATTTTAATAATATTTTGTAATAAATTTTTGAATTTTCTATCTGTAGGTAATGAATCTTGCAACAAGTAACGTACATGTTTACTCACCTTTCTATAGGCATAATTGTTAGAATTGTTTAACAACAAATATATTGTTAGAATATTTTTTTAATTTTATTTTTATTTTAGGATTTGAAAAAGTTGAATTGTTTATTTTTTTGTATGAAAATTTGATAAAATTGTAATGATTAGATAAGATAAGATAAGATAAGATGAGATAAGTTGAGAAGAGTTATGAAAACAAAAGTTTATTTTTGCAGAAGAGATGAGTTGAGATTAAAGTTAAAAGTTAAATAAAATATTGTTAAAATATATTTTTTAATATTATTTTTGTTTTGAGATTTGAAACAGTTGAATTGTTTATTTTATTTTGTGTGAAAATTTGAAAAAAATTGTAATCATTAGATGAGATAAGAGAAGTTGTAAAAACAAACGAAAAAATTGCTTTCCACTCCCTAAACCCATCAATATTTCTGAAGATCAGTTGAATCTCTTTCTTGAATCTCCAACAGGCAACAACTAGCTAGTTGCTTTGTAATGGTCTTACAATATAGTTCCAAGAAATGTGATAACCCACTCACCTACAATTAAATCATCCTTTCTAAATATAATTATATTTGGAAAATATATATTATTTTATTAAATGGTTGAATATATATTGTAGATAAGTTGGTGTTTTATCATTTCTCTAGCTTCCAATGGGTGTAATTGCACCCACGAGAGATAAATTACTTGGATTAAAATTTAAAGGCATATTTGAGTTTGGAGTGAACTTTATGCTAATTCTATGATGCTATCACGGGAGATAAAATTTAATCCTAGCACAATTCTATGATGCTCAAGCAAGGAAAACTCAAAACCTCTCTCATCGCATTCTGATTATTGAGCGTGAGATTTCTCTGAGTGAGCTTTACGAAACCATAGTACCTCACATCTTTGAGTCTTGTCAGTGGGTGTTATTAACTACGGTCATCCCTCCCCTTTTTGTGGAGTTGGTTCGAGACTTTTACTCTAATAATCATGTCATCTCAGAAGAAGACTAGTTTGGAGTTAGCCTACGTAACATCCAATTCCAAGTAACTCCAGGCATGTTAGTTAACTTTCTTAAAGTCCCTCGTGTAACCAAGCCCCCTTATCCCTATTCTTCCACTTTTGCTCTGTAACACCTTGCTCCTTCCTTCCTTCTAACGTAATCAAGTTTCGAGAATGGGACTTATTACAAGGAGGAGAGCATGTAACAGTCCGCTCCTTCTCTTTAGCGACTGCGAGCCTCATTACACGTGCCGAACCTCGATGGCGTGTTTTAAAGATATTATGTGATTTCTAAAGCTAGCTTTGTGTTTTAAAGTTATGAGTATTTTAAATGAGATATTCCCATTGTTATTTGACTAAGTAATATTTTAAATAAGACAATTATAGTATTTTTGAAGAGCTGCAAAAATATTATAATTGTGGGAAATCATTTTTTATTAAATGATTTCAATAATTTAAAATATTATGGGATTTAAATTATGTTGGAAGCTTTAATTAATTTAATGGTTTTATTCTCTTAAATATATTAAGTAGGATTTCATCATTTTATTAATGATGAAGGAATATTATTTTATAAACTAAAGTTTAGTTTAAATAATACTCTATCTTAATTCCTCTTAGTGCTTTTAATCAAGTTAATGTTTATGCGTTTTTAAATCAATATTTAAAACTTACCGTTAGATCATTTTGTAAATCCCTAGATGATGGAGTTTTAGAATAAAACCCCAGCCCTCTCTTTCTCCCTCACTTTTCCCTTCCCTCTCTCTCTCCTCCCTCTCCCTCGGCTTGCTCAGCACGTTGCCTCTCCCTCACCCGATCTGCTCCTTGGCCCGGCCTGGCTCCACCATGCGCCGGCAACTCTCACCGCCGCCACCAACAGCTCCACCACCCTTCGGCGAGGTCCCCCATCCCAGCCTCTCTCCCCCACGCTCCCTATTTCTCTCTCTTGGTCGTGCATAGCCCCGAACGGGCTTGGTACCTGCTACACAGCCGTGCGCCGCCCAACGGCGCCACCACCTCCACTACAGCTTCCCCTCCCACTGGCCATCATCCTCCAGCAAGTTTAGCCTCCACTTTGTGGCCGCCTTCCTCCCATGCACGTACGTAGCCTCCTCCAAGCACAGGTTCACTGTGCACGCCCCTAGCACTGTCGTGTGCAACCACCCAGGCCACCGAACACCTCCACGAGCACCTCCTAGTCTCCCCCTTCCTCCTCCGTTGGACCCATGGCCTGTAGCCTCCCCTAGATCGCAAGCTTGGAGCTCTTTCACCGCACGGGTTCTCCATACCCACGACTAAGCTCCGCCTCCTATGGCCACAGCACTGCCACCGGAGCCTTCTCTAGCCACCACCGACCCATCCTAGCCACCCCTACGTCTAGTCGAGCCACCATGCATGCACACTCTCCCTCACTCTCTCACGGACCCTCACTCACCCACGGCCTAGATCCACCACCGTGGACCACCGTGCTGCCACCACCGACACCACCTCCACCTCGCCAAGGTCTTCCCAAGCCCCTCCATGCTCAGCCCCTTCCAGATCTGCATCCCTAGCCACCTCCAGTGGCCAAAACAGCCACTGTGCATGGCTAGATCGGCCGTGTTACGCCTTTACCACCACCAAAAGGCCACCATGAGCCCTTCCAAGACCACGCCTAGCTATCCAAACGCCAAACAGCCACTATACGCGGTTTAGCCACCCCGTACGATCATTCCGACGTTATCGACTGTGAAGGTTAGCGGGCAACGCACGGGTTATCCCTCTGATGGTATAACTCTTTATCCCTCATTATTTATGTTAGATGTTGATTGGTTGACTAGGTTGTGGACTGTGCTGTTAGTATTGTGGAGTTCACTGCGTAGTATGGTGATGTGATGTGCTGGGTACGTGAAGTGTTGGGCATAGTTGGAAGGTGTGCTGAGTAGTGTCGGGAACTGTGGAACAATGTCCTGAAGTGGCTAAGATGTGGCCCGTAGTCTGAGGTGACGAGTGTCGCCGTGTAGTCGGCTTATGGCAGGGAGTATGTGCAAAGTGGCTGGAAGGTATCAGAGTAGTGCAGCGAAAAAATAACTGGGCAACAGCACGGAGTGACATGGTCAATCAAGAAGTCGTGCTGTGATGAGTTAGGATGTATGTGAGGTGACGTGACAAGGTCACGGTGTAGCTTGGGCATAATCTCGAGCTATATGGCGTGACGTAAGGTGTAGTTATGAATGAAGTCTTATTGTGTTAAGTGTTGGGATGAACTATCAAGAGGTACAGGTAGCATGAAGAGTCGTGTAACTGGGTAAGAGAATGTTGGTATTGGAGTATGGCGCTTGTCCATACGAGCCTGTGATCAATTTATTATATGTTGGTCTTCGGTGATAAAGGGATAAGGTACGTGTGTAATCTGGTTAAACACATGTATTGGACGAATTTACCATATGTAATAGGTAATCTGTCCTAAGCATGGTTACAAGGTGATTAAGCCTCAGGTTGGCTTAGAGCCGTGTGGCATGTATGGATGAGCATGAGGATTTAGAGTGAGCTAAGATATATGAAGGTAATGATGAGTGTACTGCCTAGGATTGGGATGTGTGACTTAGTCGATCTAATTCATGCGTTGGAATGTGATTGATAAGAAGAATAAGACAGAGGTCTTAGTGTCTTAATCCTAAGGTAAATCATGGGTTCACCATAGCAAATAAGCACTCGAAGTAGAGCTTTGAGGTTAAAAGAGGTAGTGATCGTAAATGGGTCCCCGAAAGTTTTATCATTGTAAGGTACATGAAAGAGCATGGGATAGAAGGAAAGTGTCCCAAGTGAAGCGTAGTTCTATTTCTACTTCAGTTGCTTATGTACTAGATAGAGAATAACGCTAAGGTTATATGTATGCATATAGGTTGCCATCTGACACGCGCATGAATGGACTGCATGATATGAAAGTAGCATGGAGTCCAGGTAAGTATTATGTTCATGCCTTTCTAAAGTTTTCTAAAAAGATAAGAGAAAGAAAACGAAATGCTTTCTCTTTGAAAAGGAAGTAAAAGAAATGTTTTTCCTTTGAAAATGCAAACGTTTTACGAAAAAGCACGCCAAGCATAGCGTTTTAAAGTATAAGTATGTACGGCCCTCCTCGGCAGCTCATTTTCATGCAACCAAAGTATTATTCTCACGCATGTGAATGGATGACTATACGCAGTATCAATTGTACGTATTTTTCACGAAAAGACATGGTACGAAAAGAATGGACTGTTAAACGAAAAGAAAAGATGATGTTCATGCTTACATGAAATGAAATGAATGAAAGCTTCAGCTCTTTAGAGATGATATGAAAGGAAGAAAGGCAAGAATGAAAGCATGAATGTATGAAGATACGTAACGGCCATATGAATTAAAAGGGTACCACATGAATGAATGGGCAGATTGCAATGCCGGGTAAGTAGTATTTGGTAGTGCACCCAGTGCTGCACCCTGACAGAATGGGATTCCAATCTGTGGCCACGGGCGAATCCAAGTCAAAGGACCACTAACCCAAGCATGCGGGGTGTAACAACGTGCACCGGCCTATGAAAGTGAAAAGAAAAGAATGTATGAATGCATCGCATTCTTTAAGAAATGAAGGCACTGGTGGGAGAAACATTTACGAAAAGAAAACCATTTTCTTTTAAGGAAGAAAACCCCGCCTAGTGATGTTTGTAAAAGAATGCATGTATGCACGTACGTATAGCATGTATAGAATGATAAATGCATGACTGAAAACTTATGTTGTTATATTTTAATTGTATGAAGTAATGTTTACTGAGTATTCGACTCATTTTAGTTTTTAGGTATGCCCCTCCCCCCACAGGAACTGAATAAGCAGTACGCTCAGGACGGACACAGCCCAAAGGGGAAGGGCACGAAAGTCTAGGCACGAGGGTTTTAAACGTACGAAAGGCCTTTTTATTTTAAGATCAATGTTTTCCGTTGTAAACCTCTTTTATTCTAAAAGCACATTTTATTTTATAACGTAGCGTCTTACACCCTGGGTATGGAAGTAAAAGGCTTTAAATCGAATGGTAATTCCCGTCGTCCTTTCTAAAATATTTTGTAAAAATGTTCCACCACAAGGAAGGGCGTTACAGGCTCCCAGTAACGTTGCCATTGCCACTTTCTTGTGTAGGTATGAAATTAATTAGGATGGTCGGACACCAATTCATACACTTGACTTTCCACATGACTATCTCCATCTCAGTCGTGTAGTGCTCACTAATCTCTACCCCTACAGCCCATCAAAGTGATATAGGCCTAGACAGAGCTAGCCTACTCTATGCTTTGATCAATGACGCTCCCATTCATTTGGAAAGTCACCTCTTTGTTGGGATATTCAATCAAGCAAGACTAAGACTGGATTACCTTTTGCATATCTTATCATGCTTATTGTTTTGTCCCAGTCAGTTATTATTTCTCCTCATGAACCTAGAATTAGTCTTAAGGAACCTATTGGTCTTAAAACCATCCAGCTAAGTCGTGCACATATTCGCCCTCATCCTTTGGATGTTAAACATCTTCCTGCATGCACTACTTGGCCATACATTTATGCTCCATCCAACTCTACATCATCCACTTCTGCATTGGATTCTATTGAGCCAACCATACCAATGGTGCTTGATCACTTGATCTGCATGGATGTTTGTCTTGATCACATGGATGCTTGCATCTATAATCTCGAACAGCTGGTGACACGGCGCTTCAAGGACATGCAGGAGATCCTCGTTGCCACGACTAAAGAGGATGGTGATAATTGACTGAGAGAGCCCTTTGTTATTTCGTGACAAAAAGGGGGAGTAGTATATATGTAGGGGGAGTGTCATATGGAGTAGGAAAGGATACATTTAGGGGGAGTAGCTTGTTTTGAAATTTTTTGTGAAATACAATTTTTTAAGGTACTGTATTCCTTGATTAAACTCAATGTCTGATTATTTTGTAATGATGATTTTCTTGATGAAATATGTGCTTATCATGTCTATGCTTGAATTCTTGCCTTTTGATTTGTTAGTAAGCATTGATTAAACAACTACAAATATTTCTTGTATCTCTATGTTTTTGGTGCGTTTACCTGTTTTTTAAGTGATTGCATAAATATTTTAGCTTGTTCATAGATTGTACCTGTACTTGGGAATCCTGTGTGGGTGTGTCAGGATTAGGTCCATGTATAGGTTAGAGGTTTTGTCATAGAAATGCCAAAGAGAGAGATTATTAAGTGCGTTGGTATATTCATGTGACAACTTGTGTTAAATTGTGTTGTAATAATGTTAAATGGGATAAAATGACAAAGGATTGAAGTCAACTCAACATGGCTTGAGTTAAGCTCCATTCAAAAAGTTCGCTTGATCTACATTCAACATGGCTCGAGCCAATCTCATATAGAGAGTTCGCTCAATATTCGCTTGAAATGGCACTCAAGCAAAGCTCATATAAAGAGCTCTTTCGACATAGAGTTCAAGTGGAAGTTCATACAAAGAGTTCACTCAACACCACATATAAGTATTTTTGCGAAAATCATTTATCTTTTTTCTTTTATCTTGTCAGGAACCTTTCTGCCGGAAATAATTTTTTCGTGATCGGGTTTTTATCCACACGATCAACTTTCACCTCATATAAGTATTTTTGCCGTTTGGATAGACAAATGAAACATGCTGTTACAAAAGTATTATCATTGTGGAACACTTTGTTCCATATTTTCTCGGTCATTTAGATCAAATTGCTAAAGTTTAAAGTCATATTTCTCTTTGATATTACTTAAAATTATTACTTTTTTTGAAAGTTATTCTGATATAAAAAAAAATTAATTATTTATATCATAATTAGACTTTGCTGCTATTATTTGTCCGAGGATGTAGAAGGAGACCCGTCTCGATAAGAATACAGATTTTTTTTTTTTTTTCATTCATTCTTTTTATATTTTTAAATATATTTTTTAAAAAATTTGCAATATTATAAAAACACTTCCTTAATTACTAAAAAAACAAAAACAGAAAAAAAAAATTGTAGGAACCCAATCGGATCGAATATAGGGTGACTCTAGCAATTTTTTATGCAATAAATAAGCTAGATGATGAATTTAATTCATTCGATCAGACCAAGATAGACGCAAATTAAACTTTGCTTGTCCCGCGTTACAGATCATTGAATAATCAATAGGCCGGGCCTTTTTTTCTACAATGAAATTAAAGTAAGTCGAGGTAGTCAAGAATTTAGACACTTTGGATAATAAGATGGGATGATAATTTTGTGAATAGTAATAAAATTATTTATAAATAATAATAAAATTTTTTTAATTAAGATATTTTATTAAGTTTAGAGAAAGAAGAGAAAAAATTGAATAAATATATGATAAAATTGTTAGAATATAATTTTTTTAATAGAATTTTTATTTTGAAATTTGATAAAATTATATTATTTTTTATGTTTCGTTTGGAAGTTTGAGAAAGTTATAATAATTAAATAATGATTAAATTAAAAAATTGAAATTAAAAATTGTTTTATATTTGAGATAAAAATGATGAGGTTTTTAAATGAGATGAGAATTTGCAGGGACAATGTCTTTTCATGTTCTTGTCAAAATAGAGAAAAAAATATAAAAATAATCTTTATAATATTTATTATTATTTATATAAATATTTTTAATAATATTAAATAATTAATAAATATTACCAAATTTATTTTAAGAGTAACGCTACATATAATTATGGGTTGCGCAAGTGTCGTGTACTATTTTTTTTAAAAGAGTGGGGGCCACTATTAAAAACTTTAACTTTTTTCATATAGGTCTCATATTTATTTATTTTTCTTAAATAAAGTGTTCGACATTCACACACTCTATAACTACAAATATCATGTATCTTATTTTAATTCACACGTTAAACAAAAACTTTTAGGGCCGACGTGACATTTACTACATTAATTTGTCGTAGGCCCTACCTAGACGTCCGATAGATGATCCATCGTTGGTCAAAGTAAACCGCGTATGAGATGAGCCTCGATATAACATCGAGTTACGAGTATGGATCCCACCATGTTCATAATTAAAACAGCACCCAGCTCTGCAATATTTAGCAACGATGAAGAAGAAGACCGACCTTTCACTGATGATCTCCTGCCTTATCTTGGCCTCCTTTTTCCTCTCAGGTATGCCTCCATCATCATCAGTCTTCAACGTTTTATATTTTGCTTGAACAGAAATTTTAATTGCATATATGCTTTTATTTTGTCATTAAGCATTCATTTAGTTATGACCTCCTGCCAAGTACCTACAAATCTTAATTTTAAACGCTTTATCTTTTGGATTTATATATGTATATATATGTGTATGTATGTATTTTAGATTTATGTATCAAGTAGGACTGTTCATCCGATCACAATTCCGAAGTGGTCACGTTACCCGTCCGACCTGAGTATGTTTTCCGAAATCCGGATTTTTCCAACCCAAATCCGCTTTCCAGTACCGGCTAGACTTGTTATTATCTGAATGAGCCCTGCTCCCAAACTCGTTTGCATCTCCCAAGCTGGATCCCTTGATTCTCACTCGCCTAATTTTTCCGAAATGTTTGTACTCAACACCTTTTTGTTAGACTCAACACTTCTTTGATGCCTCAACCTCCGATTCAACAGATGCTCATCCTCCAACTCACTCCCCCTTTGCAAAATCGCAGATGCCTGAGTATGCAGCCTCTCCACAACCCCCTACCGCCTTGCCGCCTTGAGGTCGGGGATTGAGACTCCCTCAAAAAAGACGAATAAAGAATTGAAACCGGGTGCAAATTACTGTTCAATTTATTATGGATTAGCATATATAGATCTTAACACATGAGAAGTCCGTATCTTATCCTATTATATATATAATAGAATTAATCCATTGGATTGTTATGTGGTTAGGGATAGAGGGAAGTTTTTCTTCTCTCAAGTTTCAGCCATCGCTACAGTGCCTCCGGTACAGTGGAAAACGGATGTTTGGTTCGAAGTAATCTTTCAACCCTTTACTAGGCTTTCCTACAATTGGTATTCGAGCTTTCGTTTTAGATAGTTGTGGAATGGAAATGGTGTTTTGTGATTGTAAAATACCATTTCGTTTTTTGTGAGCTTTTCACCATTCGAAATTTTTTTTGGTTCGGTTTTGAATATTATGGGGTGACCAAAAACTTCTTGTCCAATTTATGTGGTGGTCGCTGGTGCGTGGTTCACCGAATCTCTACAAAACCGTCACCATATGCACGTAATTAAGATAAGAAATGCGCGAAAGTAAATAGGGATAATGAATGCAAATAGAAATGATTATAAAGTAATTATTCAAAATAACTTACAACTTACAAAATAGCCACCGGAACCAAATGGACAGGACAGGTGGTATGTAGCAAGATGAGAAGAAGAGAGGCTGAAGAAGTAATGGAAGTAAGTGATGCTCCACTCCGGAGCTAGGATTCCCTTTTATAGATAAAGGGCGCCTTTACAATTATTTAAACAGTAGATAATAGTACAATGAATAGTAAAATTGATACTATTCATTTACCCACTAGAAACAAACTTCTCTTGCAGCAGATGACTTTCTCAGCTGAAATTGCGGGAGAGTCATTTGTCTTTTTGTGCTGAAAGTAAAGTAATGGGAATCTTTTAATAGAAAGTATGAGGCCAATCAGTCTTTTGAGGACGGTAGCCTTGCATTGCTTGTTGTCGGTTTGTGCCGACGGATCAATCATCAGATAGCCTTGGAGTGCCTTCTGA
The DNA here is from genome assembly GCA_003123785.1 of Pterocarya stenoptera. NCBI lineage: Eukaryota > Viridiplantae > Streptophyta > Magnoliopsida > Fagales > Juglandaceae > Pterocarya > Pterocarya stenoptera. The sequence continues at coordinate 53,229 of QEOT01002983.1, forward strand.
ATTATGTCCAAATACATTACTGTAAGGATCAGTGACTGATGTTTCAGATGATGCTTCATACTCATTACCAGATTTATCATAATTATTATTGTCTTCCTCAAGGGACTTCTTTAACAAATAAATCAAATCTTTTTTCTTGAGCACTTGGAGAACATACTTCTTTTTAGACTTGGAAGATTTGTTCGATTTATCAATTGTAGAAGAGGAAGTAGTTTATCATTTTAGTAGTAGTGGCTTGGACAAGTGGATATCTAGCCAATGTTGATTGTTGAGTAACAGCAGGAAATTCCTCAATACTTTTAAGATCTGGAGAAGTATGGAGAGATTCTCTGATAACATTGTCAATAACATCTTGTGTGTGTGTATATATCCCGCCACTTGAGAAACCAATAACGGACCAATATGTCACCATTCTAATCTTAATTCAATTTCATCTTGTGGGTTTAATAATGAGGGATTCTGTTTGGATTTTGAAATTGAATTATGGATTCCAATCCCAATCCTTATTTCCCAATAAATAATTAAATAAATGCATATTTGTAATATTGTGCATGTTTTTATGCATTTTCTTTTAAGACTTGTACATTGTTTGCATGCATAAACAATCAAAGATGGATAAAATCAACGATTCTGATTGGTTATGTATTTGCCTGCCGTGAAACAAATCATGATGAATAATTGAATTTTATTGTTGTTTATAATTGGGTATTAAAAGGATGAAAAGGAAACTTGTAAATTCTAAGATCTATGGGAATATTTATATTACTTTCATCCTATCTGTGAATAATTATTTGGGAGGATGCTTAGAACAATAATTTTTCTTTTAAGTATCTTGCACTTGGTGACTCATAGATATCCTGTTGATAAAGGGGTCATCCTATGTCGTTTTATTTAACTTTTAGGCTTTATCATGCGTAGGAGTCCATTATATTTTTTGGACTCTAGCATAAATTAAGACATGATTATCCGTAAGACTTCATTTTGCATTTCAAATTTTAGTATATGTTTGAAATGAAAATTATTTTCATCATGAGTATATTTATGGGTGCATATTGTAATGGGCCCGTACAATGACTGCTTCGAGATGTCAATCTCCAAGAATGAGAAAGAGACGAGAGAGAAAGAAAAGGAAGAAGAATCAAAGATAAGAGATTATTGATAAACTTCTGCATACCTTATTCTTCATTCAGACTGTTTTATAGTTAACATTGGACTACATGACATCATTTCTTATTAACCTTCTAAAGACCTCCATTTACAATTCAAACAACACCGTTCTATTTAATTGCTCTCAACAACAGACGTATAGCAAACTAACTGTATTATCTCCTGTCATTTGGCACTACACTGCACTTTCTTCCTTACAACTTCTTCACACACATCTTCATAATAGCCCCTTACACACTCCTCCCCTTCAAAGCACCTTGCCCACAAGGTGGGGAAATTTTTCCCTAAGCTTCCAATATGATTCCCACGTGGCGTCCTCTGGTGCAGTACCCTGCCACTGAACTAGAACTTCCACCAAAGCTCTATTGTTCACCTTTCTACTTCTTCTCTGCAGAACCTGTTGTGGTTCAGGTTGAATTTCTCCATCTATATCAACTGGTGGCAAGGTTGACAATGGAGAAATATTTTGGCCTAACTTCTTCTTTAAAGAAGAAACATAAAAAACAGGATGCAAAAGAGATAGGGATGGCAAATCCAATCTATATGCAACCTATCCAATTCTGCTTACTATCTGAAATGGGCTAAAAAATTTAGGTGACAACTTCATATTCCTTCTAACTACAAGAGAGCTCTGTCGATAAGGCTGAAGCCTTAAGTATACCCAATCTCCCACCATAAACTCCCTTTCAGTATGCCTTTTATCAAAAAATAACTTCATTCTTTCCTAAGCCAGTATCAAGTTTTTCCTCAAAACTGCTAAAATTTCTTCCCCAGTTCTGAGTAACTCTTCTATAGCTTGATTCTGAGATAAACCACGTATATACTGCTGCAACTTCGCAGGAGGAACACTATACACTGCCTCATATGATGTCATTCTTGTTGAAGCATGACAGGTGGTATTATACCACCATTCTGCAAGTGGAAGCCAATCAAACCAATCCCTTGGTTTGTCACTCGAGAAGCATCTTAAGAAATGTTCCAAGCACTTGTTTACTGCCTTAGTTTGACCATCAGTTTATGGATGGTAAGCTGAAGAGTAAGACAAGTTATCTTCCTGCAATTTAAAGAATTCATTCCAGAAGGAACTTGTAAAAGTAGCCCCTCGATCAGAAACAATACTGCTGGGCATCCCATGCAGTTTGAATATGTTATTCAAGAACAGTGTAGCAACTATGGCTACTATAAAAGGGTGTTTCAAGGCTAAAAAATGTGCGTACTTTCATAGCCTATCCACCACCACCATCACCACAGAAAATCCTTTTGACATAGGGAGTCCCTCAACAAAATCCATAGACACTTCAGTCCATATTTGTTGAGGAATGGTCAAGGTTGTAATAAACCAATTGGCAAAATATTTTCACCCTTATTCCTTTGGCACACTTCACATTGTCGAATAAATTTCTTCACTTCCATCTTCAAACTAGGCCAATAAAAATCTATTCTTGCCCTATGCAAGGATTTATGAAACCCTGAATGTTCAGCTAGTGGGCTTGCATGAATGTAATGCAAGATTTTCAACTTCAATTCTGAACAATGGGGAATGTAAATCCTTCCCTTCTTAAAAAGGATGCCTTGCTTAAGAGTCATTTTTGAAGAAAATTGACCTTGCTGTAATTCTTCCACCTGCTACTTAATAACTGGATCTTTATCATAAGCCTTTCGAATTTCCTCTAGCCATGTTGGATTAGGGATAGAAATAGCATTCAAGGATACAGAATCACTACACTCATTCCTTCTGGACAAAGCATTTACTACTTTATTTTTCACTCCCTTCTTGTACTCAATTGTAAACTCATAGCCTAAAAGCTAAGAAAGCCACCTTTGTTGAGCTTTTGTGCCCACTTTCTGCTCAAGCAAATACTTCAAACTATGGTGATTTGTTCTCACCACAAAGGCACCACCAAGAATGTAAGGTCTCCATTTCTTTACTGTAAGCATCAATGCCAAAAACTCCTTTTCATACGTTGATAGCAGTAAATTCTTCCCTTTCAAAGCCTGGCTCAAGAAAGCCAAAGGCCTTTGGTCTTGCATTAACACAGCTCCAACTCCATTTGCACAAGCATTACACTCAATAATAAAGGCCTTTGTAAAGTCTGGCAATGCCAAAACTGGTGGACTGGTAACAACTACCTTCACTTCCTCAAATGCTTTTATAGCTTCTGAACTCCACACAAAGGCATCTTTCTTCAATAAAGTTGTCAATGGTGCAGCTATAAGCCCATAACATTTAATGAAATTTCTATAGTAACCTGTTAAACCACCCCTCAACCCTTTCACATTCTTTGGCACAGGCCAACTGATCATGGCACTTGACCTATTGAAATCAAATGAAATCAAATGACCAAGATACTTGATCTCTTCACAAGCAAAATGGCACTTGACCTTTTGGCATACAACTTCTTTTTCTCTAAAGTTTCTAACACAAAAACTAAATGTTGACAATGAGATTCTATATCCTTACCATACATAAGGATATCATAAAAATAAAAATCAATTACAAACTTTCTTAAAAATGGCCTAAATACATCATTCATAAGGCCTTGAAATGTTGAAGGTGCATTTGTGAGACCAAAAGGCATTACAAGAAATTTATAGTACCCTTCATGTGTTCTAAATGTAGTTTTAGGAATGCATCATCCCTCATTCTAATTTGATGATAGCCTGATCTAAAATCAAGCTTAGAGAAAACTATTACTCCAAATAATTCATCAATTAATTCATCTACAACATGTATGGGGTATGTATCTTTTATTGTAGCTTCATTGAGCACCCTATAATCGATGCACTTCCTCCAAGAGCCATCTACTTTCTTCACCAATAGCACAGGAGATGAAAAAGGAGACTGGATTGGCCTTATAATACCATATTGCAACAATTCTTTGAAATTTTTTTCGATTTCAGCTTTCTGGTAACAAGGGCATCTGTATGGCCTCACACTTACAGGCACAAATCCCTGCTTTAGATTGATTTGATGATCATGTGATCTTTGAGGAGGCAAGCCACTTGGTTCCTCAAAAATCTTGTTGAACCTACTCAACAAATGTGTTATCCTCTCGGGTTCCTTAACAAAATCTTCTTGAGGTTGCACTGAAATCATATGCAAGAACATACTTCGATGTTCCAATCCAGTTAAACTGGAAATTTCTGCATCTTTAATAACAAGACCACAAGGAGAAGATAATCCTTGTAAAGACATAGATTTCCCTTCTACTTAAAACTGCATTTGTGGGGCCCTAGAGACAATAACCATTGCACCCCTAAAACCACATCACAGCCCCTTAACTCCAAGGTACAAAAGTCTAAGACAAATGTTGTGCCTAAATCTGAATTCCCACTGCACTACACACTCATTCACTACTAACCACATCTCCATTGGCAATTTTAACTTGCATAGGATTGGCCTTTTGTAAACATAATCATGAATTAACTGCCACCATAGTATCCACAAAATTGTGGGTACTGCCACTGTCAATGAGTTTTAATACTTTCTTCTTCTTTAATTGTCCAATAACCTTCATGGTTTTAGGACTTGGTGTCCCCATCATTGCTTGAATTGAAAGTGAAGCAATCTAGGCAGGCTCAGTCATTTGATCTTTCTCCTCCTCGAGCATTTGATCTAGTTCTAATTCTGCAAAACCATTACCATTCTCTACAAAATCCATACCTTCCATCACATACAACCTAGGACTAGCACATATGTGGCCTTGATCCCCCTCGTCATCACAGAAATAACAAAAATCCTTCTTTCTTTGATCTTGCATCTGAGCCTTAGAAATCTTCTGATATGGCATTCTTGAAATAGGCTGGCCTTTAGGAACACCCAAGATTGAGTTAGAAGGATCAGGCTTATTGACATTACCATTCACTAACTGGTACTTAGCTTCAAAAGAATTACTTCTCCAAGTCTTTTTAGTGCTCCACACATACTGTTCTTAGATTTTTTCTAGACCAAAAGCATCATTCAAGTTGGATGGCTTCAACATTCTTACTAGCAACCGTATTTCATCTCTCAATCCACTGAGAAAACAACTCAGTTTGTTTTTCTCAGAAATGCCTTTTATTCTGATGGAAATCAACTCAAATTCAGTTTTTTAAGTTGTGACATAACTTACTTGCTTCAATCTTGTTAAAGATTCCATGGGGTCATCATATGGAGATGACCCAAACCGTACTTGCAAGGCTTGAACAAACTCTTCCCAAGAATGGAAAACACCTGCTTCACTCGCATCCTGGAACTAGATTAAAACTTCATCATCCAAATGAAAAGAAGCTATAAAGATTCTTTGACTTGGAGGAACTTGATGATAGAGGAAATACTGATTCACTCTATACACCTAAGCTGAAGGATTATGCCCAGAAAATCTTGGAAGTTCCAACCTAACACCTTTGGGTAACCCCTATCACCCAACTCCCTATGATGAATCTCACCAACACCTTCAAGATTCACATCATGTCCATTTACATTCCCACCAAGATCATGTCCATTTACATTCCCACCAAGATCACCATTACCCATCGAATTATTCACCGAGATTCTCAAAATCTATTGCAATACTTTAGTAATTCTTTTATCTTGAGCTTCCCTATCAATTGTTGATGTTTCTTGTTGTTGTATCAAAATGGAAATGGTATCTTCAATTTGCTTCTGCTACCTATCATGTTGCTGCCTTAAATGACCCAACGCATTCAACTAAGCAAAAGAGTGAGTCCCTTCCGCGATGGCTCTGGATACCATTTGTAATGGGCCCGTACAATGGCTACTTCGAGATGTCAATCTCCAAGAATGAGAAAAAGACGAGAGAGAAAGAAGAGGAAGAAGAATCAGAGATAAGAGATGACTGATAAACTATTGCATACCTTATTCTTCATTCAGACTGTTTTTATAGTTAACATTGGACTACACGACATTGTTTCTTATTTCCCTTATAAAGACCTCTACTTACAATTCAAACGACACCGTTCTACTTAATTGCTCTCAACGACAAACGTATAGCAAACTAACTAACAAACTTTATTATCTTCTGTCGTTTGGCACTACACTGCACTTTCTTCCTTACAACTCCATCACACACGTCTTCATAATAGCAATGAAAATTATATTTTCATTATGAGGATATTTATGGGTACATACTTCTTGTGTATGCATAATAATTTTTTGTACTATTCTTAGCTTTTGGGAATTCTGGATTATCTCATTCAGATTCTAGCATATGTTTGAGATGAAAATCATATTTTCATTATGAAAATATTTATGGGTGTGTATCTCTTGTCTATGCATAATAAATTATGTTATTCTCGACTTTTGGCAATCTTTCTATGCCTCTACAATTGTCTACTAGCAAGACGCTAATTGGAACCAATTAGGAAGATTGGTACAAGTCTCTTGCTATCAATTTAGCTATCATGAACTTGGATTTAGCTTTGAGGGTGGTTGTGCCTGCTCAACTCAATGAGCAAGGCTCTATAATGGATTAATTTTTTATATGTGCATTACTGATGAACATGTTGAGGGAGAGTTCAAACATTATAATGTATAACGACATTTTATTAAGTGTTTTTCATCATAAAAGAAGGGGAGATTGTTGACGTTTCAATCATGATCTAATTCCATATCTACTTATGGACTTTGTTGATAAGAAACCAAAAGCAACATATAGTGTGCAAAGTCAAAAAGTCTTTTTTATGGGCTTAAACAAACATCATGAAAATAGTACTTGAAGTTTGATGAGAGTGTTAGGTTTTGTGTTTTTTTAAAGAGAATGTTGTTGATCAAAGTATATATTTGAAGCTCAGTGGAAGTAAATATGTTTTCTCTCGTGTATATAGATGATACATTACTCGTAGCAAATAACATTGAGCTCTTGTTCATGAGAGATCAAGTGGCACTCTTAGATCGTCTTTTAAATATGTTTAATATACAAGATTTTTCTCTAAGGTAGCACCTTTTGTGAAAGGTGATAAACTAACTAAATCCCAATACCCTCAAAATGATAGTGAGAGAAACCAAATGCAACTTCTTCCATATACCTCATTTATTGGCAGTTTGATGTATGAATAAGTATGTAAGCGTCCTCATATCGCCTATGTTGTTAGTGTACTTGGGACATACTTGAGTGATCCTGGATTGAATCTCTAGAAACCTGCTAAAAATGTACTAAGGTACTTACAGGGCACAAAAATGTTTTTGCTAACATATCAATGATCCAACATTCTAGATATAGTTTGATAGTTTGAAGCCGATGTACAAGTTGTCCAAATGACAAGAGATCAACTCAAGGTTATGTGTTTGTGATGGCAAAAGGGGTTTTTTTTTTGTACATATGTCAAACAAACACTTACAACTTCCTCAACTTTTATCTCAGGATTGAGTATTGTGTATACTATTATGAGACCATTGAAGATATTTTATGATAATTTTGTAGTAGTTTCATTCTCTCAAAATTCTAAGAGCTCTTCATACTCCAAGCATATTGACATTGAATATTTATTTATTAAAGAGAGTGGTTGAATCTCATATTTGTATTGAGCACATTTCCACATAACATATGTTGGCTGATCTACTGACAAAAAATTTGGCTACAAAAATATTTTAGGAGCATGTAACAAATATGGGTTTAGTTGAGCCTTCTATTGTATTTAGTCAGTAGGAGTTTTGTATGTATGTGAGAATTGTGAATTTTGACTATGTTGCCATATGTTATTATGTGCACATTTTGTTCATGACATGAACATAGTCGTAACACAGGACATTCAGATTTATCTTGTTGGGCTTCTTATGAAATTAAGTGTTAACATCTATTTCATATTATTTCTCCATCATACTTGCATCTCATTTATCTAAGTCATGTGATTGTGAGTACCTGTTGAGCTTCATCATCCTGTTGTTGTATGGTTACTGTAACTAATTAAATACTTGCAAATACATTTTTGACTTGTTATGTTATGAAGATGTTGGGTTGGTTTTCATTTTATGATTGAATGATTTATGTTGTCCAAGTGGAAGCTTGTTGTATTTATTATAGATTAGCATAGATTTTATATTGATCTTAGGCTCATAATCGGATGGGACAAGAATATTAATAGATGTGAAAACCCCTTCTCTCACCCTATAGATAATAGAATTAGCTCATTGGATTCTATTATGTTGTGTGGTTAGGGATAGAGAGAAGCTTTTCCTCTCTCAAGTTTCAGCCGTTGCTACAGTGGTGCCGGTACAATGGAAAACGAATGTGTGGTTCTTGAGGTAATCTCTCAACCCTTTACTAGACTTCCAACACAAATGTGCAAACACCATCAACTCTGACTCGTAGCTTCTCCTCTCAATTGTGATTATCATCTCCTGCACCTATCAAGAAGCCCCTAACTCATAATACAATAGTGGGAACACCATGCAGCAGATGACTCGGCCAAATCATCAGCTTTCAAATTAGACCTCCTCCTCCTCCAAACTAGCTAATAACCCTCATCATCCTCATCATCAAGAGTGCGTATAGAGCTACATGAAGCAAATGACATACAGTCATCCAAGTGCCCACGCACCATTCCTCCATCCCGTGCTCAAACTCAAAGTAGGCATTGGTGGACTTGGGTTTCTATTGCAGCATTTGAAAATCAGTCATCCTTGCCCAACCCCCATGTGCACCAACAGAACCACACTCGAAGACCACCTTCAATCCGTCCACAATGTAAACACTATAGAGAAGTGCATAATTTACTTATTTGTGGGTTTAACTCTCTCTATGCTTTGATTTGTTCCAAGATTCTCTCTCCCGGATGGTGGTTCTAGAATATTTAGAATATCTCAGTATATCTGTGAATAGCGGTGAAATAGTTTGAGTTAAAATATCTTATTAGGTTTTGGTAAAGGAGAGAGAAATAATTGAATAAAAATACTGTAAATTTAATATTATTTAAATATTAAATTGTTTGAATATAATTTTTTAATATTACTTTTGTTTTGAAATTTGAAAAAATTGTATTGTTTTTTGTGTTTTGTTTGAAAGTTTGAAAAAGTTGTAATGATTAGATAATGATTATATGAAAAATATGAAGATTTAAATTTGAAAAGTATTTTGTATTTGAGTGATGTTTGGAAAAGTAATTTTAATTATATGAATACTATGTCATTGCATATACATGCACTTATATCATTGTGATAAGCATGCATGTGTGACTCTAGTTGATATGGTATATATTTGACTAACTTCATTTGCTGCATATATCTACTATGCAGGATATAATGGCTCTGATGTTCGATATATATGCACGGTGACAAGCAGGCCAGACGAAGTCGGGATTATGATTTTGAAGCGGCCAAGTATTTTAGATTGGAATAAATAGTTCAATTGGAGAATTTTAGGAGCAACCAATGATGATAATAAACAAAAGAAATGATTAAAGAGCAAGAAATAAAAAATAAACTCAAAACCCAAAGAAAAAGCATTTATCTAATGTTTTAATTAAAAAGTGTATACACAAAGTTTAAGCAAACATAAAAATTAAAATTATGATTTAAAATCTACACAAAATTTTTAGAGAATATTAATGACGACAAATAAAAATACTAATTTATTTATCTTCTCCTATATCTTAAATGTGTATAAAAGTAAATATTATTTTTCTAATAAATCTCCTTAAGAATTCTATCAATGTATTATATAAAATTAAATTAAATGAATAATAATATACTTAAAATATTAAATTGTATTAAGAATGCTTAAATATTAACCTTTGCTTAGAGCCTTAGGGGTGCATGTGTGACCCCAGCCCACTCTTGGTTTCATCACTGGGATGACAAGGGATTATTTTGTTTGATGTTGTATATATATGAATGTTGCAGGTGCTCAATCCACTAGAATAACTTTCAGAAACAATTGTTCATATACCATCTGGCCAGGAACCCTAACCACTAATCAGAAACCTCAACTATCAACAACAGGATTTGAGTTAGCATCCAAAGCATCCACATCACTGGAAGTCCAAGCTCCCTGGAGTGGTCGGTTTTGGGCAAGAACTGGTTGCTCCATCGACACCTCAGGAAGGTTCTCTTGCGCTACTGCAAATTGTGCCTCCGGCCAAGTTGCATGCAATGGCAATGGGGCCATCCCGCCAGCATCTTTGGTAGAAATAAGTATAGCAGAGAATGGTGGGCAAAACTTTTATGATGTCAGCCTTGTCGACGGCTTCAACTTGCCTGCTTCAGTGAGCACAGAAGGTGGGACCAATGCTTGCAAAACCTCAAGTTGTCAGGCCAATGTGAACGCAGTTTGCCCAGTAGAGCTGCAACTGAAAGCTGCAAATGGGAGCGTGATTGCATGCAAGAGCGCATGCACAGCGTTCAATGAGCCACAATACTGCTGCACTAGTGATTTCAATACTCCACAAACATGTCCTCCCACGAACTATTCCATGATCTTCAAGAACCAGTGCCCTCAAGCTTATAGTTACGCATATGATGATGTTAACAGCACCTTCACTTGCTCCGGTGCACCTAATTACATTATCACTTTTTGCCCTTGAATAATGTCTAGCTTGATCATGAGATGAGTTCAAGAGTTATGCATTCATGCATATTGCATGCATTTTCAACTTCTCTTTATAATAATTATAATAATAATCGACTCAATGTAACAAATAATAATTAATGAATTACTACATATAGAAAATTAATAAATAAATGCGAAAATTATATAAATTTCTTGTGCATGCTTTTCTGTATGCAGCTACTCCATCTTCACATACGGCTATATATCCATTCATTCATGGGAGTATATACTACATACTACTATCTTGTGATTATATACCATCAAAAGCTTATTTCGATCTGGTTGGATCGATCAAAATTAACCCATAACATGAGGTTTCTATCATTCTTACATTTGAAGCTGGTTCCATACATTACTTAATCCAACACTCTACAAGAAATAGATGGATTGAAGTATGTGTATTTTGTAGATGAAGCTTGTAAAAAGAAGTAAATGTTTTAATGGATTATATGTTGACCTTAGGTGATAAATGGCTAGGACACAAATATATTTTTGGTTGGATATATATATTGGACATATTTGATATTTATATATTTGACTTCATTTGTGTTAGATGTTTGAGTAAGAAGGTGTTAGAAATTTCTCAATTATTTTTAATGTTGGACTAGGCTAACTAGCCTACTTGTTGACGTGTTGCATGTATGGAGTTTAGTTTGAAATGAGTTTTCTTGAAGTGTTGGAATAAATGTTGGAGTTGTAAGAGAAATTTGAAAAGCGTGGTGTTGTGTCGATTTCTAAATGAGGGACAAAATCATATTTGCATATTGAATGTAATATGAACAGAGGAAGTTTATATGACTATATGGTTGGGATCTTTTGGAGCCAGGAGCAAAGCTTGTAAAGTTTTGTGATTGTGTTTGTGTTGGTGTATAATTTGTGTGAACGGATTTTATATTGATGGCGTAGTGTTGGACTTCATGAATTATTGGAGACCTTTGTATAAAATTTGTGAAGCTATGTTATGAAGTTGATGAAATCATATTGAATTTAAGCGAATGATGGATTGATTGTATATGTGTATATTGTTGTTGTTGAAGGGTTTGTTAGTTTGGCTTTATGCAATGAATTATGGATTGGAAATTCATGAGGACTATGAGACTCAGAAACTGGATAGATTTGATTATGTTTGGAGTTATGCATGAGCAATGGTTGTATGAAGAATTTGTATTGGGCTCAAGTGGTAAATGATTAGAGTGTATACCTTTGTGTTATGGAAATTTTGGGTGATGAAATTATGAGAAAATAATGGATTTAGGTCCTATTCTAAACCAGCAACGAGATGCGTGAACATGAAATCCATGCTAGTAGCATTCTGTAAGTTAGCTTCTGACTTATTCTTATTGTATTAGCAATGATTATGTTATGCCATGATGTCATGTTATAAGCTTGAATATCTATCATATTGCACGAACATATGGCATGAAGCATCATGAAGTCATTTGACATATGCATAAATATCTATCACATAGCATGAACATATGTCATGATGGATCATGAAGTCATTCGTCATACACATGGATATCTGTCACATAGCACAAACATATGTCATGAAGCATTAGAAGTCATTCATCATACATATGAATAACTGTCACATAGCACAAATATATGTCATGAAGCATCATGAAATCATCTATCATAAGCATGAATATCTATTACATAGCTCAAACATATGTCATGAAGCATGCAAGTTTGTCACGTTTTTAGAGTCAAGCATGAAATGTTAAGTTTTTTTCATGATCCCAAATGGATCTAGGATGATAAATTATCCTAATAAACTCTCATGTTCACTCTAAAGTGAAAAAAATGGAGTGGAATCCTCTGGATTAACAAAGAACAGTCAACAAACTTCATATGAGACAAAAAAAAAAAACTAGTTTCCAGAGCAAAGTCGAAACACGCCTAATGCTAATGGGTGCCATTGGCATCACGATAACACCATGAGATATGACATCAGGGTAATCCCATGAGATATGACATCATAATAATCCCATGAAATAAGACTATGACGTACTCACAGCTAGTGTACGAACATGTAATGTGATGCAGTACCAATAAGAGCACTAGGTTTATGGGGAATCGTGAGGTATTCTTTCTCTATAATAACAACAATAAGAATATGAATGAAATATGTTTATGAAAGTAATTATATATATACAAAAAAACCCAATTTACCGGCATTTATTTGTCGACGCAACCGAATGCCGATAGTGAAGGGTTCCAACATACACTTTCCGAAGTTTGGTCAAATGTTGAAAATTGAAAAAATCATTACTAACATTTGTGTAAAAATTAACGGCATTTATCTAAACACCACCACTAGCCGGCATTTGCACAAATGCCAAAATGTGAAAAATTGATTCTCAACATTTTGGTACAAATTAACGACACTTATCTAAACATCAATATTAACACATTGCCGACACATTTTAAATTAGCAACGTGTATCTAAACACCACCACTAGTACATTTTCGATGCAGTACCTAAACTCCACTAGATATTTTTTTCCAGCATTTCATAAGCGCCACCAACTTACTAGAATTACCACCAAATCTAATAGTTTTCTGACATTTTTAAAGCATGAATAATAGTCACTAATGATTGCGAGCATATGTTATTCTTTAAAAATACATCACAATATTTACATTATGGGCATTTTTTGAAATACCACCAAATTTAAATGAAAGTCCATAACGATATATTCTATATTAACATTTTAATAAGAAATGCCAGAATAAAAAGAAATATAATACACAAATTAATAATAAATATAATATAATGGATCATTATTGATGTAATAAAAAAAAAGAATTACAAATCAAATCACATGAAAGTGATTAAGTACTATATATATAATATTGTAATTTTTGAACAGCAACTTTAATTTCTATTGATTTCTAGAGTCACTTGGTTTTTCACTAGTAACTTCTATATCTCCAAAATTGCAATCTTAAGCCTATATTCCCTAAGTGGCTGCATTGGCATACCTGCATATACAAAATTAATTCATTAATAAGCGGCTGAGTTCTCAACTCTTGATGGAAACTAAAAAATACAAGAATTATGCACACAAAAATGTTCACCAACTCCTTTATAAAATGGCAATACTAGATCATGTGCCTTCAGTAAAAATGTCACAAACATGTTCATGCAGGCACCAGCCCTTCAAAAAATTTTGAAACAAGCTGTAATCATTGGATTTTTTCTCAACAACAAAACAAGGTAAAACTCTTCGAAAAAAAAAATGAGAGAGAGAAAGAGAGACGATAGAGTAACGAAACGAAGAAACTTATTGAGTTATATCTTTATGACTGATTTACAGCATTTGGGTTAAGGAATACATAACCTTCAAAGATTGAAACTTTAGCAGTGCTTAAAAAAAACTGCAATATTAACGCAAAAGCTTCTGAAATCATTAGAATGAAGTGCAGACCTTGATTGTAGAAGGGGTTACCAAGACCAATACCTCATAGCACCATATAAATCCCTTCAGCAAACCCCCAAAATTGCAAAAACAGAGCAAAATAAAGCAGAGTAAGTTTCACTGGGTGAGCTGGAAGAGGCTTTGTGATACCAAAGGTGAAGGAGGTTTGGGCTTCAAAGATTTAAGAATTTTTAATGATGCTCTACTTGCCAAACAAGGGTGGAGAATAATGCAAAATGAGGTCAGCCTTCTTCACAAAATATTCAAGTTTAGATACTTCCCTTCAACAAACTTTCAGACATCAAGTCTTGGACACAACCCCTCTTATGTATGGAAAGGTGTATGGACAGTGAAAGACAGACTTCTCCAAGCCTGTAGGTGGAGGGTTGGTAATGGGAGGCAAATCAGAATCTGGGAAGATTACTGGATCCCTGGCTTCAAAAATATAAAACAAATGGGAGGGGTTTTTCGGGGGAACAACCAGAAAGTGGAAGATTTGATAGATCCACATACGGGGTTGGTGGGATGTGCAAACAAAAAGAAGACTACTGCCCCCTGAACCTGCTGATGCAGTGTTGAAAATCCTCCTCAGTGCAGGAGGTCATGAAGATAAATTAATATGCGATATGGAGAAAAATGGAAGTTTTAGTGTGAGGAGTGCCTATAAATTATTCAAACACCTGAACTCAAGACCAGCAGATGAGGAATGCTACCAGCAATGCAAACAAGAAACTTTGAAAGGATATTTGGAGCATGAAGGTTCCCCACAAAGTCAAGGTGTTTGCTTGGAGGGCATGTAATGAGTCTCTTCCTACAAGAATCAATCTGGAAAAAAGGAAAATAATTGAAGATGCTAACTGCCAACTCTGTTCCTCAGAAATGGAGAACACAACACATGCTCTCTGCCAATGTCCTTTGATTACAACAATGTGGTGTAAGATTTTCCCTCAACTGAGACCTGCTGGACCAAATGGAGACTTCAGAGAATGGGTTACTCGAAATCAAGTCACTGGCTGTATGGATGAATTGGAAAAAATATTTATGATAGGCTGGGCATGCTGGAACAGGAGGAATCAGTGGGTTTTTGAACAGAAACAGATCTCACCTGAAGAGATTATTAATAATGCCATTTCTTTACATCAAACTTTCAAGGTAACTAAAGCTGCAGATCAGAGTACATTCAAGAAATTGTCTCAATGGCAGTTACCACTACAAGGTATGACAAAACTCAATGTGGATGGGGCTATTTTTCATGCTGAGAGCCATGCAGGGGTAGGGCTCATCTTAAGAGATTGGGAAGGAAAAGTCTTGATGGCAGTAAGCAAGAAAGAAGCTGCTGTGATGGAACCTCTAGAGATCGAGCTCCTTGCAATATTAAGAGGAATGCAATTTTGCATACCTCTCGGCCTTTCATCTTTATGCATTGAAACTGATTCATTTCTCCTAGTTTAAGAAATAAATAACCCCACTACTTCGAACTCCATGTATGGGAATATTGTAACAGATATTCAGCAACCAAAGAGCAGGTTTCAGGTCTGTTCTATCAATCACATCAACAGGGAAGCCAATCAAGCAGCTCACAAGCTAGCAAGATTTTCTAGAAATGTTATTTCAACTAATGTTTGGTGGGATTCTGTTCCCAGTTGTGTTCTACAAGTCCTATGGACTGACTTACATCTGTAATATCATTTAGCACTTAATGAGAATGAGAGTTTCTATTTCAAAAAAAAAAAAAAAAACGGAGCAAGTGAGAAACTGATATGGCCTCCGATCACCATTTCAAAGGTAAAGCAAAATAAAGGAGACTTGAAAATTTGAGAGAGAGTTTATGAGGTGCCTGTACGCACAGAGGCACAAGAGAGAGACTTTAAATTTGAGAGGGAGTTAATGAGGCGCTTGTACGGGAGACTTTGTCAAGTTATACGCATAAATTTGAGAGGGAGTTGAGGGCATGAGGCGCCAGTTGAAATTTGAGTCTCTGAGAGGGAGTTGAGCAGACTTTGTTAATGAGGCGCTTGTCCGCACATATTTGACAGAAACTTTGAGAGGGAATGGGCGCCAAGTTGAAATTTTCAACCTCTTTGACTTTTGACAATTTTATCCATTTTATTTTTAACATATTATTTATGCACACAAGATGTTCTAGTAAACAAATAATTTTAAACAATAAAATTTTTTAATCACATGTTATTTAAGCACACAATATAAGAGGAAAGTCATTAATCACATGATTTTTTTTATTTTTTAAAATACAAACAATATAATTTTAAAATAAGCTTAAAAGTTTAAGTTAATATAATTTCCAGTACAAAACTAATAAATTTTTGGCGATCAATTATACGTTATAATTATTAGGGTAATAATATAAATGCCAAAAAAATTTCTGGGTAATAATATAAATGCCAAAAAACTTTCTATTTTACTGACACAAGAAATAAACGCCAGCAATAATTTATATTTATCAGCCCATACAAACATGCCGGAATGTAAACGCCAACAAAACTTATTATTTACCAATGCAAAATTAATAAATTATTGGTGATTTTATAAATGCCGGAACTATTATATATTTTTGCCGGCATAACAATGTAAACGCGGGCAAAACTTCTTATCTATCGGCACAAAAAGTAAGCACTGACAATAATATATTTACCGGCGCATATAAAAATGCTGTAAATATAAATGCCGATAAATTGGGATTTTTTTTGTAGTAAGCATGTTATGAATTATGAATTGTGGAGCGTCCACTCTCTGTAAAAAGTATGAATAAGAATGAATGAAATTTATTTATGAAAACAAGCATGTCATGAAGTACAAAGTATGAAAACTCTGATGTCAATAAAGTTATGTTTTCTAAAAGTAAGTTCATATCAATTATGCATGCATGCTATGTTTATTATCACATATGCTTTATAAGTTAATGGTAGGTTAGACGCATAACTTGTTGAGAGTGAAAAATCTCACTGTGGTAGTCCTAATTACCATTCTTCAAGAATGATAGAAGTTTTAGCATGACCGAAATTAGTCGAAGAAGATGGTGATGAACTAAATCCCTTGGATGAGATAGATTGAAAATAAGCCTAACCTAGACTGGAAGATGGAGCTGCTTGTGATTTTTTTGGAAATGGTCCTGACAACCATAAAAATGATCAAGTAGTCAATATGATGTCTTCTATGTCCATTGGACCAATATGTATTAAGGAGTTCTTACTCCAATACAATGTCTCTTTTGTATAAAGAAATGTTTTGTTGGATAATGAATTTATTTAAGTATTAATGGTATGAAATTTATTTTGGGATTTAGCTATTCTTGTGCAACTTATAATTGAGCAAAATAACAATTTTAACTGCAATTATTACATATTGCTATAAGCATGTTAGGTGCATTGTGTGGCGCCCTTGACCCCCACGAGTGATCTGGCAAGAGTCACGACGTTGGGGTGCTGGCCAATCAGGTCGCACACCCCCAACACATTGTGCAAGTGTGTGCACGCAAGCAATAAATGTGTACAATTATAAACACAACGGAAATAAAAAGGCAGTCCAAAAGTTGAAGTACCAGAAAATTAAATACAGTTCCAACAAAGAAATCCTCCATATAGTTAATACAGTCATCCGACTAGATAAATAACATAAAGTCCAATCAGACTTCAAAGGGAAAAATTCCCATGTCTTCACTTCTTAAGTGGGGTCGATCCTCCACACTCATATCCGTCCTCTGCAACAAAGTCTACAGTCCCATGGAACAAAACCGCAGGTGGGAATACCATAGTGAAATTTCTCAATCTCAGCAAGTAAAATCACAGATTAACAACCAAGAATACTAACACGAAAAATCATACAATCACACCGAATACATGAAAAGAGATTTGATATTTATCAAAACTCATTTGTGTGTGTATATATATTTCAATGAATTTCACGGAGAAATCACTCACGCCAAAAATCACATTTCCAATTTGTAAAGATATCCATTTTATTACGCATGCACTATGGTCTCCCCTATGGATCATCCTCACACTCTGGCTCTCTTCGCCACACTACGAGTAACGACTATGCATGTGACTTCGTAACGAGCTCTGTGTCCGGCACGTACATGACCAGATATCCTCTAGCCTCCACCAGTAGAGAGGCCATGGAGTCGGCACGAGAGCATTACCATCTCGTCCAACCCATTGTCGCTCGGCAACAACCTAGGGGACGTCACTGAGTTTTATACGCTCTTGAGTGACCAGAAGAGCTCCACCGAGATAATTTCCTATCTCAACTTAGGGTCATGATATGCATGCACCCACAAAAACACTCTTCTTAATCATAACACCTAAACAACAGTTTCCAGAATTTTATAGCATAACCACAGGGCATAACACAATTAATAAAATCATGACAAGTAATAACAATTAAAATTCAGATGCATGAAAGGCAGTTATTGGATGTCACGACAATAGGTACAGGAAACAATGACAAAGCAACACACAGTTTCACAGATTCACAAATCACAACTACATGCGATTCCCAACACTCAACATGGCCCCCGGCCACTTTTCCATTCACAACCAAATTGCAACAATATACAAGTTAATGATTTTTCCACGTTAGTATTTCATGGGTCAGTCTGGAAATTTACTTCAATACGAAACAAAAATCTCTGAATGAGCAAGTGCGTCGTCTAAGGGGTCCAGCAAGTGTGCATGCGTTGTGTGGCAGCACGGCAGTAGCGGTGGCGCACGATGGCAGAGCCAAATCTAGGCAAATTAATGGGGACCCAAAGCTGGAAAAAAAAACTTAAAGGTGATCAGACTGATGAAAAGGAGGGTGGAGAGAAGGACTCACTTGACGGAGGGTGGAGGTGGGCGGCAAAGCATGGTGAACAGTGGCGGATATGGGCAAAACGTGAGAATCTACTGTTGGGAAAGTAGTGGGTGGAGGTCCTTATGAAAACAGAGGTTGGGGAAGGGGGAACTTGCGATGGTTGACAGTGGTTGGCAGTGGCACAACCCTGAGAGAGAGAGAGAGAGAGCTCAGGCTCGGGTTTTGGGCAGATCTAAGAGGGGGGAAGAGACCGAGTGAAGGGGGAAAAGTGAGGGGGTGGTCAGACGACCTCTAGAGAGCTCCTAATGGCGGCACACCACGGCGGTGCATGGCAGAACCCTAGATGAAAATTCTTAAACTCACGGGAAGAAGCAACAGAGAGATTGAGAGATTTGAGGGTGGGAAAAGGGCTTATCATCATCAGAAACCGGGAGAGGGAGGTGGTGACACCACAAGGTTAGCAATCAAAGAAAATGAGAGTGTACAACTGAAAGAGTGGGATCTATAAGAGAGTGAGGCATTAGTGCACAGTGACTTAATGGAGTTTCCTGGTGCCGATGGTCAAAGTTGTGGGGGATGACACAATGAGAATCAAGAAGAATGCCATGGAGCCAAGCCCGGCAACTAGCGGCAAAACACAAAGGAGAAAGACGATAGGGAGAAGAGGTGGTTGATGGTGATACAAATAGAGAAACGATAGGGAGAAGAGGTGGTAGATGGTGATACAAAGAGAGAGAGGTACAAAAGGGACTTCTCGACAACTTCAAGCGACGTCGCCGACAACCAAGGATTAGGGCTTGACCTGTGGCGACACACCGGGTGAGAGAACAAAGAGAAACTCGAGGGGGGGTTGTGGTGCTGAAGGGAAATGAGGGAGGAGAAAAGAATTTTAAGTTTTTTCACCCATGACCAAAACGGCGTCGCTATAATGTTAGGGGTTGGGCTTGAATTTCCTACATCACCTGGGCTTTCCACATGGGCCAAGCCCTCAGTACTACCACACACTCAACAACACTTAGTAGAAATCTAACCATGGGCTTTACATGGGTTGGGTTTCACACGTTACATTTTAATTGTCATGAACGGGAGTATGTAATCTTGTGTTACATATCTCAATACTTCAACATCTATCAAATCCTAAGTGGAGTTTGTTGGCGTCACAAGACTTACCTATCAAAAAACGCTAATGTTGGATGAGACTTTGGGGGTATCACCCTATAGCTTCCTAAGCCTCGTCTTTTTTTTTTTTTTTCCTTTTAAGCTAATCACTTCTTCTCTCATTTATAACATATTTCTTTGCAACTTTGTATCATAGGATAAATATGGTTGGTGTATGATTTGCTTGTGAACAATATAAGGACATTGTTGATTTAGATTAGGCTGATGAAAAATGTTATGCTTGTAGCCTGAAAAAACATGCACAATGCATAACCTATGTGTTTTCAAATAGAGTAGTGCTAGGCTATCACCCAACATTGACCACTGGGCGTGCCACCTAGTACAAATTCATCTTCTCATTGTTTTGTAAATTTTTTATTCATATTTTTTTATCATTTCAAAACAGTTTAAAAAAAATATATCAATATACTAATAGTTACTTCATTAACTACAAAGTAAAGAAAAAAATTTAAAAAAACTTAAATATATATGAGGTGTCAAAATAAGGTGTCAACATGAGGTGACAAAGTAGTATTTTCCTTTCAAATATCATGGGGTCTGTGTCCCTACTTGGAATTAAAAAGGACAACAACTTTGGTCCATCGATAACTTCTTTGAAGTGTGGTGTAAAATTTATATTCGTTTTGATATAAGGGCAAGCAACTAAGGCGCTTGCCATATAACACTCTCTAACTAGCGAATTTGTGGAAAGAAAGGAATCAAAGTAATAGTCTTCGTGTTAAGGTGGAGTTGGTACTTAGGAAAGCCATTGATCAAGGCTGATTTATAAACTACCAGGGGACTAAGCATTGGGTTCATTTTCGTTATGAAAAACTCCCAAAAATATGCTTTCAGTGTGGATGGATTCTACATGGTACTCAAGGATGCCAGTCAACCAATAGTGATAAAGGGGAAGGAGAAGCGTCAAGTGGGCAATTCGGGACATGGTTACGGGCTGAAGGGACTATGAGAATAAGGTTTACACCAGGATGGTGGGACAGGTCTGATGGCGAGAAGGAAGTGGGAAGGGCTAGGGAACCGACGGAGAAGAAAACTGCGACATACTCCACAGTAGAAGTGACACCGGAGAGGGGCGGGAACGATGACCACCATGGAAGCACATACCTCAAGTTTCAGAACAGTGGATTTGTACAAGAAAATGGAAATGCAGCTAGGGAAAGAAAAGACCAACTGTCAGCGGAATCAGAGGGAGTAGATATCGTTTTGGAAACTGAAATGGGGGAGACACAATCGCAGATTTGTTGTGAAGTAGGTGTAAAGTCGAGGGGAAGTGTAGAAGGTGATGGGGAAGAAGGGCGGGAAATTGTGTGGGAGACTCAGAATATAGTTGGGCTTGGACCTGGGCTTGAAAATGGGCCCAACACTTGTTCTGAACCTATAACGTCCCAAAAGCACCTCAAAGCCCAGGAGGTAAGATCAGTAACGGCTAAATTTTCAGTGGAGGAAGGAAAGACGCATGAAGTCCCCATGGAGTTGGATCAGAAGCAGAAATTGAAGGGGGATTGTCATAAGTGGAAAAGGTGTGCAAGGGAAACGAGGAATACCAGCAATGTGGTGAACCTGAGCCTGGCTACGGGGAGAAAGAAGGAAGCTGATATAAGTAAGGTCAGTCCTCTAATTTCTAAGAAACTCAGAAGAACTAGGGTGGATGACAAATAGATGGATGGTCCTGTTATAGAGGCTTCGGCGGCAGCTGCAAGGCAGCCCCGCCGACCCCAATGATTATTCTAAACTGGAACTGCCGGGGGCTTAGGAACCCCTGAACAGTCCAAACTCTTCACTCAATGGTGAAGGAAAAGCAGCCCGATATAGTCTTCTTAATGGAGACTAAGTTATCTTATGCTAATAGCTGTA
Source organism: Pterocarya stenoptera (assembly GCA_003123785.1). Lineage (NCBI taxonomy): Eukaryota > Viridiplantae > Streptophyta > Magnoliopsida > Fagales > Juglandaceae > Pterocarya > Pterocarya stenoptera. The sequence continues at coordinate 75,208 of QEOT01002983.1, forward strand.
GAGTGGTGAATCGATTGAAGTATGATGGTTGTGTGGTTGTCGAGGCCAGAGGTAAGAGTGGTGGCCTTATGCTCCTGTGGAAGCAAGAGGAGTTATTGGAGCTTATTAATTATTCTCAACATCATATCAATGTTTTGATTAATGTGTTCGGGGGAATTCAAAGTGGCTTCTTACGAGTTTTTATGGACACCCGAATGCAAATCTAAGAAGTCAAACGTGGGAGTTGCTATCATCTTTCATGCCTAATAATGGAGGATGGGGAGTTATAGGGGATTTCAATGAGCTGCTGTTTGAAGATGAGAAGGTGGGTGGGAGGCCAAGATGTGAGACTCATGGGTAAATTTAGGCATGTCATGGAGAAACGAAATCTAAGTGACTTGGGGTGGAGGGGGAGCAAATATACATGGTCTAATCACCATGAAGATGAAACATTTACAAAAGAAAGACTCGACTGTGCACTAGCCAACAATGTGTGGAGAGATTCTTATCCTGAGTTCTCAGTAACAACACTAACAACAATCTGCTCGGATCACAACCCAATCTTGTTACACTGTGCCAATGGGAGATCTTCTACTCTTAGGGTCTCCAAGCCATTTAGGTATGAAGCAAACTGGGGCAATGAAGAGGGATGCCACGAAACAATTCGAGAAGCATGGGGGACAATAGTGGAAGGGAGAGGGGATTAAATAGTCTAGTAAGCACTTTAGAAAGAACAAAGAAGAGCTTAAAACAATGGAGCAAAAACCTGGTGTGGGATAGAACCAGAGCTATCAAAGAAAAGACCAAACAGTTAAGCTTAATTGAGAAAAATGAGAGCCCTGAAACTATGGCTGAATAGAAAAGACTTCAAAAAGAAATGGATTTCCTGCTAGATCAAGAAGATATAAGATGGAGGCAAAGAGCTAAGAAACATTGGCTGAAAGGAGGAGATAGAAATACTAGATTTTATCATGCCTGTGTGAAACAGAGGAGAAAAAAGAATTCGATTATCAAGATTAGAGACATGGCTGGGACTGAGCTCATCAACAAAACTGATATAGCAGAGGGCTTCAGAAAATCTTTTTCAGGAATTTACCAGTCCTCTCAGCCTGAAGTTGGTTGGCTTAATCAGTGTACCCGAGGTATTGAAGCAAAACTGCCAGGTGAGGTGCAATCTCAACTGGTCAAGGACTATGCTGAGGAAGAGATGGCAGTGGCATTGGCGCAAATGTCCCCATTTAAGTATCCCGGACCAGATGGCTTCAGTGCGGGGTTTTACCAAGATCATTGGAAAGTAGTGGGGAAGGAAACAACTCAAGCGGTCATAGATTTTTTCAAAGACGACAGATTACCAAAGGACCTCAACCACACATATTTGGTCCTAATTCCCAAGGTAAACTCCCCAACTTTAATAAGTATTTCAGGCCTATCTCATTATGCAATGTGGCTTACAAATTGATCTCCAAAGTCTTGGCTAATAGGCTAAAAGAGGTATTGGACTTGGTAATTTCTTGGTACCAAAATGCCTTCATCCCTAAGAGGTTAATCATGGATAACATCATGGTGGCCTATGAACTTCTCCATACAATGAAAGTGAAACAAAGAGGGAGGGAAGGGAATATGGCTCTTAAGCTAGATATGTCGAAGACATATGATAGAGTTGAATGGAAGTTCCTAGAAATGATGTTGCTTAAGTTGGGATTTGGGAAGAAATGGACTAATTTAGTGATGGAGTGTGTAAAGTCAATTACGTATGCAGTTCTTATTGATGGTAAACCTGGTGAAGTTTTTTCTCTATCGAGAGGACTGCGTCAAGGGGATCCATTGTCACCGTACTTGTTCTTAATTTGTGCTGAGGGGCTAAGTTTGTTATTACACAAAGCTGAAGAGAAGGGCAGGATTAAGGGGGTAGCAATTGTGAGGGGGGGATTGAGAATTAATCACCTCCTCTTCGCGAATGATTGTGTTATTTTCTGTAGAGCAAAACTGAATGAGTGGTTCACTATCCGTGATCTATTGGCTTTATATGAGAAAGCATCGGGTCAAACCTTGAACAAGAACAAAACCAGTGTGTTTTTCAGCTCCAGTTCTAGGTTGGAAACTAAGGATTCCATTTTACAACAGGTACAGGGAACAAGATGTAATGATTATAATAGATATTTAGGCTTACCTACGGTGGTTGGAAGGGCTAAATACAACACTTTTAAGTCCTTAAAGGAGAGAATATGGAAAAGAATCAATAGCTAGAAGACAAAGTTTCTATCCTCAGCAGGCAAAGAGATCCTCATCAAGAGTGTATTACAGTCAATCCCGGCCTATACCATGTCTATTTTCAAACTGCCTGGAAAGCTTAACAGAGAAATTGAGGCACTTTTGTCATGTTTTTGGTTGAGTCATCATGTTGAAGGCAAAGGAATTCATTGGAAATCGTGGAAGGCTTTGGGGATGGTTAAGAACCAAGGTGGGTTGGGGTTTAGGGATCTTGGCTGCTTCAACAAAGCCCTTTTAGTCAAACAAAGCTGGAGGTTGTTAAAGGAGCCTAACTCACTGGTGTCAAAGGTTTATAAGCAGAAATACTTAAAAAATTGCAACCTGTTGGAGACAAAGCTGAAAGGTAATCCATCTTTTATTTGAAGAAGTTTATTTTCTAGTCTAGATCTGGTAAGAGAAGGGGCAAATGGAGAGTTGATAAAGAAAAGAGCATTAGTATTTGGAAGGATAAGTGGATTCCCAATCCTGTTACCTTTCATATCCAAACACCTTTTAACACGTGATCATGGGGCCAAAGTTGATATACTGATAGAGGAAGACAGTGGTGAGTGGAAGAAAGACTTAGTGAAGACAACATTTAATGAAGTTGAAGCCTTGACTATATGTTCTCTGCCCATAAGAAAGTGTCGAGCAAGTGAGACTGATGTGGGTGGGATCTGCTAAAGGGGACTTCACTGTGAAAAGTGCCTATTTCATAGAGACAGAGAGACTTCTCAGCAAGAAAGGGGAAACATCAGCTAGGGGTGAAGAAAAGGGTGTATGGAAAGAAGTATGGTTGCTCGAGGTTCCTAGGAAGGTGCAAATGCTCATCTGGAAGTGTCTTAATAACATTCTTCCTACAAAAGACAATCTTACTAGGAAGAATGTTTGGATGTTATTGAGTCAGTTGTTCATGTCATGTGGGAATGACCTGCAGTTGTTGATGTGTGGGGGTATGCCTTCAATTCATTGAGCAAATGGAAGAGGATGTTTCCTGATTTTCATCTCCTGTGGAATGAATTACAACTGAAGCTGAGCAAGGACAAGGTGGAGGTGATTTCAGTCTTGTTCTACCAGTTATGGGCAAGAAGAAATGCTTTTATCTTCCAGAATCAGTTCTGATCACCTGAGGCTTTAGTTAGAAGGGTTCAAGCTAATTTAGATTTATACAAAGAAGTAAAGAGGAGCATCCAAAAGGGTATACGAGGATCAGAAGGGAGCACTACAAATCCTAGATGGAAACCACCCGAGTGGCCTTTTTTCAAAGCAAACGTTGATGCAGCTTTTGATAAAGGCAAAGGGACTATGGGAGTGGGAGTGATGATAAGAGATGCAGATGGCAGATTGCAAGCTGTTTTAACAAACACAAAAGAGAATATTTCTTCAGTAGTCCAAGCCAAGTGTGTTGCTCTCCTAAGAGCAATGGAATTTTGCAAGGAGCTGGGACTCAATCAAGTCTATTTTGAAGGGGATGCAAAGATTGTGGTGGATGCAGTGAGCTCCAAGAAGGAAGATAACTCATGGTTGGGTCAATTGATAGAAGATATGCAGCTGTTGATGAAACAAAACCAAGCATGGGATCTCAAGGTTATATATAGGTCAGCCAACAAAGCAACACAAATAGCTAGTAAATTTGTTTGTGAAACAATTTGGTTAGAGGAGGACCCCGAGGAGGTTGAAACCTTAGCTAAGGGTGATTTACTCTTATTAGATGTAATTTCGTCCTTATCAATGAAAGTTTTTATTTAAAAAAAAAAATATTCGTTTTGATATATGGTATATTTCTAGCTAAGGGTGCGTTTGGATCCCAAACTCATTCCAACTCATCTCAACTCATCTCAATTCATCATTACACCTTTTTCAAATCCCAATACAAAATATAATAAACAATTCAACTTTTTCAAATTTTAAAATAACTTTAATATTAAAAAGTAATATTCTAACAATATTTTATCATCTCAACTCAATTCAACTCAACTCATTTCAACATCCAAACCCACCCTAAGTGTTACTAAGTTTCTCGTTAGTTTTGGACACAAATAATATGATATACTCTAGCCTAATGATTAGTGAGAACAAATTTTTTACTTTTCACATCATTAAGACTATTTACTTGTAATTAAATGCCCTGTGTAGTCCATAGATTTCTTATTATGCAATTTCCAATGACTAAATTGAGCTGAGAACCCAACCAGATTTTAAAGATGTCTTTGGTCCTTATAATAAATGCTTGTGATCAACCCATTTTGGCTTTTGTGGTATTTTTTTTTTATATACGTTTACAAGAAAAAGCATCATTACGGCGGTTTTTTTTTTGCAGCGATATTATAGTCGTCGCCGCCTTTTACCGATTTAACCTAACATTCAATACTTGCGGCGATTTCTGGTGTAGCTGCAGCGAAAAAAATCGCCGACAATTGAAAAACTTGTTGCGACGGTCTAACAATAGTCGGGATTAAGTGCTGGGCGCCAAAAATTACAATTAAGTCTAATTTTTCCCCCCGAACTGGCTTGCCCGCTCCCTTCTCCCCTTCTCTGTTCTTCCCCATTCCCGACTAACCATTCCCGAGTTCCAGCTTAATCCACCCACCCCCGCACGGCTTCATCTCCATTTTCGATCACCACCCATAGCTTCTACTCCTCCACTTCACTTCAGGTGACACTTTGGTGGAAGCTAGGGTCGTCGTCTCCTCCACATACAGAATATGTGCCGTGCGATTCGTGGTTTGGGCAGTTGGATTTTTTCAACGACTTTCGTGTGTCGAAGGTCAAGATTGTCGTCTGAGACTGTTGGGTACCTTCCTTCCCCACAGGTATGGCTGCAATGATTTTGGCCTGTCTCTCCTCCATCATCCGCGCTGCTTTACAAAAATGTTTAATTTTTGTTTGGATCCTATTTTCTATAATTTTGCATATGAAATCAGTTCCTATTTTGCACGAGATTTGTTTGTATATCTGCATTTTTGTGGACGTGTTGATGTGGGTACACCAAATGTTGCTAAGTTTTGATGATATATTTAATTTGCAGACCACAGATTTTTCCCCTTTGCTTTAAATCCCTACTTTGTCAATCACCCATCGACAACGATACTGGTTGGGTACATGTTTGATGTCATGTCTGTCATTGAATGTACTGAAAAAATAAGTTAGAACTTATGAACATCTCTGAGAATCACACAACCAAGGAAGCCCCCAATGCTAAACAGCCACAACATTAATGCCCAGACAATCGTTTTACCATAAGGTTCAAAGCCTAGTTAATCCTTTGTAAAGGAACACAGAAACAAAACATCAGCAATCATGGAAATTAATAACATCAATCCATTCAGAACGGCATTGAGCAAACTATAAAAGTTTTTACATGCACAAACAAAAGCAGCACAGTCTAAGCTCAGTATGGTATAGCTCATCTAGGTCAACATTTTATTTCCTATCATCCAAGATTTTTATTAGTCCTTGAGTATATCTCAGGAAGTTGAATATGCATGTTTACATAGCATTACAAGTCAGTTGGAAACATGATTAAAACAAAGAAAAACATACGAAGGATCTAATGATTGGACAACATAGATGCATGTTCCATATGTGTTCATGCGTGTCTTTGTGTGCGCGCGTGTGTTTGGGGGGGGGGGGGGGGTGCTTGAGAGAGAGCACCTAAAAATAATGGCACCGATAATATGGGAATCTAAGTTGGTGTCATTTGCAAGTTCCACCCAAATGTGAATATTCATAACACCAAATTGAATAATATACAGTAAATTAATAATCTCAAAAGATTGTGAAAAAATTCAATGTTGCTTTAGTTTTGCTACTGGTACATTGAATAGGAACAAAAAAGACATGTCTATATATACAATCTTCTTCCTTCTTTTATTTAAATCACAACCTAGAGTCCTCCTCTAAGAGCCTGTCAATCTATGGTGCATCAAGTGCAGGGAGGGTTATTCTTCCAATGGTTTTTGAAGAGCTAGCTCTCCATTGAATAAAGCAATATGGCTGTCAATCTGCTTGTAGAATCACTGCAATCTCAGGCCCTCCGGGGGCAATATATATATCTCAATCATCCATGAATCATAATTGCGGTATCCTGCTACTTTATATATAATAAGTTTAATTATATTTTGATTATTTGAGATTTAGCTAACTACAAGAGAACCTAATGACCACAAACAGGGCAGATCTGTGGAATGAGCTTGGAGGACTACATTCTGTCACGCTCACCTCCCTCGGAGAGATCTTCACTTGGTCTGTTCTAATTCTATTTTTTTCTTTTAATAAGTTGTTCTAGATTTACTTTATACTCTCGAAATAGAAGACCTCATTTGCTCATATTTCAATTCTGATTTTACTAATCCCATATGCACTTTGACTGTTGGAACTAACAATAATTTGTTGATAAATCAATAAAATATGGTGATCATTCACCAGCCATGGTAGAATTTACAAATGTGGCCAATGTTGCTAGCTGGTGTAGGAATTGAATGGTTAGATAGTAATTATAGATTGAAAGTCAATTGTTTGGATTTGAATGTTTTATTCAATTATCTTACTTTGTGAGGCTTTGGTTTGATATTAGGGGAAATTACAAAATAGGGTTTTTATGGCTGTGAACTTAGCCATATAACTATTTTTTGAGTCCATATAAATTTTGCTGGATACGTAAGAATGAATTACAAATTTATGTCAATGAACTTAGCCATATAAATCTTGCTGCAAGCTTTAGTATAATGATTACTGCAAGCTTTTATTTCACTTTAACTTCTTTCATTTATTGTTTACTTGAAATGCACTTTCAATTAATTGAACAAATAAATTGGCACAATAGGGTTTTTATGTGTCATATGCACTTAAATAGAAGAAAAAAATGAGAATAAACTGGTGGTGATTAGTATAAGGAGCATAAAAGCCCTTTGTGCTGTTTTTAACTATTGGAATGAGTCATAAACAATATAAAAGAAGAACCAAGGGAGAAGCCCACTATTCATGCTTTAGGATAGAAGTGAGAACAAATAATAGAAGTAGAAGAATAGCAAACAGAGAAGAAAAGAACCAAGAAAAGACAAGAGAAGAAGAGAAACCAGAAGATAAGAGAGGAAGAAGAAAGCAAAGAGAAGGGGTTGGAAGGAAGCGGCTGTAAGCGCTCAATTCTCAATTCTTAATTGCACTCTGATGTTTCTTTACAAGCATTTAAATAGGAAAAATAACACAAATCCTCAATAAACCTTAGAAAGTCTATGGGCTAAAGCCCAAGCCCATTACTACAAACCCAAATAAAACATAAGTAAAATGACCAAAATAACAATAATAAAAGATGTCCTCATCAACTCTCCCGGGTGGGATAAAAAACTCGACTCCGTCGAGTTAATAAAACAGGCTACAATCAATCACCCAACCATAAGCTAAGCGGTTGAGCAAACTTCTTCCAAATCTCATAAACTTGTGTGATTGGAGGCCTGAATCTAGTTCCCCTGGAATGGGTGGATGGTGACCCCGAGCAAAGGAAAATCTTACTGACTCCGATAAAACTCTAATAAATCTAGATCAAGCTGCTGAAGTGTCTCTCTGGGAATCCAGGTACAGTCGGAATCAGGTCGATCTACCCAACGAACAAGGCAACGCTGAACCTTTCCATCATTGGTCAACACAAACTGTTCATCTAAAATAACATCAATTTTATCTTTGTGTGCTGTGATAGATGGTATTGGAGTAGGAGTGACAGAAAGGTCAGGGTCAATGTCCACAGATGGAGGTAGAAGAGGGTCATTGGAGGGATTGAAATGACCTTTGTAAGCAACTAAGTCCTCAACATTGAAAGTATGGTGGCAACTAAAATGTGATGGAAGATCAATGATATAGGCATTTGGACCAACACGCTTTAAAATTTTAAAAGGACCAGCACTACGTACTTGCAATTTGGAAGCGGATCCAGGTGGACGTCATTCCGGTCTAATTCGGATCATAACATAATCTCCAACCTTAAATTCAACATGTCGTTTATGCAAAGCAGCTCGGAGTTTGTATGATGCATTATTGGCCTGAAGTCGTTTATTGATCTGAATATGCAAGTGTAATACCCGCATCCTACTACGTAGGTTCTTACGCCATTCTTATTAATTTAATTTCTTAAGTTAAATATTTTTGAGAGAAAGATTTTTTATGATTTTAATATTTTATGATTTTATTTTAAGGTATGTGTGCTTTTATTTTTATGTGGGTCAATAAAAATAATTTAAGAGTATATTTTCAGATCTTAAAATATATTTTTCCTAAAGTCCCCTACCTTTTTATTTAATTGAGGAGTGGCCCAAACCTTCCCCATCGTAGGATGAGAAAAATATCTCCCATGACTAATCCCCACCGTCCGTTCCTTTACCTTGCAAGAGAAGCATTGACTTACTTTTTCTCTCATTGAAACTATTGGCTTCCTCAATAAGTTATTGGACTTTCCTTTCTCTTCTTCTCCTACACACCGATTCAAGCTTCCTGGATAAGCCAAGGGGATAGTTCTTACAAGCTCTAAGTGCAGCCATTTTAACCACACGTAAAAGACCCTCTCGGTTCTCTCTATCACCGAACGACTCCATCCCCTGTTCTTCAAGCTGATTCTCCATCCTTTCTTAAACTTGGAGTTCTGTTGAAGCTCCTTTCAAGAGGATGAATTTTGTGGCTTGGATCTTCGGACTTCCTTCTCCTCTTTCCGTTCGTAGCTTGCCAAGTCAGGTAACACTTTATTCTCCGAATTTCTTGTGGATTGAAACCATGCTAAGTAAGTTTATGCTTTGTACTTTGGGGTTTTCGGAATTTTCTGTGTAGAATGATTTCTATGTGGTGATTTCTGAGTTGATTCCCCTTTCGTTCCTTCTAATTCATGTCCTAGCTAATTGATAATCAAATGGAAGGAATTATGCTCTGTTTTTCTGGGTTCCAGCTGTGTTATGCTCTGTTTTTTCTGGGTTCCAGCCGTGCATATACTCTGTTGATTTCCAGCCGTGTGTTACATCTTGTTTGGTTCCAGCCGTATGTGATTTTAAGCTACCTTGTTGTGCTTCCTTCTTATGATTTATTAAGCCTAAGCCATGTTTTGATCTTTATCATGTCTTTAAGTGTTATATTAATGAGGTTGAAGTTACAATTTTAAGCATACTTTCTTCAAGATTTATGGCCTAAGTAAGCCACTAAGAGTTTAATCTAAATTGGTAAGCTTACCTTGGAAACCTTGAGTTTGCCAAGTGCTATATCCATTATTTTATGATCTGTTTTTAGAAAATAACGGGTATTGTCCTAAGCTTTTTACAACTTTAGTATGGTTTAATTATGTAGTTGAAGTTTGGGTTAAATAAAGGATGTTTAAGAGCATGAAAATACCAAGACTATTGGCTGTCCAAGGGAATTCAGAATTTTCTGCTATGCTTTTGTTGAAGCTTAAATTAGTCCATTTCATCCCTTTGTTCAATCTTACCTTGGCTCAACTAAAGGTGAATTTTGGTATGAAAGACCATTGAAAAGAAGTAATAAAAATCAACCCTTTGTAAACATTGGCTCTTTTGTTGGATTACCTTCCAAAATGACCATGGGAAGAGGAGCAGCCAATGAGTTATGTGCTTTCATGCATCCCTTTAAGTTGTATGGGATGAGGATTTTAACGCTTTGGCCTAATGTTATGTATGGTGGGTAGACAAATGGGTTAAGAAAAATGCTTAATTTTAAGTTGGAATTTAAGTGAGCATGTAAGAGTATCGATTAGTAAAACTTAAAGTAAGGTGGATGTTAATGTGTCTATCTCATTTTATTGAATATGAGTCTATTTTCAAGATCAAAGGAACTTACTAGTAAAGCTCACAAGTAAGCAGCTATGACCATGCTCTTTACACAAGTTCTTTTATGAAAGAATATCTCTCTTTTCAAATGCTCTTCTAAAGATAAAGTATGAAAATATATTATGTATAAGTCCTTTTTGGTAGCCCCTATTAAGCACCCTACTAGTTATAATTATGTGTATGTATAAAGTAATGCATCATAAGATTTTTATGCGCTCTCTTAAATAACTGATGCCTCACTTATATATATATAGCATGACATGAAACCATTTTCGAAAATGCATATGCATCGGACTAAAGAAAGATAATGAAAACGAATGAATGCAAAGGAAAGGAAAGAATGAAAGGAATGTTCAATGTATGAAAATACATAACGGTCACATGAATGAAATAGGTACCCAAATAAATGAATGGGCAAATTGCAATGTTGGGTAGTAGTATCTGGTAGTGCACCTAGTGCTGCATCCTGACGGAATGAGATTCCAACCCGTGGCTACGGGCAAATCCATTGGCCATAGGGCCGCTAACCCTAGCACGAGGGGCGTAACAGTGTGCAATGGCCTATGAAAATGAAAAGACGAAAAGCATGAAAATAATGTTTATGCATGAAAGTATGACATGTTTCCCAAGAACGTTTATGCATGAAAGTATGGCATGTTTCTCAAGAACATTTATGCATGAAAGTACGGCATGTTTATCAAGAATGTTTACGCATGAAAACATTTTCAAGGAAATTGCAAATGTTTATGTATGCATGTTTTCAAAAGAAAGTTATGTGAGTAATATGTTAACGGCATGATGTACTGATTACTGAGTATTAGACTTTTGTGTTTATGTTTTAAATGTCCAGGTAATGATGAAGAGGCTGTGGAGCCTGGTACTGTGGAGGAGGGAGGGATTGACGCTTAGTGTTCTCCGGTTCGTTGGTTAATGATGGTTTTGGTTACAAGTTTTAGGATGGGTCCCATGTTTGGGACATTTTGTGGAAATTACTTTAAACGATATAGTTTTTGGATATGTTGTAAATTCTATGGTGGGGGCGATGGTAATGGTGTGACCTCTACAGAGGGGTGATGATAACCTCTCATATGATGGCTTGCGACCTTTTTGTTTGTATTGAAGGGACTGAGTTCTCTCTTAATTAAAACTAGTTATGTTGATGGATGGATGACAGACTCTAAGAGTCTCTAAGAGCACTCTGAGAGTCTCTTATGGATGAATGTTTGAATAGAGCGTCTATCAGGTGTTCCCCTTTATTAAATAAGAAATTTCGAGTACACATGTGTCATGTTCATGCTAATCACATATTAAAGGAAAGGAAAGAAGGCAAGAACAGGTATGTGCGTAGCGATTCCACCCCTTGCAGGGCGGGGTTGTTACAACAAGTCATGAAGATGTTGAACAAATGTCTCAGCTGACATAGACACATTAGCATGTGGAGACATGGGAATAAGGTCTAAATGCTTCCTAAGCTTATAGCCATGAACAACTTCAAAGGGACTCATACCTATAGACCGATTCACAGAACTATTATAAGCAATCTGAGCTGTAGGAAGGATCAAAACCCAATCCCGAAGATTTTCTTGGACTAGACATCTTCTCAAATTGCCAAGACTACGGTTAACAACTTCAGTTTAACCTCCCGTTTGAGCAGGGCCACTATTGGAGACTCCAACGGGACCTCCATAACAACCACAACAAACACAACAAAATCACCCAAGAGTGTATGCTCATACTCCTTAGGGTTAATGATATTTAGCCCTTTTCATTCCACATTTTTCTTTGGAAGTAACGACTTAAGGTGAATCTTCTTTCCATTAAACACAAAGGAACATGAATTGGATTGACCATAAATGATCACATCCAATCGAACAACCAAGGCCTACCAAGAATGACATGACCGACATCTATAGGAATGACGTCACACCATATATGATCCTTATACTCTAGAAACTGGATGAGCACCAAACAACGCTCTTTTACAACTATGGAAGAAGTATCAACCCAAGAGACATTATACGGTCGAGGGTGAGGAGCTGGCTTCAACCCAAGATGTGACACAGTAGCCATAGAAACCGCGTTAATGCAACTACCACCATCCACAATGATTTTACAACACTTATCATTGATTTTGATATAAGTATGAAAAATGGCATGACGATGCCAATCATCTGCATCTTTGGGCTAGGTAAGGATACAACGAACAACACTTAATCGGGGTGTGTCGGGAACAAGGGGCATAGAACCTAGACCCATAGGAAGGGTTTGGATACAACCTAAGAAGGTATCCTCATCATCACCCAAATCACCAAACTCTTCAAGTTTAGGTTCATAGACTTGATCTTCCAACCGCTCATCAACAACACCCTCATGTTCCTCAATGACCAAGGCTTGACTAGGGCAATTGGAGGAAATGTGGCTAAAACACTTACAGTTGAAGTACTGCAAGCGGGAGGAAGTCCTAGGAATTTTAGGACCTTTATCTTTATTTTCCCGTATGGGATGAACATGAGATGGGGGAGGCCCTAGGAGAGACTTAGGGGGAAGTGGGCTTTGGGCGGTTGTCAACACGCTTTCCATACGAGGTCCTAGGAATAGACTCATAGTCTCGAACCAAAGAGTAAGCGTGGTCAAGAGTAGTGACGCCCCGAAGGACAAGTTCGTGCCTATGATCATCTTTTAGGCCTTGTCTAAACCTACTCAAAGTCATGGCCTCACCCTCAACGACATGACATTTCATTCAGAATTCATCAAATTGAGTGACATACTCAGTCACTGACCAATTGCCCTATGTAAGGGCATTCCATTAGTCCAACAGATTACCCCTGTAAGATTGGGGTAAATACTTCTCTTGAAGGCGGCGTTTCATTTCTTCCCAACTCCCAACAAGAAGCGCATGACGCCTCTCAAGAAGAGCCTCTACACTTTCCCAAAAGAGTTGGGTAGTGCCGGTTAATTTTAAGCTGGCAAATTGAACTCTCCGATCCTTAGGGACCCCATACCAAGTAAAGAAAAGATCCATATCCTCAATCCATTGAGTAAAAACTCGAGGATCTAAACAACCATCAAAAGTAGGGGCATCTAACTTGATGTTTCTAAATAAGTGCTCTTCATGACAAGCAAGAGACTGAGTACCCTGACGGTAATAGTCTCGTCCTCACTCAAGATCATAATTCCTTTCCCCAGATCGCGTCTAAAGTGTTGTAGACGACCTCGTCGACGACGACGGTCTCTATTATGAGACGCTTCAGAGTTGTTAGATGAATGAGGGGGTTCCTCAAAATTATTGAACCTAGTAGCTAGGTCCCTGTTCTCCTCACAAGTAGCAGCCATCTCAATTTGGATAGCCACTAATTGAGTCTGTAAATGCTGTTGATTAGTGGCTAGTTGAGCTAATTGCCGGATGAGGGCATCAAATTGGGAAGGATCCATGGTAAAGGTACTGGAGCTAGGGGTGACAAGACAATCACTACGCAACTGCATGCAATGCAACACCCGCTAAATGAAGTGCAATGGAGAGATCAATGACCAACAAATGCAAGTAATGAAAATATCAACCTGAGCAAATTTTTGTTTTTTTGTTTTGGATTAAGTAAATCCAAATACGGCAAACAATTAATGCTGATATTTAAAATAACAAAGCAAAGACCAAATACCAATCAAGAAAATCCAATCACGTAGGATTATTATTGTTATTTTTTGGACAATTAATGAAAAGACGAAAAGCAAAGGTACAGACTATGAAAATGAGAGAATGGGAATACAAAATCTAAAGGATTGAATAAATTGGGCCACAACAAATGTGGGGTAAAATTAACCACGGAGACTATATCAGTCAAAGGACCAATCAAGAACATCTCCAATAATCAATAATAAATAATAGAATCTCCATTACTACGAACCCAAATAAAACATAAGTAAAATGATCAAAATAACAATAATAAAAGATGTCCTCATCACTTTTTTTTTTTTTTTGATAAGTAAGATGTCCTCATCACTTTCCCCAACAAATAAGAACAAGATGAAAAAAGAACAAAAATTTACTCACATCAACACATTTTTAAGGATAGGTAAGGTTGTTGGGTCAGATGGGGGTTCACTCCCATCCTGTTGAGCCACATCAAAAGAAGAAGAAAAAAAGGAACTTGGATAATTTGTATGATTTTTGAGCATATCAGAAATTTGGTATGAATTCGCAGGTTCTTTTGCGGTGGTCCTCCTCTATTTGCATTAGAAAGTAATGTTTTTTGGATATAATTTTAAAAGCTAAAACAGCTCTTAAACTCATAGGAACCATGCGTTGTTTGGAGTGAATTCTGATTCACCTGCTGCCTGCTGTGGCACCGAAATTGGGTATGACATTTGAATGTTTGTGGATATTAAAGTTCTAGCTAAGCTGAAGATGGTATTTCTGAAAGGAAAAAAACTACTATGCCGCCCAATACTTACCGCTCCATTTGACCGCTTAGTGATTTTGTTTTTTATTTTTTGTTTTTTTTTTACTTAATGATGAAGGAAGTGATTTGAAGTGTATTGGTGTATTTTTTTTAAATATTTAAATATATTAAAAAAATGTGAATAGAAAAAAAAAAAAGTTGCAAAAACAACTAGCGGTATAAACGAGCGGTGCTACTCAGGTGGCAGAGAAGCACCACTCTTTTTGAAATTGGTCCGAGTGGTAGTCAATATCGGGTATATTATTTTAATAATTTGTTTTCTGAGTTCATGATTTTAAAATTTGATAATTTAATGACTTTCTTTGGTGTTCTTCTATATACTTTCTAGTTTATTGAGTTTGACCTAACTGACAATATGTGATTGACAGTCTTTGCCAGAACTAATTGACTTGTCTCCCTAATATTACAATGAAGTTGCTCTTCCTAAACTGGTAATTACTGAATACTATTTTTTTCCCTAATCAATCTGCACATTACCTGTCATTATTGTGATGTGTCAGAACTGAATCTGAGTCTTTGTTCTGTTTGCTTAGTTTTTGTATTTTCTTTTCAATTATAGTTGCATCCAACTTACACCAACTTCAATCTTAAGCTGCTACTTGTATGTGGTCTTCTATATACTTGATTCAAAACAAGTGCACTTAATTAATGACGTAACAACCATTTTTGGCCTTTTACTC
Source organism: Pterocarya stenoptera (assembly GCA_003123785.1). Classification (NCBI taxonomy): domain Eukaryota; kingdom Viridiplantae; phylum Streptophyta; class Magnoliopsida; order Fagales; family Juglandaceae; genus Pterocarya; species Pterocarya stenoptera. The sequence goes on from QEOT01002983.1 coordinate 90,391, forward strand.
AACTTACTAACCGAAGTTGTTAACCAATGATGTTGTGGGCACTAGAGGAAATATGGTTCCCTTTGAAGATAATGGTTAGGTTTCATCAAATAAATTTAGGAAATGTACTTCCCAATTAGTGCTTTCGGACTGCTGCCTAGGTCTTTTAGATTCAGAAATTTTCATCCTCCATATATTCCTGACCACCAATTTCAAAATTCCAAAGTCGTAACTTGTGACCTCACGTTTCCTACATGTCCTTCAATAATTGGGTGGATTAAAATTGAAGAGGCCCATCTGGTTGGTTTAAAATTGAAACAGAATTTTACCCTGGCCTGTTGATATTCTTCATGTCATGGTGAAGTTTCTAAATTTTACGAGACGTTGTCGTGTTCCTCTAAACTTTGTGATTTTAGCTTTTGAACTTTCTCACTTTATTTATTAGAAATATTTATTGTTGACTTAACGTTTCTGTGTGCCATCCCACCTGGAAAAAACATATTGAGAGAGGGAAATATTATTGTCTCTTGCTTCTTGATCATGAAGTGTTGGGATATAGTTAGCATGTATATTTTTGTTGAAGTTCTATGGATTTTTTCCAGGGTCAGCCTCTTTCTCTCTATTTTCTTCATCTTTATTAGATAAAGTTTCTAAAATGCATCAAGTTAGAATAATTTTTATTTTTTTTGAGAAATATCCCAAGTTTTGATAATGAGAAACCTTATTCTAATCTTTTCTTCTTTGGGTTAGGACTCATTGTTATAGCCAGTGTTTTAAGTTTCGTACTGTACCGGCCGGTACGGCGGGTATTTTTCATATCGGCCACCGGTCCGGTACAGGTACACTACCTGTTTCTTACCGGCCGAAATAACGGCCGTTTCGGCCGATATTTCGGTCTGTACCGGTCTGTGTATCGGCCGATATTTCGGCCCTTATTTTTTTTTTCATTTTTTCAAACTACAAGCTCATTTTTTGACCCTTAATTCAGACTAGACTATTTATAATTTATATATCTATGTATTTAAGTATAATTTATTCATATATAGACTATTATTTTAAAATATAATTTTTATATATACATTTATATATATAATTTATTTATATATCGACTATTCCGAAATGGTACACGAAACGGTATCGGTACCGAAATATTTCGTTCCAATGCCTTCACCGGTACGGTATTCAAAACATTGGTTATAGTATAGCTGTAGGGATCTCTAGTTTTGTTTTCTTTTGAATTTAAGATTTGGCAGAGTATTATACTACCACATATAATGAACTACTTGTTTGACTATTTTTTAATGTTGTCTGAATGAATATAACTACTAAATGGATTTTGCAACTCACTTTAAGTTTAGTGCTGAACAGATATTGCCTCATTAGCAACTTGGTTCACTTCATTGGACACATACTTTAAATATTCTGTTTCTGGTTACATATTAATTTCCATAGTTGAATAACACAATATATGCCAGGTTTATTGAAGATCAAGACCTCAGAAGTTAATGCTGGTAAACAAAATGTGCAGCTTGAGATATTTGTTGCCCTTTTTTAAGGGAGGGGGTGATATTGGTTCCTGCTCTGTTTTAGGATTGAATGGATTATCAATTAGCTATCTTACTTATAAGATTGTGGCTTGGTTTATCTGGATTTTTTGGTTTTAGTTTTTTTATTCTTAAGCATGCAAGTATCTACATTTAATTTTTTAAGGACTTATTACAAGTCCTATTGGCATGCACCCTAACTTTACGAGTTGTTCTACAGGTAACACAAATGGAGATGAAAGGAAGATCTTGACAGCTTTATAGAGATTTTTGATATTTACTCTGGCCAGCATACAAATGAGCTCTAACCCTTATATATCTTGGGTCCAAGTTTCACTAAATTTGGGGTAAAGAATTCCCAAAAGCTGCTTTATAAATTTGTTAGCTTTGTTGTTATCGACAAATTACCCTTTGAAATACGTTCAAAAAAATCAAATTTACTTGTAATGTTTCTCTCTATTATATAATGAGACATATATATAAACTGTTGCACATTAGAAAGGTCCACAAAGGATGTTTCAATAACTTTCCTAAACTTATGATTTCATCCTTGAATTTCTAATACAGCTGTTAATGTTTTTTTTATTATTAGAAACTCATACCTAGGCAATTAGAAAGACAATGCTTCAAATAATGTCCTAAAAAGTTGGACTTGAGATATGATTCCATCATGTTTGAAAGAAGTTTAAAGATACTGTACTTAGGTTCCTAGTGGTAACTTGGGTAAGATCAATTTGTGTTGGAGAGTGAAGAGAGATAGAGGATTCAAGCTGTTTGCATAAAAACCACACTGAAATAGCACCTTTTGGAGCTTTTTGTGTTGGACTGTTTTGTGGCTTTTTTTGGTTGTGTGATTTGCATATTTGTGAAAAAATAGATCTTTATTTTTGGCATGTTCAATCTTTTGGCTGTCTTGTTTTGCAGATTTGTTTGATTTGGATCTCTGTCTTGGCTTGTTTGCATCTATTATAGCACCTTTTCGAGGCTTCTTTGCCAGTGGTTTCAAAAGAGCCTTTAAAATCAAGGTCTGTCTTTATACTTTCTAAATTTATGCGATTCAATCAAGCTTCCAAGATGTTGTGATGACACCATTTGCTATATGTCTCCCTTTTCTTGCAGGATTTTGATGATAGTATACCTGGACATTGTGGAATTACGGATAGAATTAACTTCCAGGTAAGCTTTGATGAGGTTTGGATCCAGCAGATTCCTATGAACTACTTAATTTTAGTATATTTTAGATAACTACTAATTATAAGATTTTCTTATAAGTACTATTTATAAGATTTTTTATTATGGCTTCTCATAATTTTTCTTGTTCTACTCCTGGTATATGTAAATTGTTTTACTCAAGATAAACTTGATTACCATCCCCAATGCATGTGTGATTATTCATAATGTCATTTTTGGCAGGAAATCATGATGCCTTGCTTGTTTAATTGTTGTTTGTAACCATAAATTATGTTTTATTCTTAGATACTTCTATTGAAAACCAAAAAAGAGATGTGAAAGATGAGTTTACCAGGATGAGCTTGAAACTTTCTACATTAAAATGCTATACGAATAGGTGGAAGGCTAGGTACACAGAATACTTTAGAAGCCAAAAGTAGAGCATATCTGATAACCCAGTGACAACATTGGTGAAGAATATACTGAGGTTGATTAAGATTTCATCTATATGCCTGTAATGGATTTGAAATTCAAAGTTTATATATGAATTTCTCAGATGCATTTCGACCATGGCACTTTTCAAATTCAGGTAGGAGACATTGATTACTTGCTTGAGCAAAGAGAGAAATAACTCAGATTACAAGTTTAACCCTGAATGCTGAAAGTTTCACTCTAACTTTGTTGAGTTTTGCTTGATAACCATGATACCTTTTTTGTAAATTGTAGACTCAAACCATCAGCTTTTTTTGCATGTAATGATGTTCTGGTCGTTTTTTTTGTTCTTTAGTTAATCTGATTTGTTGGTTTGTTTCGTGCAGGGAACTTGGACATTTTGGTTTGAAGTTTATGCTGCTTTGAGATTTGTATTTGTCTATTCACAGTTCATAATTCAGGATTTTATTTTACTTTTTTAGCTTTTTACTTTGTTTACTCCAATGCTTGGCCGCTGAGAAAATTAAATAGAGGAAATAGAAAAAGGTAATATCAGTAATGAAAGTGTGGTGTGTCTTTGTGTTTTGAACTTAAGTGGCTATGAGGTATTTGACTGCTAGGTACTGAATACCAAACAATATGCAGTTTACATGCATATGTGCATGTTCACACCTTATAAAACACATCATGATATACTCAGTTCATTCCTTGATGTAGAGATGGGGAAGGAGTACATATCAAATGGTTCATCAGATTCAAGTATCATGCTATCATACCAAATGGATGTGTTTGGCCTGGAGGAGCACTATAATTTTGTGATCCCAATTTGATCGAATAGATATGTTTCGAATTATGAGTATAAAATTAGTTGAAGAGGTACTGCATGTGTTGTTGGATCATAATGACCTTCCAGTCATAAGATGATTGTTTTAATTTAAAGTACATAGTTTTTATTTATTGAGCTTAAAGTGTTGGTAGGACTTTCTTATTGATTACTCTTTGAGATTGATTTTTCCTCTCCGAATGGAATTCTGTATCACACATAGAGAATTATACTGTGTTTACTATATGGTGAACACATAAGTATTTCGTATTGGATGTATATTTTTTTTATTTGCATTTTTTTTATATTTTGTGAAAAACTTTTTTCAGTGAGTAAAATTTGCCGAAAATATTTTTTTTGTCCATTAAACTTATGGCAATGATAATTCGGCGACAATTTCTCGCTGGGAACATAATGGTGACGGTAATTCATAATTGCTGAGAAAAAGATTTAGTCATTTTTGGCGATTTATTAACTTTTTGCGATGATATATATATCGTCACAAATGACTTTTTAGGTATTTTTGTCATTTTTTGGGACATTTGCGACATACTATAATCGTTGAAAATAGTAGCTTTTTGCGATGATTTTTGCCTAACGCTGATATTGATCAAAAGTGTCGCCTTAATTTTGTCGAAGATGCAGCGAATTAAAAATTGCCAAAAATGATAAAATGCAACAATTATTAGGAGTATTTGCAACGATTTTGAGTGTTGGAAAAGATCTGATTTCTTATAGTGTACGTATAGTGCATGTGTTTCTTTTAATATGGTGTTTAATAGAGTTTGGTTCTATTAGTAATTTATTGACTCTAAATTGATTAAAAATTACTTTTATATTATCATTTTGGCACTGAAAATGGAAATGTGTTAGTTCTTGAAAGTGCACATGATATATAACGGTATTCTAGATATGTTGCAAGTTTGCTGGGAAAGACTAATCTTTGGTTGAAAGCACCATAAGGTGATAAATTATCTTATTTTTATATATAATAAGTAGAGGATGATTCCTATTTATACATGAAGTTTGGTCTATATATATTAATACCCTTGACTTTTTGTATATGCAGCTACCTCTATTTGGAATGGTTAGCAATTGAATACATAACCATACATAATAGAATATCATGAATTAGAAAAAGAGATGAGAAATTGAGAAGGATCAGATCAGAGAGATCCACTTTTAAAGCTGCATCTTTGCTCTTATGAAGTATTCTTGAATACATAACATATGCCCCTATGTATAGGGGAATGAGAGTAGAGAAAGAATGGAAATATAATATTTAATCAATGATACTAATTGATATTGATTGATTTACAAAATAAACTAAATATGGTAGAGAATAAGTCATATTACCATATTTACTAGAATATTATGATAATATTCTAACAGTTGGGAATAGTCTTTTGTGACGAAAAATAGATAATATAAAATGTTTTTTTCCTAACAAAAAGCCAATCTCTTGTAGTGTCCTAATTACATGAATGGTGCGTCAATTAGCCCTTTCATCTCAAACACATTACTACAAATTATCCCTTAAAACCAGCCCCAACTTATGAAACGCGCATAAGAACACCACAACCGAAGGGGAAAAAAAAAATACTAAACAATGATGTGGTCTGGAAAGAATGACCTTATGTGAAATAAATTAAATAATGACAAGAGTGAAGCTCTGAAGGGTTCTTTCTGTAATTGGAAACAACGGCCTAAGCCCTGAGGCAAAGAGGCCATGCATGCATGCCCATTATATATAGCTAACAGGATGATGATGGATACATGGAGATGGCAAAGGAAACATCATACAGATTCATTCTTGTCATAATTACCTTAATTTCCACTCATATGTTTTGTGTAAATTTCTTGCAAAAATCATCGCAATGGTCAGGGGAGAAACTGCAAACCAAGTCTGAGTGGCACCCAGAAAAAGCGCAAACAATGCAGCCAAAGAAGCGAAGCCCGTCCAGGAGGTGCGGAAATGAGAGTGAAAGAACTCAGCTGTGAATCTCATCCAAGTGTTGTCGTAGCATTCCTGAATCTGGTACTTGACATCCTTGTATGCCTTGAGGTCTGGCACCAAGTCTGTCCCTATCTCATTGAACTGAGCAACTTCCTCGTCGCTGCCGAGGAAATTGTACAGCACTCGAGCTTTTCTCAGGTCCTTGACGTCGCTGGCTTCATCGATGAGCGAGTCGAGGAAGGTTATGTAGGAGGTGACGCCGAAGTTGTAGAAGTCCAGACACATTTCGTAGGCTATCATGTTCAAGAACTTTGGCCCTGTCGAGTCATCTACAATCATGGGTGGGAGTGAAATGTGTCCTGGGTACAAATTGAAGTACTTTCCTGGCAACAAATTAATCCATTTTCTAGCGAAAGATATACTTCTCAAGTAATTACCAGTTTTAATACAACTCCTTTTCACGATGATTCCTGCTACTTTAAGCTCCTGCAAATTGCGGTAGGATTGCCATTCTGGGTCCTTTCGTTCTATTTTGCTGCTCCCAGTTTGTGTCTGACACCCTGGCGGGCCCAAGAGGCTTGTCCTCAGAAGATCCAGAAGATGGGTCGGCGGCGGCTCTGAAGCCTTTGATCTTTCTCCTTGCTGACCACCCTCTAGTAGCATGTTGTGGTTTTTTTTAATGAAATCCTGAATCGAACTCCTCAACTCGTCTCCCATCTTGCTCAGGCTCATCAACGACTCCAGGAGACGATACGGAAGTTGGTTCTCCAGCAGGAACAAATCCTGTTGGCAGAAGGCTACGCTGTCGGCTTTTATATTCTTCTCTTTGAACTTGTCCTTAACAGCGTAGTATATGTATTGCAGTATTGCACAGCCGTCCACGAACAGTATCCAGGCGAGGGAGCCATTATCGTAGGGCTTCGTCACCTCTTCCTCGAAGCATTCCCTGAGTTCCTTGATTTCCTGCTCTATTTTCTTGTATAAGTCGTCTATAGTTACGTTCTCGCAACTTTCTGTAACAAAATCTTTGGTCAATCTGAGCTTGTATTTCTCTCCTAACCGGTACTTTGCCTTGCCATGATGGATGGGACCCAAAGATACTACTCTTGGCTCGTAATACTTTGCAAAATTCATGTTATCACGGAGCAAGAAGATAACCTGCTGCAGCTTTGGTGTTGGGGCCGTTTGGGGTTGGTTTTCCGCATTTTCTCCGGCCGCCATTACCGTTTTGAACCTTTCCTTCATGCAAAACTCTATGCAAGGCGTCGACGTTCCGGCCATAGCAAGCTTGCATGCACTCAACGACACAATAAAAAGTTTGAGAGATCTGGTTTGACGAATTTAGGAGTGTTTCTATTATTGGAAATTATGAAGTACTACTTTGTTAATCAAATGCGCGCACCAAGAGAAGTAATATAACTATAAATTGAAATGATGTTATATGATACATTAATAGATTTTCTTTACAATCAAAATAATTTTATAATTTGACACTGAATTTAATTTATAAATTTATTTTTAAATATGAAATTTCTTTATTGGTAAAATATTTTTAAATATATCAGTCTCACAGCAGTACTATAGAGTCTAGGCTCCTCTACAATATATATATATATTATATATTACAATAAAAAATATATAATATATATTCTTAAATAATATATATATTATTATTATATATATGTGATAAAAAAGATATTATTATATATATATATGTGAAAAAGCTTTTGTGTAGACTACAAGTTTGGTACAAATTCTTTTAATTAAAGAATTAATTTTTGCTTACTTTATCTTTAATTGCATCAACTTGTGAAAATTCTAGCTAGCATGAGATGCGTAATTTGTGGAGTAGTATTTAATTGTCTGTAGATGCTTGATTTTTCACTTTAATCGTCTTTAATCACATGACAAGATTGGGATTTCTTTTGTTTCATAATGTAGGGCCAATCAAAGAAGTTTGCCGCGTGAATGGGATTGCATGCAGGCCATTGCTTCTTCACTTTTCGATTTTACAAGCATAATCAAGAAAAAAGATTGATGCAAAGGCTGGTTAATTTGGATTAGAGATGAGATGTGATGGTTTTAGATGAAAGATGAAAGTTGAAAAAATATTGTTAGAATATTATTATTGTTTTAAAATTTAAAAAAATTGAATTGAGATTTGAAAAAATTGAATTGTTTATTATATTTTATGTGAAAATTTAAAAAAATTATAATGATGAGATGAGATGAGATGATATACTTTTTGAATCTAAACGAGGCCTAAAACGAAGTAAAATAGATGGGTATACAGTAACCGAGATTCAAATTCAAATAACCCGATCGGTTTTGTTTTGTTTTTTGTTTTTTTTGGTTGTTGCTTGGCTTGGCTCCAAGCCTCCAACCAAGGATTGTGAACAACGAAACGAAATTGGGATATGAATATTTAAATTTGGAGAAGGATGGAGATCGGAGAAGGCAGAATCAGTGTGATCATCATGTACAAGGCATAATGAAAGGTGAATATTCTATTTGTCTTGAGGATTATGTCTTCTAACGTGGGACTATCAAATCAATTAACATAATAAAATAAGACAGACTTATTTGAAATTGGGATCGTATCAATTATGTCTTTTGAAATGTCCATTTTCTGATTAATAAAAGAGTCCATGTGACTTTCAAACTTCTTAGTTAACACGATTTTCATTTTGGTTTAAGTATTGGATTTTGCATACTATTTACCATGTTATCATTTTACACTGAAAGATGTTGAACGTCCTATATAAGATGTATTTACTATTTAGGGTTTTCGAATTAAGTACGTTAGAAAAATGTTAATGATGGAAAAATTATATCTTGTTGAATCACATTGGGAGGATCCTTGCTCTTATCTTAATAATGCTGTGAAATCTTGTGAACATTTATTAAAATAATCACAGCATATCTATATAGATTACAATGCACAAAGCTCCTCCTATATAACAAGTAAAAATCTATTGATGTTTGATGGCTTGCATTTCAAGGATGTTTTTTTAAAGGTTATGATGAGACTCTTGTTTTAAAAAAAAAAAAAATTGACATAGTTTTCTTAGGCTGCTTAAATTAATTAATCTTGATACCATATAATGATAAAGTTGCAAAACTTACTTTAGAAACTTATTTTTTAATTACAGTAACCATGATCGTAACAAACCACTCCATTCTTCTCTCCCCATACTGAATTTTTCTTGCATTTGTTTTAAGACCCAATCATCAGAACACATGGGGATTCTTATTCGGATCTTTCTATTCTCAGTCTCAGGGAACTGCCGACATTTTCTTCCTCTCTCAATCAAAACCAGACAATAGCCTAGCATTTGATCTCTTTGTCGGAAAAAATGCCGGAACGGACATGGATGATGAGTTTGAAGACTCCCATCTCATTTCTCAAACTGGGATATAAAAGGGGTAAATTTAATCTATTTTCTAAATTTTTTTTAACATTTCAGTAATGCTGAGTTGAGTAACGCATGGTGTATATGTTTTCACTGTTACCATGTGTCTATAAACATACCCAGAGAAATCACACTGTCGCTTAAGCCCATTCTCGGCCCAGCCACCGCCGACCACCCCAGGACGTCGGAGCACCACCCACGGCACCAGAAACTGCCGGCCAACCTAGCCCCGTCGTACCCACTCCCTCACGTAAGCCAAAGTCGTCGCACTCTCCCCTTCCCTCTCTCGGTGACTTGAGTTTTGACTCCCTCTCTCTCTAAACTCTCCCTCTCCCTCCCTCGGGGTCGCACTACCTTAGGAAACCCCCAGTTGCATCGCCGTCGCATCCAGCCACCCAGAGCCTTCGTCGCAGCTGATCCTCCTCTCGGTGAGCATCGCACGGCTTCCCTTCCCATAAGCCTGCCTTCTCTTTTTATTTCTTTTGTTTTAGTTTTTCCAAAATACCCTTTCTTCTAGGCTGAGTTTATTGGGGCTGGGCTTAGTTGTAACATGACTGATTTTAAATCAGGTGGGCTTGATTTATTTCAGAAACTATAGTACTGGGTTAAGTGGGTTGATTTCTTACGGGCTTGAGGTTTAAATTGGGCTGATTATGTTTACAGAAACTGTTTTAGTGATATTAAGTGGATTGTTTTCTCTATTTGGGGCTGGGCTAATATTTAAGTAGGCCGAAGTTTTACTTGAATAAATATATTAGGCATGAATTCATTTTTATAGAAAGTATTTAATGATTTTAAAGTATGTTTTTACAGTATGCTATGAGGCATAATATTTTTATAAAGTTCCATTATACGTGTTTAATTACGTAGAGAACCGTGACATGCTTTTTTAGAAAATTAAAAATGTCTAGTACCTCATATAGGTCACGCGCTACAAGTTGGAAATCAAGAGGCAGCACTAAGAGGTAAATAGTATGATCATATAAATGCATGCATACTATGAATATTATTGTTTTATGATGAAATGATGATCGTTATCTATGCTACGCTAAGAGACAAGTCAATGTTAGATTTCTTTTGACGATCTTTGATAAGATATGAGATTTTGTTTGAATGAATGAATGTTACCAAAATTACATGAAAACCATGAGACGTTCATGCAGTAATATATGTCTAGTAAGCCATGTAATAGAATAGCCACATTATGTATGCCATGTTCATGAAATACTTAATTGATGTATGCCATGTTCATGTAGTATTTAGATCATGTATGCCATGGAAGGTCATAAAATGTTCAGAACATGTTATGTTATGCCATGTACAAGAGAATGCCATGTTATGCTATGTCATGTACAAGAATATGCCATGTTATGCTATGTTAAGAATAAGAATATGCCATGACAAGAAAGTTCATGAAGCCTAATGAATTCTCATGCATTAAGAAAGATAAGAAGTTTTAAAGACAGTGCCACGGACTTAAGCGTGGTTAACCACAAGTTAAGTGAAACACAAACCCAAGCGTGTTTTCACTCCATGTTATTCAGTTAAGTGAATCACGGACCCAAGCATGATTTACTTCAGTTAAGTGAAACACGGACCCAAGCGTGTTTCACTCTATATTATTTAGTCAAGTGAAACACATATTCAAGCGTGTTTCACTCCATGTTATTCAGTTAAGTGAATCACGGACCCAAACGTGATTCGCTCCAGTTAAGTGAAACACTGACTGTACCCTAAACCAGTTTACACAGCAGCATCCTCCAACTTTTGACGGCAGGGCAGAAGCACTCAATGCGGAAAGCTGGAGCAAAAGAATGGAGAAGATTTTTAGGGCTCTTTTTTGTACGGATGAACAGAAAGTGGAGTATGCCACTTATATGCTGGCAGATGAGGCAAACGAGTGGTGGACCTCTACTCGGGAACTACTGTAGCTTGAACTTGGCGAGAGTGTACCCATCAGCTTGAATTTAGTTTTTTTAAAAGGAATAAAGAGAGAGAAGTTATTTTAGTTTTGTGAAATAAAGTCAATAAACTAATCACGAGTAACGAACTAAGTAATTTTATCAAACACATTAAACTAATTTATTCAGTAATGCACTTACTACTTTTTAAGATTTTTTTATTTGTAAAGAAAACATTTTTATTATAAAGAATGTGATTAATGTCTCGTTTGTTTTTACAATTATTTTTATCTCATCTAATTATTGTAATTTTTTTAAATTTTTACACAAAATAAAATAAACAATTCAACTTTTTCAAATTTCAAAATAAAAATAATATTAAAAAAATATATTCTAACAATATTTTATTTAATTTTCAACTTTTATCATAATTTATCTCATTTCATTTGCAAAACATCTCTATTTGTATACATGTTTTCTTGAAAACGAGAGAAAATTATAATGTTTAAAGAGAAGGTTTAGGACAATTATTCACCCTCTTGCTTCTCTTAATATTCATCCTAGCTAGACTTCCACATTGTTAAACCACCAAAAACTCATATTTGACATATAATTAGAAACATATAAGGTATTCTTCCATCATAAGTGAGGGTTTATCAATAAAATTGAAGTATCATTCTCTTAAAAAAAAGGAAAAAAAAAAAGAAGACATGTAGTTGAAAAATATTTTTTCTCATGCAAGTCGCAATATGCCAAGACTCCGGCCATATTTGATGTGACCAATGCCTTATTCCAGAGAGAAACTTGATTTACCTGTACATGTCAATGATATTATCCTTACTCATCTACGTAGTGTTTTGCCATAGATTACTAAGAAAATCTAGTGTTTAGTTTTTCTAATACACAATTTTGCAAAAAAAAAAAAAAAAAAGTTTTTATTTTTCTTAAACTTATTGAGTTCTTGTACTAATTATCCATATACCACATATTTGGTAAGAAAAAAAAAAAAAGGAAAAAGAGTGGTATATGAGGATGATAAGTATAATTTTTCTTCAAATATTACTATACTTATGATAAAATATATTCATAATTGTCGTGCACGTGTTTCGCATCCCTGTGAATATGCTTAGCGAACCTGTACCAGAAAACCCAAAGAAGGCCTGAAGGGTATTAAAAACCTCTAATGCCTATATAATTTCTTTATGAATTGAGTGTGGATTTTTCCTTCGATATATAGAATATAGGATGGATGATAGGGCTTATGCAACAAGTCAGTCGTCTATTTGAAATAAGGCCTGCGACAGTTATTATATGAATTGTGTACTATCAAATAATGGATGAATAAAGGGAAGACATTTCGGGTCTCTAAGTCGCCTCTCGGATATTACTGTATCCCTAGGCAGGCCTCTTAATTCGAGGTCTGTTACTAATATGCCCATTGGTGATTACTCCGATTGGCATGTGGGCTTTTATAAGCCCAAGGTCTTTAAGGAGTATGGGTGATCCACCAATGAAGAGAGAACATTGTCCCTTCAATAATATTTCAGCATTTGAAATTTTATTTTCAGTCTCTAAATGAGACGACATGTGCAAGTCATTCATTAAATAAAAAAAATATAATTTTAATAAAGATATTATTATAATTTTAAAAAAAATTTAAAGATAAAATTAACTAAGCTTGCAATGCAATCCTCATTTGGATTTAAGGACTGTACGTAACATTGTTTTTTTAGCATATGAATAGTGATATGATTTATTCTTTATCATATTTAATTTATTTTGTAAATCAATTAGTATTAATTAATATAATTGATTTATTATATTTTTATTCTTTCTTAATACTAATTAATTTATACAATAAAATAAATATTGTAAAAAATAAATAATATCCCCATTATTTTAAGTATATATAGCAATATTCTAACCGTACCAACACATTTGGAAGACTTCCAGTTATTTCTATTTCTATCCCAAATTATTCTCTCTTTGGTTTAAAGTAAGAACATGATAACGTACGTACGGACATTTTCTTTCATTTGGGTTTGGATAATGAAGGAATTTATTCATCGACAAGTGGTGTGTTCTTCTTGTTTCCAACCAAAACCATTATCAATTTCATAAATATTTTTAAAAAATTAATTTATAAGTCGGGTTAAATAATACATATAAAAAATATTTATATAATTTAATTTAATTTTAAAAAATAATTTTTAAAATTTAAATATTATAAATTAAATATTATAATTTTAAGTAAAAATATAATAATTTAATAATAAAATTGTGATCGGTTATTACAAAGACCAATAAAAGAGCATTTAAGACTTGTTTGGTTCCTTGAGTGGAGTTGAGTTTGGTTTAGATTTAGATTTCTTTTAATATTAAAATACTCAATTCTCAAATCACTAATATTAAATTCATCTCAACTTAAAATTTTTTTATATGTAAGATCTATAATCTTTTTCAACTTAACATATATTTATAATTTTTTTTTAACTTATCATAAATATATTTAAATTTATTTTAAATAAATTTTACATAATTTACTTTACCATCTCAACACACTGTTAAACTCGACTCGATCTTACTAAAGCAGCATTACTCCGCTCGACGTGAGGACGAATGCGAGCTTTTAGGGAATTCCTCGTAGAGTTTACGCTAACAGAATCAGAAAGAAAACTACAAAACCCGACAACCTTGGATTGGCGCTTTTCCAAGACCTGCTTTCTTTTTCTGCTTAGTCGTTTACTTTGCACATTTCTCTCTTCCTATTGTCCAACCATGCCTACTATCAGCGTGAGAAGGGATCGTCTCTTCGCAGCGATCGGGCAAACTTACAGTGAGCTTTCATTCCCCCATCTCTCGCTCTTTTTTTCATTTTCGTTTTTTCGGTTTCAAAGGAATAACTTTGTTTACATTTGCTTTGTTTTGTGTTTTGGTGTTGAATGTCACATGTCAGGAAGAGTTCGAAGACCTTTGCTTCAGGTTCGGCATCGAGCTCAACGACGTTGTAAGCGTTTCTCACTCTTTGGGCTCTGTTTTATTTTTCTTTTTTCGTTTTGTTGTTACTATTGATAATTTTGAAGTGGTATGTTTCTTGGGTGTCAAGAATGTATTTCTTTGACTGTTTCAGACAACGGAGAAAGCGATTACTAGAAAGGAAAAGCATTTGGAAGAGGAGGAAGATGGGGACGATGAAGAAGTTATCTACAAGATTGAAGTCCCTGCCAATAGGAATTTTTTTAAATGGTTTACTCAATTGGATTGCTTTCTCCGCTGATGCACTTCAACCTTTTTTATACAAATTTTGAAGTTATATTTGAGTTTTTCAACGGCGCCCGTTAGTTGATTTGTTCCTTAGGAAGAAGGAACTCATAATGTCCTGTTCTAACCTTCGTTTTTGTTTTTCTTCTCACACACTACGTTTTGGTTTTCTTTTGAGAACGTGATATGTGAGTATATGCTCTCACGTACTATTTTTCTCCCCAATATGAGGGATTTGCTTTATGTTTGAGTTTCTGAAGTGAATGAATTAGTTATTCCCCCTTCATATTGGTTATTTATTTTTTGAAAGGTAAATCGCTTGTGTTAACTTGAAATATAGGAAGGCTTTAGCAAGATTCTTATTTATTCTAGTAGTAAAAAAATGCAGGTAAATATAGTTATTTTCCTTTTGATGTGCACAGATATGATTTACTTTGCCTTGAAGGGATTGCTCAAGCCCTTCGAATCTTCAATGGGCTAGAGGAGATGCCGACATATAAAGTGGTTAATATTAGTAGAAAATCAATGATTAAAATGCACGTGAAACCAGAGGTGTTGTCTTAGAAACTCAGAAGTCTATTAATGATTATGGGTTATTTTTTGTCTAGAGTGGGACAGTTGATTTTTTGGGGTATGAACTTTTCACTTTTTTCCCCTTGCAGGCGTCTTCAATTCGTCCCTATGTTCTTTGTGCTGTTTTAAGAGGTATAAAGTTTGATGAAGTAACATATAACAGCTTTATTGATCTCCAAGATAAGCTCCATCAGAACATTTGTCGGTAATGAATTCTGACTCCCAGCTTCATTTATCATATGTATCTTGGCATACTTATCAGCTTCTATGTCCACCTGATTGTGCTTCCACAATGCTTTTGAACCTTATAAAGTTGTAACTTTTTATAAACTTTGATTGTGTTTGTCCCCCTAAATCCAGGTAGGAAAGGGTTTATTTTTTTATAGTCTATATCTGGGTTGTTTAATTTATGGAATAACTATAAAACAAACAGCAGAGTGCATGAAGTAAAGAAAAATATCATGTGCCTCTTTATTTTTTCTTAGTTTTGACCTAAAATTTGAAGCTGTTTTTGCTTCCATGCTGTTTGGTAGTATGCTGTTTTTGCTTCTATGTGTCATCCCTCACAAACTAGTATCTGTTAGTGTGCTCATCAGAAAAAAGAATACAGGAAAAATATATTAGGTGTATTTCTTGTATACTTCTTGCGAAGGATTGTGCCTTTTAATAAAATTTTGCTAATTATCAAAACATAAAATTTAGTCAACCTTTTACTCTCAAATTTGTTAATAGCTTCCTCTTGCCATTGTGTTTTCTTTTCTTTAGTACTGTCAAATGTTGGTATATGTTTCCTCTTGGCTTTATGTTTACTTTTCTTTAGTATTGTCTTATCAACTAAATTGCTTATTGGATGGTTCTCTTAGGATTTTATGTAAATTATCCTTTCACAAACTCACAGTTAATATTTGTTCAGGCGAAGAACCCTAGTTGCAATTGGGGCCCATGACTTGGATACATTACATGGCCCTTTCACATATGAGGTATGTTTATTTGATATTCATTCTTCTTGTTATTGTATGTTGTGTATTTTCATGGTGTTTTGGATATGTGTCATTGAAGTATGAGAGAAACTATGGCTGAGTGTATGGCGGGTAGTTCTTTTATCTGAGTTCACATCGCTTTGGGAGGAAGAAGGAAATCCCAGCCCTAGGCCAAAAGTTTTTTGTGGACCTATCAACCCTTTTGTTTGCCAATACTTTGAAGCTGCATGTGAATTAGACATAAACCCATTTGCTAGAACTGAGTTTTGAGTTATTAACTTTTTATTCTGGATGATTGGATAAATTTATTGGTTTCTGTTTTGGCTTGTTCAGTCCTTGGCTCATTGCTAGTAAAAGTTACTTTTTATATTGTGTCTGATTTCTTTGTTTTTGTAAGTTATTCTTTGTCTGGTTATTGAATATGTTCCCCCCCCCCTCTCTCTCTCTCTCTCATAGTTTGTTGAGCATACCACAAACATGTTTGCTTTGGCAAGTTGCCTTCCTCTCTCATATTTTTCTGAGGTTATTGAGCTTAAAGTTTCTCCATTTAAATGATACGCCAAAGGCTGTATGAAATTATGAGATATTTACTGACATCAGTAACTTACAATTTTCATATTTGACTATTTCAGGCCTTGCCACCTTCAAGTATAAATTTTGTGCCTCTGAAACAGGTACTTTTATTTGTTTTCTAAGTAATTGAAAATTATTTAAAGAATTGTAAAATGCATGGCCCAGGTATACTGAATGTATACAAGGGCAACACCAAATTAAAAATTAAAAAAAGAAGAAGAAGAAGGTATAATTGATACCCAAAGGAAGAGAGTATTGAAGAAGAAAAGTTTCTAGGTCTTCCATCCTCCATCATCTGCTATCGGTTCTCAAAATTTCTGTCATTTCTTTCTCTCCAAAAAAAAAGAAAAGAAAAATTAGACATATAAGAGGGCAACCTAGCAATGAATGGAGTAAAAGGTGGTCTACAGATTCTCTGCTATTTTTGCACATACAACACCAATCAGCTAAAATAATATTAGGGTTCCTTAGGCTATCCATGGTAAGGATCTTCCCTAAGGACGCTGTTCGTGTGAAAAACGTTATGGGTGTTACCTATTGTTAGATCCCTGATAAAGTCATGAGTGCTACTGGATAAAGCCATGAGAATCAGGATTATTCAAAACAATCATTTAGGCTAGTGAATAAGAAAATATCAGACTGTTTTAAGGACCTTTTGAAAGACTTTTGAATAAAAGATATGAATTTTCCCTGATAAAATGAAAATTGGATTAAAATTTTATCTTTCATTATTCAAAATTTTAACTCTATCTCGTTCCTGTTGGTGTATTGTGGTTGATATCTAAGCTAGCCTTTCTTTTGGTATGATATCTATGTTAAAACTTTAGAATGTGTAGTTGGCAGCTTCCAATGGTGGAAGGTTAAGTTGATGCCTCAAATAAGAGCCCTTTTGTTTTTCTCCTAGTGTATTTTATTGTCTTGGCACACCACATTTTTCCCTATCCCTTTTCTTGACAGTAAGATTTAGACGTTCATATTTTAGCAATCTAATTCTTAATCTCATAATGTGATGTTTTTTCACACACTCTGGTTGATCAGAGAATTCATTCTCTTACCACAATTTTCTAATTCTTTGGGAAATGGCAGTGGTTTAAGAAAATTTTCCTTTTGCATATTATAGCTTCATCCTTTTTTTTACTCCATGAGAAAATAGTGCGGACTTGCAGAGTCAATGTATAATATTAGAACTGATTGCTTTTAACTTTGTGTTTTGCTATTTAGGAGAAGAATTTCAGAGCTGATGAGCTGATGGGGTTTTACAAGGTGAGTCTTAGATCAAGATATTGGTGATTGCATGCACATTGCTCATGCACATTTCTAAAGAATTACCATATTTACTTTTCTATCAGTTGTGAAGATATTACTATGTAATTTCTTGATTTATGTTCTGCTGATTTGGCAGTCCGATTTGAAACTAAAGAAATTCTTGCATATAATCGAGAACTCACCAGTATTCCCTGTGATATATGACTACGAAAGGTGTGATTATCGTTAAAGTTTATGAAATTATAAAGATTCTTGGCTCTTTTACCTGCCAATTATTTAGTTATTGTTATTTATTTACCCTTCTATCAATTTACTCTTTTTTGTGTTAAGTTATTGGAGCTTTATTTGCTTTGAAGATGTTGAGTTCATATTGTTCCTTTTACTGAGAGTACTGGCAAGTATTACGCTATTGTTTTTATTGAATGCTCATAGAACAAGAAAATCATGCAGCCTCTGTAATGCTCTTACCATTGTCTGCCAACCAACCTTTCCTCATTAATGATATATATCCAACTTATAGGAATGTTTGAATGTATGATTTTTATAAAATTCCTGAAAATTCTGAGAAATCTTCTAGGTTTTTTGAGGATTTTATGAAAATGGTGAGACCCATGAAAAACATGTTGTGATTGAGAAAGTTTTTGAGATATTTTTTTTTTGTTTGAAAAAGTGGTGGGGTCCATTGAAAATATGTTTGGGAAGATAAGTTTTGTCTTTGAAGCCACTGCGCTTGGAAGAGTTTAGTCATCTTATCAGATTAGAGGTACAGAGCAGATGGCAATGTGTGGGTTTACAGAGGTCTTGTCATTTATCTTGTGCTCACTTAATGACAATGTTGCAATGTTAAATCATGAAGGAGACATTTCAAATGCAGTGATCATTGAAAATCCTCGTTCCTCTGAAAATGAGGTTTGTAATCCTAAGCCTTATGTGCTCAGTTGTATTACCGGGATTTTGAAAGAACAGTTTTAGGTACTCATATTTCTTTTTAAGAGTTTCTCCTTTTCTGTCCTTGCTATTATTATTTTTGTTCTACCTTTTCGGATCACGACTAATCACATTTCATGAACTGCATTTCTTTTAGAAGCTAGTATTTTTTTTAATATGTTGCCTCCATTTTCTTCTTTTTGATTGTTATTGTGTGCGCTGCTTACTGTTTGATTGATTAGGCGGTTTCCTTCTTCGCTTCCTTTTCTGAATTTTGCTTACTAGTAGTCTATAGTGTTGAAGTACGAAGATTTTATAAATACTATAACATATATATTGATATACAATCTACTGTGAAATCTATTAAAAATATATATATATATACCCCATCATGATTGGGGTTGATTGCTATATTGGGGTTGATTGCTATCCCTTCTACGCAATCCTCCAAATTATAGTTTCTATTGATATGTTATACAAAAAATGTGCTTATGAACTGCATGATTTTCTATGCCCAATTAGGATCTCTAGCATGCATGATAAGTACTTTGCGTAGAGTTGAACCAAATATTTTCTTCCCAACTTAGTAATGAATTTTAGGTACGCAGAATTGAGTTGATTGATTAGCAAGATTGTTATCAATTTTAGGATATTATCAAAGTTTTTTTTTCTTTTTTTATTTTAATAAGTAGATGTTATTGAAGTTGCTCTCCTGATTCGCAGGCCTGTGCATTTCCATTTTTTCATTGAAGTGAATGCATTTTTTTCTTGTCTACTTCCAACACTAAACTGAAGGTTTTCTTCCTAGTTTATTTGATTTCGGCTATCTGTTTTTTCTTCTTTCCTCATGTGGTTCAGTTGAAATTTCTAATGTTTAAATTAACAATATGTACCTATTTTTTTTCTGTTTATTTATCTAATGTTCGACACATTGCTCCATTTCCACAGGTTGCTTGTACCAGTCTTATGCCTGGTATATTGAAAACTGTTGGGTCTGCTTGTACCATTTCCACAAAGGCCATCCAAAGCCCATAAAGGTTCACTGTAGTTTTTCAATAGACCATTGATTTTTCTATGGTTGAGTCTGTTTAGTTTCTATCATATTAGAAGATCTCTGAGCATATGGGTTTACTAATTTTTGAGTACTGCATACTATTTAATTCTGTTGGGTCATAATTCTTAGTTCTAATGCTCTTTTAATGGAGTCATGTTGTTTAATTGTGTGCTGATAAACACAAACTTTGTAAAATTATGGTTCAAGTTGAAGATCTCTTATTTGTAATCATTTATGTGTTTATTGCATGTTGTTTTTTTTCATTGTCATTGAATTAAATATAGCATCTTTTATGTGTTATTTAATCCATTAATAGACAGCAATTTAACCAATTCCGTGTAGGGAAATTTTCGAGGGTGTGGTGCACTGGACCAGGGTTTACTCTGCAGGGGTGGATCTGACAGGCTTTGCCTTGGAGAGGTTCCCAGACATTAATAATAATAAAAAAAAACTATTTACTAATATTGAGTTTTGCTTGCACTGCATTCTTTATGTGTTGTTAAATAACCACAAGCACATTAGCCTTGCTTCCAATGCTTGTCCTTTAAAAGCTTCAGTGCCATATAAGCCAATAACATCAACATCCATTAATATACTTGGTTTAGTCAAGTTTGGAGCCACCCTTGATGCAGTGAAGGAATATCATCAGTTGCCCAATATTAAGTCTTGATATATCATAAATATGATAGCTATTAGCTTGTTTGTTTGTTTGTTTTTTTTTTTTTTTTTCCTTTCTGTTTCTTTTGTCTTAGTCTTTACAAATCAAGTATGTTTCATAAGCCAACTTGCACCCATTTACGCACGGTTTTGAACTAAAGTCTTTTTGCGTAAAACAAGCACCCAGGCCAGATATCCACTAATTAGCTCTTCCGTATGAACTTTAAGGCTATGTTTGGATGTTTAAATGAGTTGAGTTGTAAATTGTCATATTTTGTGGCTCCCATTGAGATGAGTTTAACTTTTAGGTTAAAATGTATGAAGTAGATTGAGATAAGTTTAATTTTTTTAAGAAAAGTTTAAAAAGTAGTAGGTCTAATTAATAATTGGTTTGAAATGAGTTGAATTTGGTTTAACAATCAAACAGATGCTGGACTTTTGAGATTTCTTAACGTGGGAGCATTGTAGATTTTATTAAATTAAACACGTACTCTAACATCTTTATTGGTGGTGTGCTAACCATTGAGGGTGTCCTAAATAAACTTACAAATAATTTTTTAAAATTTTTTTATCTATAAACTTAAATAACTTACAATTTAAATTCAAAGTGACTCAATCCCACTAGTTTTACTTCCTTTTGAAAGCACAATAAAACAGGATGAGTTAATGAAGGAGGATGGATTGGCTTGAGAAAAAGAATATAGTAAATAAAAATTCAGCGTTGTTTTTATTTTTGTTAAGAAACAAGAGGGAGAAGTATTTTGCTCAAACTGTATATCTGATTTGTATTCAACTTTACAAATAAATAGATGTACAAGAGACTAAGTATAGAAAGTTGTACATATGGTAAGTAGACTAATTTATGAATAGTAGTGAATAGTAGTAAGATGAGTTCAGATCAGTTACGAACCCAAACGGGCATCAAACTTCCAGATCTGGTGGAGGACTATGATGATCCAAAGGTAAACTTGGAGTTAGAGGTTCAACTTGGTATCAAGCATGCATTTCAAACATTCATTAGCTTGTAAGGTTTTTACTTTGTTCATTTACTTATAGACATTAGTTTGTTTCTTGGATGATGAATATGAATTCAAGTGTTGTGCTGCCCTGAAAGTGTTCTTCTATATCCATATTACAGCAAGTATATGCTAAAAACACTCAGCTGAAAAATCAAAAAACACCTCTTCTCATTCCATTAAAAAATTCCCATGAAGTTATGCTGCAGTGGATAAGAACAAATGTAGAATTGGTATAGGGATTATTATCAGGGATTACAAAGGTCAAATGATTGCTGCCCTGAGAGGGAGTAGATCCCTTTACCCTGATCCTGCTCTAGCAGAAGCTTGTGGTGCGTATGAGGCAGCAAAATTTGGCCTGCAGCTTGGCCTTTCCAAGGTTGTTCTAGAAGGTGATTCACAACAGGTGGTAACTGCGCTTTCGTCTAAGACCAGGAATGAGTCTTCAATGGCTATGGTGACTAAGGATACAATTAATCTCCTCCTTCAATATGAGTTTTGGTCAGTTAAGCATGTTAGTAGAGAAGCCAATAGAGTGGCTCATGTTTTAGCCAGAAAGGCCCTTCTTTCTTTTGAAACTATTGTAGACATGGAGGAAACTCCCGCATGTATTTCTGATTTAATGACTAATGAATGATTGAGCGATAAGCTCCTTATCAAAAAAAAAAAAAAAAAAAAATCCCATTAAGTTGAAGAGCAACATATACTACAAAAACAAATAAGTATTCATCGATATGCATGCATAATGCATATTTGTCGTAATGTCTCTGTATTTTGTGTTGTTTTCTAAATTCATCATTCAACACTAGCCTCATATAGTACTAACCCTCTGTATTTTGTGTTTATATCAATTTTGTATACCAACAATCTTTATGTTTTATTAGAAATTGAAATTGTTAAGAGTTCAGTTAATACCCAAATGAAGGGAAGAGAAGCATGGGTAATAGATGTTGAAGGACCACACTATTTTGGGGAGGTAAGTGGAATTATATTGTATCCTGTTATGTTATTTTAAGAACATGGTATGTCTAGGTGTTTTATTTATGATGCTGAGATAACTTGTAACAGCTCAAATCATGTATGTCAAGAAAATAAGGTGGAATTGGTTAATGATTTTTGGATTAGAAGGAGATCCAGATATCATATATGGTTGGGGTACGCCGATGTAGCATTTTTTGGGCTAAAGGTTTTAGACAATAAGCCAATGTGGTATACAAGCATGAAAGGAGACCAAGTAAAAACAGAAAAATGGATGAAATCAATCCTCCATGAAGTCCTCAACAAATGAATAAATGATAGCCCAAGTCACCCCTCTGTTGCTACTATTTCTTTTGGTTGGAATATCTTCATCTATCTTCAACTTTGAATGACCTTGGAATCCAATTGGAGTCAGAGCTTTGGCTTGGAATCAAACACAATCCATTATTTGCGATGGATGAATGACTTGTACGTTTAAAAGCTGAATCTTAAGACAACTCCACTACTGCCACTGTCATCCATCTCTCTCTTTTTCTCTCTCTCTTCTCTAGTTATTTATACAGTTGAACAATTTGGAGTTAGCCTTCAACCCTGCTATTAGCTTGTAAGCTTTCACTGTGATCATTTACTTATAACCATTGGTTTGTTTCTTGGATTATGAATTTAAGTGTTGTGCTGCCCTGAAAATTTTCTTATTACAACAAGTATCTGCTAAAAATGCTTATCAGCACCTATTTAATATCTCATTTTCAGTCTAGATAGATCGAAACACAGAGAAAATACTTTAGAATTATGAGTGAGATCCATGATACTAGAGGTAGTTTGGGAATAGGGATGCATTTTTCTTGGGTTCATCTCTTCTGAAATCAACATTATTACTCCTTAGTAAAGGCAGCGCTGTTCTCATGGATTGATATGCATAATGCATATTTCTCGTAATGTCTTTGTATTTTGTGTTGTTTTCTACATAAATGCACCTAGATTCCTTTAAACACTCCATATAGTGTATATATGATAGACAATCAGAACAAGGGCTTCTTATGTCTTTTTGAGAAAGTTCATTTTCAATACTTAAACTTGATTTTATCTTCTTCAAGCACAAACGTAGCATGTTTGACAAGCCAACTTGCACCATTTACACGAATTTGAACTAAAGTCCTCCGTAAAACAACTAGTGAGACCGGATATCTGCTTAGATGATTAAAATGAGTTTAGATATATTTATGAAAAGTTGAAAAATGTTTTGGGTCCTACGTCTAAAAACATGTTGAGTTAAAAAAATTATGGATCCCACCTGTAAAGAGGTTTTGAGCTGAGTGATATTTAATGATTTGAGAGTTGTGTGTTTGGATGTTAGGATAGGTCTAAAAAAAAACCCAATTGAGATGAGCTGAGTTCATTCAATGATCCAAATGAAGCTTTAAGGTTGCGTTTGGATAGTAAAGTGATTTCAGATATTCTGTGAATAGTAGTGAAAAAGTAATTATAGATTTTTTTTTTTGATAAATAATTATAGAATATTGAATAGTAGTAAAAATATGTGAAAAATAATAATAAAATAATGGAGTATTACAAGAATACTCTACTACCCAAACTAGCCCATGATTGTACAAGAGTATTTATAATGGTTTGCCAGTTGTAAACAACCTAAAAGGATAGGATAAATACATTAAGGTGAGGTTTGTTGAGTTGTTGAGTTGAAAAAAATTGTAATTTGGGAGTTATATATTTGGATATTAGGTAAGTTGGAAACAGAATCCAATTGAGATTGAGATGAGCTGAGCTCATTCAAGGATCCGAACAAAGTTTTAGGTTGCGTTTGGATAGTGAGGTGATTTCAGATATTCTGTTAATAGTAATGAAAAGGTAATTATAAAATATTAAATAATAATAAATAGTAGTGAAAAGTATATGAAAAATAATAATAAAATATTGAATAGTATACTCCATTATCCAAACTAGCCCGCTTCATTTGGTTCCTAAACCCATCTCAACATATGATCTCAACTTATCATTACAATTTTATCAAATTTCAACACAAAATATAATAAAAAATTCAACTTTTTCAAATCTCAAAATAATAATATTATTAAAAAATAATATTCTAACAATATTTTATCAATGCAACTCAACTCAACTCAGTTCAACATCCAAACGCAGATATTGATTGCTCTGTTTGTAACTCATGATTGTATTAGAGTATTTATAATGGTTTGCGAGCTGTTAGGATAGGTCAAAAACAGAACCCAATTGAGATGAGCTGAGCTCATTCAAGGATCCAAACGAAGTCAGGATAAGAGATTTTAAATTGAGTGATATTTAGTGATTTAGGATAGGTCAAAACCAAAACCAATTGAGATAAGCTAAGCTCATTCAAGGATCCAAACAAAGTCTTACGGTTGCATTTTGGTAGTGAGATGATTTCAGATATTTTGTGAATAGTAGTGAAAATGTAATTATAGAATATTAAATAATAATAAAATACTAAATAGTAGACTCCACTATCCAAACTAACCTTAATCATCATTGTATAAGAGTATTTATAATGGTTGGCAAGCTGTAAACAACCTAAAAGGAAAGGATAAAGACATACACTAAAGAAGCTGATATTGAATGCTCTGTTTGGAACTTATTATGGAATGTTTTCCTACCAGTGGTCAGCTCTCTTTGGTTGCCGTAATGGAGTTTTCCATATTTGTGAAGTTATCTTTGTCTGCATTGTCTCCGATAATATTTTTAATTTTTTCTTTCATTTCTTACAATTTCACTGACCATATGTTAAGTAATAATTTGATACTTAAATTATTATTTTTCAATTAATTTTTTTTCTCAAACTAAGTATCTAGAGGCGAAAGAAGGCATTGAAATTTTCAGTTTTAAAAAAAGAAGCATGAATTAAATCATAAGGAAACAGCTCTTAATTTGGGCAGTATATGTGCTTTCATAAGGAAATGATCATAGCATATTAATTAGCATTAGAGTCATATGTGTTAAGTTGAAAGTTGGTAGATAAATTCATCATTAATTTCTTGTCCTTTCGTTTGGATTAGTAGAAAACGACCATTCCGTCATGGCAACAATGACTTTCCCACCTATTTTCTCGGTCCTAAATTAATGTCCCGTAATTTCCTTGTCCTTTTAGTTAAATTTATTATTATTGATCATGTAAAATATAAAATAATATATACTATCAATTGATAATAAATCATAAATCATGTAATAATTTATGTCATTATATGTAAATAGTTAACACATGATATATTCATAAATATTCTACTATATACACTTAATTAAAATAATTAGGTAATTTTTTTTAAATGCTTAAGTTGCAAGCAAGTATGAATAATTTATGTACGATGAAATTATTTGATATTCATTGACAATATATAAAATGTATAACATTATTAATAATTATGTATACTAAAGAGTAAAGTCTAAATTAGTAAGTTGCAATTATCAACATCATAAATATAACTATAGTAAAATATTTTTTTAATGAGTTAGTTACATAATCCATATTAATAATTCACTTAACTTTAATTTAGTAATTTAAATAATTTTATTATTATTTTATTTGGAATAAAAAGATGAAAAAAATAATAAAATGATTAGGTCAGACCGACCGGACTGGACCGAGCCGATAGCTATCGGTCTGGTTCCTATGGATGTTTGGTCCGATCTAGTCTGAAAAAAATGATGGATCGAAAATTACTAGAGTGACCGGACCGGACCGATTTACAACCCTATATGTATGTGTTATTCTCTCTCTCTCTCTCTCATACACTCTAGCTTGTGGGTGCCTTGGTTTATAGTTTGCAAGACTTAAAATTGATGATGATATTGGTTTAATAGGAACATAATTGTGATGCCACTTTGGTTTCGGAAAATCAGATTCAATTGTTAAGAGTCCTTGAAACTCTGTGTTTCGAAAACTGATGATGATCCTACATATATCAACTACCTTTTATCGGTTATTAGAAATTGAAGAAAATAAGGTTGAACTGGTTAATGATTTTTGGATCAGAAGAGGAGTGAGGTATCATGTATGGGTGGGCTAGGTACACCGATGTAGAATCTTTGGTGTCATGTGGTTTATTAAAAACATTTAAAAATATATATTCAAAATAAAATTACCCACGAAAATCTAAAAAGAGGAAGACTAAAATCCTATATTCTCTCATCATTTTATGTTTCTATTTTTAATTTTTTTAATAAGTCAAGGAGAAAAAGTGAATGGTATAAATTAGTAAGGGTGTAACTGGTTCAGTTTAGTTTGGTTTTGGACAAATTTTGGGACTGAACTTGTATACAGTGATTTTGCATTTTCCAGAATCAATATCGCACCAGTTACCCTCCTAACCCAGTACTTCCAGTTTTACTGGTTCCAGTCCGGTTCGATTTTCCAGTTTTAGTATTAGTATTACTAATGTATTTCTCAAAATGAATATGTTAAGAATTTATTAAGCCATAAAATGTAATAATATATATACACTTTATATTTAAAACATATGATCAAATAAATGTTGATATTTAATATTTAAATTTGATGTTATAGATTATAATATAACATCATTTCATATATAATTATATATTTTATAAAATTATATATAATATAAAAAATATTATATATAGTATTAAAAATTAATTAAAAATATATATACATATACATACGAACCGTCCGGTCCAGTGTCAGAAAATGTGAAATTGAAAATGGACTGATTTTGACCCCTTTTTAAAATGAAGAAACGGGTCTCGGACCGAACCAGTCAGCCTAGACCAGTTCTCCAGTTTATTTTTATAGTTCTATACATTAGGGATATATATATAATTAGCATTATTCTTTATATTTAAATGAAAAAAAATATCCAAATATTTGCAAGTCAGGTGCATCCAAGAATACTATCTATGTAAAGGTGGGACAAGGGAGCGCTGTGCCACTGTCCACGTAGACTTTGGATTCTTTTTTATTGATTTCCTCCAAGTCGGAAACAATCTTTTTTTTATTTCTTTTAAGCATTGCTATTCATAGGCTCATATACCATACACTAAATTTTTTTTTTTAATTTTTTTTGTTTTATTCTTCTTAAAACAATTAAAATTTTCTATTCTTCATCCATATAATCCACATTTGATAAGAAAAAAAAATTAAAAAAATTAAAAAAATAATGATGTATGGTGTGTGAGGCTTAGAAATAGAATTTTTCTTTTTTTTCTTTCTTTTAGGATGTGACTTGCGAGTGGTTAGAGCCGTGACTCTCCTCGCTGGGAGTAGAACAAAATTATTCTTTATATTTTGCATGTGGACTTTGGGTAGAGTCGTGTTTATGGATTATTCTCTATATATTGATTTCCAGGTCATGTGGAAACAGCATTAGAGTCATACGTGGAAACAGCTCTTTGGGCAGTATAATTCATCTTAATTTCTTGTCCTTTTGTTTGAATTAGTAGCAGACGACCATACATGTTGTCTTGTAAGACAGATTTTTAAAATTTTTAGACATTTTTTAACTTTTTTTGTAATTTCATTTTCAAATATTTTTTAAATATAAAATTTATCTATTTTAAAATTTCAATTTTTTTATTTTTTATTTTTTATTTTTGAAATAACTAAATAAATAAATAAAATTTTAAATTTAAAAATTTTAAAAATATTTTTTAAATGGAAAATTTATCTATTTTAAAATTTCAATTTTTTATTTAATCATTACTTGAATACAACTTTCAAAAAAGAAAAAAAAAATCTTAAAAACTATATTCAGACTAATTTTTAACTCTACAAATCCACTTTGGCCGGGGCCATATCATGATGCTTCCAGCTGCTTAATTAGCGTTGTTGTCGTTGCCGCCAAGAAGTTGCCGAGAAGTTTCTACCCACTTCTCTTGTAACTATTTATTTGCTAATTAAATTCCTGCATTGAGAACTAATTAGATTAGTAAATTGAAAAGATCCGTCATCTCGGAGCACTAGTATTAGACTTATCAAATTTGATGAAAAGTACATATTTTTAAAAAATATAAAACCTTCCTATCCATAATCATATAAAAATTTTTTTAATTTTTTCTTTCGTATCTTGTAATTTCACTAACTATATGTTAAGTAATAATTTATTTTGATACTTAAATTATTGTTTCTTAATTAATCTTTTTCCTCGACCTAATTATCCAAAAGAGGCATTGGAATGATTCGTCCCAAAAAACCAATTCTCCTGTAGTGATAATTAATAGGCTGAAATTGAGTTAACTTTATTCTTTATAAAAATCAATTTATATATATATATATATGTACAAATATGTATAATGATATATAATGGTATATATATCTAAAAATAGAATAGAGCCACAATTTGGTATTTTATGTCACAGCATATTATTACAAATAATTTAACATCTAAATTTATTTTATTTTTATTGGTAAGTCAACCAGCACCCCATATACACGGTGTTGGGCCATCCAAGCAGGTGCATGCGCAAACACACGTCCAGATGGTGGTTGGCAGGCTGCTTTCTGGATTAATTTAACTCTCACTTCGTTTCTATCATTAGTCATTAGTGGGAAGAACCAAATAAGCTGTCCACTTTTAATTAATTAATTAGCATGGTCGACGTAGTTGCCAAGAAGTTGCCGAGAAGTTTCTACCCACTTCTCTGTAATTATTTATTTGCGATGCCTATTGATCTATAATTGGACCTTCTTCCTCTTCTTCTTCATCATCTCCTTCCGCATGGCCTTTCAATTAGGAGCTTCTTCCTCTTCTTCATCATCATCTCCTTCCATCCATCCACGGAATCATGATGTATTCTTGAGCTTTAGAGGTGAAGATGTTCGCCACAAGTTTATTTCTCATCTAAACCGAGCTTTATGTCAAAGTGGAATCAAGACTTACGTGGATAGTGTCGACCTTGAGAGAGGAGAGCAAATTTCGTCACTTTTTAAAGCTATTGCACAATCAAGGATTTCGATCATTGTATTTTCTAAAAACTATGCAGAATCTAAATGGTGCTTAGACGAGCTATTGAAGATTCTTGAGTGCAAAAAATCATTCAACCAAAGTGTTCTACCCATATTCTATGAGATAAAACCATCAGACATACGAGAGCAAAAAGGAAGCTTTGGGGAAGCATTCACTAAACTTGGAAAGGAAATCAAGGATGACAAAAAGCTGGTGGAGTATTGGAAGGAAGCTTTAGAAGAAGTAGCCAAATTGTCCGGGTTTGAATATGAACTCGCATCCAGGTAAGCTTTGCTGGCCTATATATATGTTCTTCGCGTGTGTATGTGTGAGCGCGTTAGTATATATTACCACTACCACGTTAGTTTCACATACAGTTTATTGGAGAAATAGAAGAACATGAGATAAATAAAAATACATATATTTTCTTTCTTTTTGCCTTTTGGGTCTTTTGATCATGAATTGCAAGCAAAAGCAAAGGAACAGAGGATTCATATATGGAATTTCGTCCATCAAATAACTGATAATTAAGAAAAAGGGTGGGATCGAATTGTTTATTATCTGTGTTATAGCTATAGAAAGAATAAGATTGGGAGTACTGATGACTAGAAAAAACGGCTTTCAATTATAAGTAGTACTGGTTTTTAGTTTCATTTGGTTCTACATATATTTAAAGACTCACACATACTCTTAAATGAAAGAAAAGCAGAAACAAGATATAATTTCACACATATCATGTACCTGTGAAAAAAGTTCGACTCTTTAAAAATTTTTCTCTTTTTTATTGATAGGGAAGATGAGTCAGAATTTATCCAAGAGATCATTCGGTGGGTCAACTCAAGAATACCAAACAAAACACCTCTATACGTTGCCGAGTATCCAATTGAAATAGAGTCTCGTATACGAGCCATTTATCAGCTTTTAAGTCTTGAAAGGAATGATATCATACGCATGGTAGGGATTTTCGGATTTGGTGGAATTGGAAAGACAACTTTTTCAAAAGATATTTATAACAAGATATCATATCAATTTGATGAAAGTTGTTTCTTGAGTAATATTAGAGAAAGATCAAAAAGAGAAGGTCTGATTAAGCTGCAAACAATACTTCTTTTCAAGATTTTAGGGAAAAAATTGGATATTGATGATGTTGATATTGGAGTCAATGTGATTCGGGATAGCCTTCGCTTTAAAAGGGTTCTACTAATTCTTGATGATGTGGATGAGTTGGACCAACTAAAAAAATTAGCTGGAGATCACACTTGGTTTGGTTTAGGAAGTAGAATCATCATAACAACAAGAGATCAAAAATTACTTACACAATTCTTTGAAGTTGATGATCCAAAGTACGAGTTGAAGCCTTGGGAAGACAATGAAGCTCTTCGGCTCTTTAGCTTGCATGCTTTCAAGAAAGACGAACCACTTGATGAGTATGTGGAACTCTCCAAACAAGTAATAAAATATGCTCAAGGTCTTCCACTAGCTTTAACAGTGCTTGGATCGGATCTAAAAGGCCAAAACATACCCCAATGGAAAAGTGCATTGGATAAGTATAAAAGCATTCCCCACAAAGATATTCAGAATGTACTTCGAATAAGTTATGATGGTTTGGAAGATATTGAGAAGGAAATGTTCCTTGATATTGCCTTTTTCTTTAACGGAGAATCTTTGGTTGAGATCAAGAAAATATTTGACAGTTATAATTTTTTTCCAGATTATGGTATTGATAAGCTTATAAAAAAGTGTCTTATTACTATTGAAGGCCGCTATGAAGATCATGTTTGGATGCATGACTTGCTACAAGATATGGGTCGAGAAATTGTTCGACTAGAATCACCCCTTGATCCTGGTGAACGTAGTAGACTTTGCTGTCACAAGGAGATCCGAAGAGTATTAGAAGAAAGCACAGTAAGAGTAAAAAAAACTCAAGTTTTACATTTATTTCAATTTCTAAAAGTGAAATCCAGCAGAAAATCTTGGCCTTTTGAATTAATATATATGTATATATAAATAAAATTTGGTAATGAGAAAAATGTACAAGTTATTTTTAGAAAATTGATGCTTAACTTTATGCAGTAATTTTGCTAACAATTCTGTGCATTCACTTACATACCAGGGCACGAACAAAGTTGCAGGCATGATAATTGAAATGCCCAAAGGCGAGGAAATGATTATTTTGAGTCCCGAAGCATTTTCACAGATGAAAAGACTTAGGGTGCTTATCAATCGTAATGCCAGTTTTACATGTACAAGTGGACCGCCTAATTATCTCTCCAACGAGTTAAGAGTACTTGATTGCTTTGAATATCCGCTACAATCTTTGCCACCCAATTTCCATGGAAAAAAACTCATTATCTTTAAAATGCGTGGTAGCTTCATTGGGTCGTTAAGCTTCATCAAGTGCTACATCAAGTATAAGGTACGTACAATTTTCACAGAAAAAAATTCATTATCTTTAAAATGCGTGGTAGTTTCGTCAATTAAGGAGTTTAAGCTTTATCAAATCTAAGGTGCCTGCAATTATCAACTTCAATCACTTTGTATCTCTAATCTATGTGCTAAACTCCTTTCCATATTTGTTTTTTTTTCCTTTTTAACAGGATATGACAATTATGCATTTCCATGATTGTGATTTCTTAACAAAAGTTCCAGATCTTTCAAGCCTCCCAAGTTTGAGGAAATTAGATGTTCAAAGGTGTACAAGTCTAGTTGAGGTGCATGATTCTGTTGGATCTCTAGAGAATCTTTTTCATTTGAGGTTTTCCAAATGCTCTAACCTCAGAATTTTTCCAAGAAGCCTCAAGTTGAGATCTTTAATTAATCTTAATCTTGGGGATTGCTCAAGCCTTCATAGCTTTCCTGAAATTCTGTGTGAAATGAAATCTTTAAATCATTTAAATCTACAAGGCAGTGCAGTGGAAGAACTACCTTTGTCCATTGGAAATCTCACGGGACTTCAGTTTTTAGATCTAAGTCTTCCGTTGCAACATTTAACAACACCCACGATTGGCGGTTGTACAAATCTGCTGAAGAAGATGGGGCATGATCGACAATCCATTCTAGCTATTGAGTCTCCAACAATGGAAGATGAGATATCATCGAGTGAAGAACAACCCCAGGAATTGGCGCCTCCAACAAATTCAAGCAATGGAAGTAGTGAATTACAAGTGTTGAATCGTCGGAATTGTTTCCAATCAGAATCAAATTTCTTTCCAATATCAAGTTTTTTTACCATGTTTAATTTCCCAGCCACTTTGACTCATTTAGATCTATCGGGAAGTCAAATTGTTAGCCTTCCCACGAGCATAAGAGGATTTGTTGAACTTATTGAGCTCTACTTGAATGATTGCAAGAAACTTGAAGAAATCTTAGAACTTCCACCAAATATAAGACATGTATTTGCTTATGATTGCCAGTCATTAGAAAGATTTCCAGAACTATCAAGAATATTGGAATTCAATGGAAGCCACAATAGATCACTACGTTGTATTGCCTTGGAGGGCTGCAACAAAATGGATGTGAAGATTTGGAATTATAAAGTGCCAAATCCATTACTGTGGAAGGTATGTATGTGTCTTATCGTCTCTCTCAATTCTATATAGGATGCATGACTTTAAAATAAATGATGATGATGATGATATTGTTTTAACAGGGACGTTATAATGCCAATGTTGTGTTTCCAGAAAATGAGATTCCAGAGTGGTTTCAGTATCATAAAGAATTTTTAGAAAATGAAATTGCTAAGAGAGGGGATGATGACGTCCAATTGAAAGGAAATGAAGAGTGGGTAATAAATATTGAGGGGCCACACTCTTTGGAAGATATCAGCGGAATTGTAATATATGTCGTTGCATTTTTCAATATAGAGCATAGGTTTGCGAGTTTTTTAGAGGACGTTGAGGTAATCATTAACAACTCATATTGTGAAGGACTTCAACTTTCCTCTAGTCAAAGTGAAGTACGGATGTGGTACTCTGATCTAGAGTCATTTGAGGTAAAGGTTTTGGACAATTTGAGGGTTCAACTTCGTATGCCTCCCAATCATAGAGATCCTCTTTCGGAATGCTATTATGCAAGCATGGGAGCCAATGTTGTATACAAGCAGGAAAGCAGAGCACATAAAAGAAGAAAAATGGATTGAATTAAATGATAGCCCAAGTGGAATTTCAGGTGAGATTTTCGTTTGTTCTCTCTGGTTTTTAAGACTTACTTGATTTGGTATTTGCCATTCATTTATTAGGTCAATGATTTTACCACTCATTTATTTTTACATTTTCAAGAATGGATAAACCTGTCTTTTCTTGATCAAGTTATAAGAGCTTTGGAGGAAGAATATATATATTGGGAAATATAGCAATATTTCAATTTAATCTAGAAATATTGGGAAATATATAATTAATAGTGCCAATTGAAACCTGTTCAAAACTTTAATTACACAGTTTTCAGGAAAAAAGAAAAAAAGTTATCAGTGATGAGTGTATGAGTAAAAAGAATCGCCCATGGCAAGTGTGGACACAAATAATATAGTTAGCATCTATTTCCTTTTTTTGACATTGCTTTACATATCCACTACTTGTATGACCTCTGCTTAAAGAAATATTGACTTGTTATCTGAGATATATTGTTGCGCCATGTTGATACCAATTTATATTGTGGTTGAGAGTGAGTTGATTTGTTGGAGCATCAAAAGCCACGGTTTGGTGAGTAATCCTACCCTATCTTTTTATTAGGCTTTGATACGATGGATTTTATCCTTAAGTTAGTTACTGCAGTCGTTGGAGTGAGGAAACAGCCAATGCACCCCTATTCCTACCTCTTTCACTTGGGTTGTTACCTTCCAATTTTAAATCTCCTAAATAATTTTCAGGAGCTATACTGCTTGTTGGAAATAAGTTTTTTTAAAATTTATGGTCTATAAACTTAAATAACTTACAATTTATAGAAGCAAATATTGGTTGCTCTGTTTGGAACTCTTTGTGGTAGGTTTTCCTGCCAGTGGTCGGCTCTTTGACTTGCCGTAATGGAGTCTTCCATATTTGTAAAGTTACCGTTGTCCGCGTTGACTTGTTTTGTTTCTTTCTTTTATAGAGATGGAGTGATTTGTTGCGGCGATTACTTGTCCTGTTTTTTCTGGAAGAGTCATCATCAATTGTATCGTATGTTTAATAGAAGTGATGGACCTACACGGCTGAAGATATTGCTTGGAATGATCAGCGGCTTTGTGTCGGTGGAGATCATCTCATTTCTTTCACGTGGACCCTTACCATGTGACTGAAGGGAAGGGCTAATTGTATCTTTCTTTCTTTGTTTTTAATATTTAGTTTACAATTAGAAGAAACCCAGTTTGTGGTAATTTTGGCGTTATGGGCCAGACCACATTACTTTCGTAACAATTAGTGATGTTTTTCCATTGTCTAACACAGTATATGCCCAGGTTGTGTCCCGTTCCATCTCATTTGTTTTTATAATTCTTTTCAATTCATCTCATCTAATTATTACAATTTTCTCAAATTCTTATATAAAATAAAATAAGTAATTTAATTTTTTTAAATTTCAAAATAAAAATTATATTAAAAAAATTATATTCTAATAATATTTTATTTAACTTTTAACTTTAACGTTAACTTTTAATTTTATTTATAAAAACAAATGAGGCTAATTTGTTTTGAATTTTCTACAACTATAATAAATTTTTGAATTTTCTATCTGTACGTAATGAATCTTGCAACAAGTAACGTACGTGTTTACTCACCTTTCTATAGACATAATTGTTAGAATTGTTTAACAACAAATATTTTTTAAATGCAAAATTTATCTATTTTTAAATTTCAAATTTTTATTTAATCATTACTTGAATACAACTTTCAAAAAAAAAAAAAATCTTAAAAAACTATATTCAGACTACTTTTTAACTCTACAAATCCACTTTGGCCGGGGCCATATCATGCTACCAGTACCAGCTGCTTAATTAGCGTTGTTGTCGTTGCCACCAAGAAGTTGCCGAGAAGTTTCTACCCACTTCTCTTGTAACTATTTATTTGCGATAAGTACTACTCTTTAATTGGACCTCTTGATGAATACTAATCGCACATATTGGGAGAATCGTTTTGTTATACATCAACTATTATTCATCACCTTCGACCCTGGTCATAAGTTTTAAAAATAGTGAATATTATAAAAATAAATATATTATATTTAATTAATGAAACATCTTATATTATTCTCGGGAATTTGACTAGTTTCGCATAAATTAGAGATCAAAGGTTCCCAATATATACAAGGCAGGTGCATAAAAGAGTACTGCATGTTTATGTAGAGGAGGGACAGGGGAGGTCATGTGGGGACTCGGACGACCCACATACGCGGTTTGAACAACCATTACTATTAAGAGAAAACCTTCAGGTAGGCGTGACCTTTCTCCTCTAAAAATCGGCATCCAATGTAAATGTGCCACGCAGACACTTTGTTTTCAAACCTTCTAACCGCATTGTAGAGAAACTCTCCCTTTTTCATCTCCATCCCTCCTCCTTCTCTCTCTCTCACACAGGAACCTCTCCCGCCCTAGCCCCACCCCTGCCTCCCTCCCATATCTCTCTGTACTCTTTCTCTCTTCCAAGAGGGTCCAAAACATTATTTTTCTTTTTCTACAAATTCCTCTTATCCTTTCTTCTTTTCTCTGTCATGCCCAAATTTTTTCGCTGATTTGAGTTGAATATTGCTTTCTTTTGAAAAAAATCATATCAACATGAAACATCATCATATTCATAATTCCAAAAGAAACAAAAATGGGGACAAGCAAACGAAACCGAAGGAACCTAGAAATGGCCGGAAAGCTCAAAAAATGTCAAACATGAACAGGCAAACGAAACCCAAAAAGATAATTATAGAGAACGAAACCCATGGAAATTATATAGTTTATATTTTCTTATACTATCATTTTTAATTTAACTTTTGAATTAAAAAGGGCTAAAGGCCGGTGCGAAGGGCTGGAGAGGTTTTTGGGGTTGCGACGGGTTGGGGAGGTTCGTCGGGCTTAAGGAGGTGCGGTGGTGTGGAGTGTAAGTGAAGTGCGGCGGAGTGCAAGGATTTAACTGAAGTGAATAACGCATTTGATTTTGCCATCCCCTGTAATGTGGTTCATTAGATTAAATGTGGATTGCTGACGTGTTCATTTGTTGTTTGTTGCCGTTGAAGGACTAAGAACGATGTAACTGTCCAAAAGAGGGCCTGTACTATTAATAGTACATCCCCACTTCTCAACTTTCTTTGACCCACTTCTTTATAATTGCACCTCTCTCTTGAGCATTAGAAGACTTCTTCCATGGCCTTACATGGAGCTGAGTGCTCATAATACATATTTGAGTATTCATCGATAATTAATCAGCTGAGTATTCATAATATTCAACTCATCTCAAATTAGTAAATATTCTTAATATTCATAAACCATCGTTAGTATTCATCAATAAGCATGCATAATACATATTTGTCGTAATGTTTTTGCATTTTGTGTTGTTTTCTAAATGCATCATCCAACACCAGCCTTATATAGTACTAACCCTATGTATTTTGTGTTTATATCAATTTTGTATACCAACAATCTTTATGATTTATTAGAAAGTTCTTTTTCAATACGTAAACTTGTTTACATCTTCTTCAAGCACAAATGTAGCATGTTTGACAAGCTAACTTGCACCCATTTACACGAATTTGAACTAAAGTCCTTCTGGGTAAAACAACATCCACTACGTCTGTTTAGATGTTGAGCTGAGTTAAGATGAGTTGAATTCTTTATGAATAGTAGTGAGTTGAGATGGTGGAGTGAGTTTTATGGGGCCTACCTAAGATGAGTTTATATGTTTGGATATTAAAATGAGTACATGTATTTATGAAAAGTTGAAAAAAGTTGTAGGTCACAAGTGTAAATAAGTGTTGAGTTGAAAAAAATTGTAAATCTCACTTGTAAAGAGATTTTGAGTTGAGTGATATTTAGTGGTTTGGAAGTTATATATTTGGATGTTAGGATAGGTCGAAAATAGAACTCAATTGAGATGAATTGAGCTGAGCTCATTCAAGGATCCAAACGAAGTCTGGTTACG
Organism: Pterocarya stenoptera; assembly: GCA_003123785.1. Lineage (NCBI taxonomy): Eukaryota > Viridiplantae > Streptophyta > Magnoliopsida > Fagales > Juglandaceae > Pterocarya > Pterocarya stenoptera. Next base: position 127,938 of record QEOT01002983.1, read on the forward strand.
TTTTGGTAGTGAGGTGATTTCAGATATCAGTAATGAAAATGTAATTATAAAATATTAAATAATAATAAATAGTAGTGAAAAATAAATGAAAAAAATAATAATAAAATACTGAACAGTATAGTCCTTTATCCAAACTAGCCCCTAATCATGATTGTATAAGAGTATTTATAATGGTTTGCAAGCTGTAAACAACCTAAAAGGAAAGGATAAATACATTAAAGAAGCTGATATTGATTGCCCTGTTTGGTGCCATTGATGACTTGCCCTGTTTTTTCTTTTTACACAGGTGGAAAAGTCATCGTCAATTGTATAGCATTGTATTGTATTACTTGGAATGAGAGGCGTTGTGTCGGTGGAGACCATGTGACTAAACAAAGAAATCCAGCGACAGAGAAAGTAGAGGAATCATAACTACGACAAAAGGGAAGGGCTAATTATATCTTTCTTTCTTTGTTTTTAATGTTACTTTACAGCCTACCGAACTTGACCATTCCATCATTGCAATAATTTGGGAGTAATGATAGGGATCCGCCATTGTTGTGATGTGCAATTTTGCACACCATGTGGCAGCTCTCTGATTTTTATTTATTTTTTAATCCTCGCACCCCTCGTCTCTCTTAATTCGGTCTCTCTCTCATCTCGTCTCTCTCTCATCAGCTCTCTCTCTCCTCCCTCACCATCTCTTAGTCTCCATCTCTCTCTCCTCCCTCACCATCTCTCAGTCTCCGTCTCTCTCTCATCTCGTCTCTCTCTCTCTCTCACAGTCTCATAAGCTCTCTCTCTCCTCCCTCACCGTCTCTCTCTCTCTCTCTCTCAGTCCGAGCTCTCTCTCTCCTCGATGCTCTCTCTCATCTCCCACCGTCTTTCTCTCTCGTCCTCTCGGTCTTTCTCTCTCCTCGACTCTCTCTCTCTCATCCTCGACTCTCTCAGTCTCTCCCTTTCTCTCATCGTCTCTCTCTCTCGCTTCTCATTCTCTCTCATCCGTTCAGAGTTTGAAATTGAAAAGGAAGGAAATTTGGTTTTATTACAGAGGGTATTTTAGTCTTTTTATAATGGTGTGGGTTGTGTCAGCTGAACAGTTGCGGATGCTAATATTAATTCTTTTGAATTTTCTACAACTGTAATGAATTTTGGAATTTTCTATCGATCAACGAAAACATCAGTCCATTCACAGGTAAGTTAAAGGTGTAACAGAAATAAAGAAATATTGATCTTGTCAAAAATATTATAACAAAAATTCTATTTGCAACCGGCTGGAGAAACCGCTGCGTAATCGGTGGATAAAAAAAAATTATTTTTTCTACCTTCGTTCCTTCTGTCTTTATAATTTTTTCCCACTTCTTCATTTTGTTCCTTCTCTCTCTTATCAATTTTTTTCCAGTTTTGTTGGAAGGTCTAATGCAAAGCTGAAATTCGAGGCTTCCGAAATCCGAAGACCACAAAGACGACGAGAGACCCAAAATAGATCTTGAAGACACAGATGATGAAGATTTTCTCTTTGAAGACGTGCCAAAATGGTTGAACTGGAAGTGTTTAAAAGGCGAAATCAGTACCAAGTAATTTCACCGTAATTTCTCTGGTTATTTCAAAACCCCTCTAGTTTCTTTTCCTTGGACTAAAATTGAATAGAGAAAAGAAAAGGAATGATGATCTCAGGAATTTTATGGGAGATGTTAAAATGCTTTAGAAGGGAAACAAATATATTGACCAATGTGAGAAAGCTTCCCCTTTTTTTGCAATTAATGTTAAGATCTGAAGAGAGCTAATATTCTGGATCAACATGATAATATCTCCATTTCGAACTGCAAAAAAAGAAAAAAAATAGTTGAACTGGTTATGGAGTCGGTTGTTCTCTCTACCTTTCCGTGTAATGTTGGATTTGACCCATCGCTACCCTAAAGATCCACCCAGTATAGCCTATCATTTCTTTGGTTGAATTCAATTTGAAGGAGGAGAGTGGGGAGGTTGCTTGTTTCCTGGGAATTTAATATCCCTTTGAGTTAAAGGCTTTGAATAAAAGATGAGTTTCTTTGGATACTGTCGTTCTCGATTCCAAACCGATGAACCACGCAATCCTCTTCCTTCGAGATTTCAATCATCCTTCCTTCTTTCTTCTTCTAGTTTGTTCTAGTCTTCTTCTCGATTTTCTTTTTCTTTAAAAAAATAAAAACTGTCAGATCCACGTCATCCGGTTACGCATGGTTCCGCAAGCGCGGTTGTACGTAGCAAAACTGATATTATAATGGCTAATATGTAAGAATTTTCAGAGACTCCAAACTCAAATATGTGAAGGTTTATACTTTGGAAAACAATTTGAAAATTTTAGTTTTGATTAAATTCCTGCATTGGGAACTAATTAGATTAGTAAATTGAAAGATTTGTCATCTCAGAGCACTAGTATTGGACTCATCAGTACATATTTTCAAAAAATATAAAACCTTCCTATCCATAATCATATAATAATTTTTTTAATTTTTTCTTTCATATCTTGTAATTTCACTAACTATATGTTAAGTAATAATTTATTTTGATACTTAAATTATTGTTTCTTAATTAATCTTTTTCCTCGACCTATCCAGAGGCGAAAGAGGCATTGGAATGATTCATCCCAAAAACCAATTCTCCTGTAGTGATAATAGGCTGAAATTGAGTTAACTTTATTCTTTATAAAAATCAATTTATATATATGTACAAATATGTATAATGATATGTAATGGTATATGTACCTAAAAATAGAATAGAGCCACAATTTGGTATTTTATGTCACAGCATATTATTACAAATAATTTAACATCTAAATTTATTTTATTTTTATTGGTGAGTCAACCAGCACCCATATACACGCGGGTGTTGGGCCATCCAAGCACTTGCATGCGCAAAACATACGTCCAGATGATGGTTGGCAGGCTTTTTGGATATTTGGAGTATTTCAAATTTTTTTGAATATTAATAAAATGATTTGAGTAAAGATGTTTGATATAATTTTGAAAAATAAGAGAAAAGATTTTGAATATAAATATTATGAAGTTAAAAAAATATTTAAATATTAATTTTTAATATTATTTGAATATAAATATTTAAAAAGTTATATTAATTTTTATGTTTTGTTTTGAAGTTTATAAAAATTATATTGATTTTTATATTTGAATAATAATCAGGCAATGATTAGATAAGAGAGTATAAAAATTTAAAATTAAAAAATATTTTATATTTAAGTGAAAGTTTGAGAATGAGAGTACTAGAACTTTTGAGAATTCTCCAAACATGTCGTAACTATCAAAGATGCCGCTTGGCACATGAGAAGTGTGCCCGGCTGTACGTGCTATATCTTGGAGGCGATTCCCAGGGCTCTGTTGATGAGAATTAGGCTGAAACGGTAGTGAAAGTGATATTTTACCTCATTTTATCTTATTTTATTTTATTATATTTTTAAATTTTTACATAAAATATAATAAATAATTTAATTTTTTCAAATCTCAAAATAATAATAATATTAAAAAATAATATTTTATTTAATTTTTAATTTTAATCTTAATTTATCTCATCTCAACCTACCATCCAAACCACATTAACATTGTATTGCTTTGCAAAAGGTTAGAGGAACAGAAAATCAGAGAATGCTAGAGAGAGAAAGAGAGAGGGAGAGATGCATGGGGCTCCGAGGGGCAGGTCTATAATTAGCGAAGACCCAAGCATTGCAGAAAATCATGCAGCCTCTGTTAATGCTCTTACCATTGTCTGCCAACCAGCCTTCCCTCGTTAATGATATATATCCAACTTATAGGAATGCTTGAATGCATGATTTTTATAAAATTCCTGAAAGTTCTGAGAAATCTTATAGGTTTTTTGAGGTTTTTATGAAAATGGTGAGACCCATGAAAAACATGTGATTGAGAAAGTTTTTGAGATAATTTTTTTTTTTGGTTTGAAAAAGTGGTGGGGTCCATTGAAAATATGTTTGGGAAGATAAATTTTGAGACTTTTTTTTTTTTTTTTTGAGTTTGATTTTTGTTTGCTACGGAAGTAAGACAAGTAAGACATTTTTCTAATGTTTATAATGTTTCATTTCTTTCTTTTTTCTTCCCTGAGAATTCTATTCTTAATGCAAAATTCTATTCTTGATGCAGAACTGTTTTGTCTTTACCCCCAATTATCAATGGTGCACATTCAGCAATCACCCTTAAGACGAAGAATGTGTTCATAACTTCATTGAATGCACTGCTACTGATCTGACAAAAGCCAAGATAGTTTTAAACACAGTGGTAATCAAGAAGTTCCCAGTTGTTTCAGATTGTAATTCTGATTTATAGTTGATGATTGAAAGGTTTTTATCTGTTCTCTTAAGTGACGACCTTCTCAGAATATTGTGAAAGAAAGTTTGAAATTGAGCCAGTTGAGGTGATATATTCTGATGGGAAGTCGGTTGTCTATCCTGATTTATCTTTCTACAATATGGAAGTTCCTGTGTCTTATATTACTGGTGCAATTGGAGTCCCCTTGGAGGCTGACGAGGTATTTCTATTTCAGGATTCATAAAACCTTAAAATGCATCATTAAAGTGGTTTCTGTGGGGGTAATTTGTGTCTGTGGGCACAGACGCTTATTTATTTATATAGTTTTTATTTATTTGTTTACTCTTCATGTGTTGCCCATAAGAATTATGATCATCCAACCATCTTTGTAAGGAAAATGCAAAATTGTGATAAGGTTTAGTCGGATACTGAGATACATACTCGCTCAAGAGCTCTCCAGTCAAAAATCTATAGAGCTTGAGCTTGCCTTAATGTGGTGGTTGGGGATAATCCAACTTGAGCTTTTAGTTAAGCATATCGAGTTTAATTTGCATAGAAAGTTCCATGTCAAAGGTTAGAAGTTAAGCAATTAGCACTCAAGAAATTGTTCGATTTAATTTCTGATGACATTGGTTATCTGATAGCAATAAATGCCCTGTTAGGCTCCAATTTCATGCCTTATTGATGAAGAAAGACGTAGGAGGCCTTTCCATAGGGTTCATGCCTTGGGATGTTTGGTGGAGCATGTCTTATCTCATTGGTGCATAATGATAATGTCGTGTTACAAAAACAAGATTTTCTTTTAATAAAATGGAGGTGTCAAATGTTTAAAATTGTTTTTTCAATAAATATATATCTTATTTAAGTACAGAGGAGTGCAACCCAACTATATGGGAAGTATACCAGAGAAACGCCCACTTATGAAGAGGAACCAGAACACATCCATAATTTAGAATTGTTGTAGAATGAGTGGAATGCTCAATCCGCTTGTGAATTGTAATGGCTGGCTCAGGTGAGAATATTGCAAGAAAAGTAATGATACGACACAACCCTTTGTCTCTCGTATATATGTCCTGTGTACCTGGGGCCTGACCTGTTCATCTGTTAGTATTAATGGAAAAAAAGAACTTGTTTTATTCTTCTCAGTAGTTTTGCTGCTTATAATCCTTTTCTTTGTTCTTGCATACTTCCCAAGTAGGCCATATATGGTTCCAATAAAGATAACTAGAACAAAGAAAAGTTATCTACAGTGCTCAAATGTAATAACTACATAAAAGGTCCAATATAATAACTACAGTGCTCAAATGGAGAGGGAGTTCAGTAAAGTTGGTTTGTGAGATTTCTTTGTGGTTAAAACACTTCTCTTTAAAAATAGTGAATATTATAAAAATATATATTATATTTAATTAATGAAGCATCTTATTATATTATTATTATCCTTAGGGAGTACTAGGGGACTCATTTCGCATAAATAAGAGATCAAAGGTTCCAAATATTTGCAAGGCATGTGCATGCAAGAGTACTATTAATTATGTAAAGGAGGGATAGGGGAGCTCATGTGGGGATTCAGACGACCCACATACGTGGTTTCTGAGCAACCATTACTATCAATTTGTAGACTTTTGGATTCTTCCTTATTGATTTCTTGAAGTGCTTTAAATTTTTTGCAGTAGTCTGCTTTAGTAGTGCTTTCAGATCGAACCAATCACTTTAAAGAGCATACAAAGTACCTCCCCTGTAAATTAAAAACTCAATTAGAAGATGACTTCTTCCATGGCCTTCCGAGCAGCTTCTTCCTCCGCCCTCTCGTCCACTTCTTCTTCCATCCGCTCGTGGACCAGGTTGGCTTCTTATTTCTTTTTGAGAAAACTCTTTGTCAGTACCTAAACTTGTTTTTATCTTCTTCATGCACGAACATGAATTACAAGGATGTTTGATAAGCCAACTTGCACCCATTCACGCAAAGTTTTGAACTAAAGTTCTTCTGTGTAAAATAAACGTCCAGACCCTACTAATTAATTCCCCATACGAACTTAAAGACTTTTAAGATTTCTTAACGTGGAAGGATTGTAGATTTTATCACATTAAGTAAGCACCTACTCCAACTCCCTTTCTTTTCTTTTCTTTTTCTAATCAAGCATGTTATTGGGTGAATAAAGAAATTACAAGAGTTTAAGCTGGATCGTTTCCATTATTAATATACAATAAACAACTGAGGATATTATCTAAGGGTAAACTTCTAAAAACGTGATTGGTAGTTGCCCATTGTACTATTGAGTGCACACATCGATTTTGAGATCGATAAATTTTAACAAATTTTCATCCTTCCTGATGATGGGAAATACAGTGAATATCTACAATGATGAGAGACATGATCCAGAAGGGAGTGGAGTCTAAGCACACAATGGCTGTAAAAACCAATTGGGCATCCTCTTCTATTATTACTAGATCATGATAACTAGCTATGTTGGAGGCTAACAACGCATCTTTAGCTTCTACTATTAGAGGAATTGAGGTTTGTAGCTTTTTCGTTCTTATTTCCAGTATGTCTCCCCTATGGTTCCTTCTTATCACTGAAGCTACTGAGAAATGATCACGTACTACAGCATCAGAAAAGAAGCTCTGAAAGTTTGAGAGAGGGAGGGGGTTTCCATTTTTCTTCTTTGTTGTGTTGTTTTAGTTTTCCTTTCCAAGCTTTCTTGTAATCTTCGTAGATATGACTTAGTTGGATCTTTGCCTCTTCAAGTGAAAAGGAGGCGTGGTTGTGAATGATATCATTTCACTTCCTCCAAATAAATCTAACATTATAACAGCGGACAATTGGTAGTAGTGTTTTTCCTCATCTTGTAGGCCCAATTCCTTTTCAGGGTGGATGATCATTCTTATCCAGTCCAAAATTGTGTTGATTGAAAAGTTCGTAAGGTTTAGGAGCCAACTGCTCTGTTGCCACAAAATTTGGTAAATAGGACATTCTACAAAGTGATGCAGCAGGGGTCTCTTTTTCTTGGTTGCAAAGTGGGCATTCTTCATATTCTTATTAGGGGATGATTTCACTAAGCCGTGATTTAGTAAGAAGGATGTTCTAGAGTAACTTCCAAATTAGTAATCTGTCAAGATCATGGACTTTTAGGCACCACATTGACTTGAAGAGTGACATTGTAGTATTCTGTTGCATTGGTTCTTGGGAGATTATTGTTGCTTGATAAGCTGTTTTCACCGAATATTTCACACTGAAGTGATTCTGCATAAAACTCATGCATTACATTTATTAATTTATTGCTTTCGAAATAATTAACCTTAAACTTATTTTTGACCCTTTTCTGTATTTTGGTTCATTTCAATCCCTAATTTACAACACTTTAAGAAAGTTGCTTTGAACACTTCTGGTACTTTTTTCAACTATATATATGCACATGATGAATAATGATAGATATTATATATGTGCATTTAAATTTGGAAACAATATATTTAACATGTTTTTTATAAAGAGAAAAATAAACCTGATAAAGAATATAAAGCTATGACTAATTTCATTAATAGATGACATTGTAATAAAAATGGTTTCACAAAGATGAATACATGGTTCCTCAACTCTGTTCTTGATTTCTTGCGGTATATAATATAAAAATAAATAAATAATTCTTTGCATCTTAAAAACGTTTAAAAGAATATTATAATATTTAAAAATAGTGAATATTATAAAAATATATATATTATCTTTAATTGATCAAACATCTTATATTATTGTCAGGGGTTGGACTAGTCTCGCATAAATCAAAGATCAAAGGTTCCAAATATGTGCACGGCAGGTGCATGCAAGAGTACTCTGTTTATGTAAAGCAGGGATGGGAGCTCATGTGAGGACTCGGACTACCTAGGGGTGATACTCGCATGGTACACACCCCGCCCCGCGCAGGGGGTTTGGGTTTTGACCCCGCCCCCGGGAGGCAGGGGCGGGGTCCCCCGCTCCGGTGCTGGGGGGCTGGGGAAAAACCCCCATCTGCCCTGCCCCCCGCCTAGGCCTACACTTGTGCTTTAAAAAATAAAAAATTGGTCCAAAAATATTTTTTTAGATCCAAATTATAATATAATTTAAATAATAAATTAAAATTTATAAATATAAAAAGAACTTAAACTCATTAGAATTATTAGAGTTAGATTTTGGATTGCCTTGACCTCCTATATAAAGGTTGGCCTAGGAGGCTAAGGCAATCTAATGACTTGAATACAATTTTAAGTCTTTAATAAATTGTATATATCTATAGGCAATATATATTTATTTATATATATAAATATATAAAAAAAATTATATATGCAGTGCAGAGTGGGGGGGGCAGGGCCCTGCTAGGGTCATCCCGCCCCCGCACCTGCCCCCGCCCCCACAAATCCTTCTCCATGCGGGGCGGGGGACCCCGCCCCCGCATTTGTGGAGCGGGGTAGCCCGCCTGCCCATGCGGGGGCGGGGCAGAAGCAGGGCGGGGTAGTGGGGGCGGGGCCCCGCTGCCCACCCCTAGGACTACCCACATACGCGGTTTAGGGCTAGTTGGATGCCAAACTCATCTGAGTGCAGTTCAATTTTAACTGCACTCAATGTTTGGCTGTTGAGCTTTGACAGAGTTGAGCTTTGACATAGTGCATTTCAACTTTATACTCCGTGGGACCCACAACAGACACCCCAAAACACAAGTGTATTCCTCCTGAAAAATGATTTACCCACAACATATTTTACAACATATTCTACAACAATGTGTTAAAGTTAGGGATATTTTGGTAAAATGCTTTATAAAAGTAACAACATTTTACCAAAATGCCCTCATTTTAACACATTATTGTAGAATGTGTTGTGGGTGTATCATTACTCATTTCTTCTTCACTAACTGTACTCTCTCTATTTCTCTTCCCCTAAAAAACCATCTCCTTCTCCAATCTTTTTCACCATAGTAGACCAACGATCCTATCGAGTGAGCTGACCCATGACCGTAGCAAACCCACGTTGCAATAAACTGGTTCCATTATTGCTGATAGAGAAATCCCATGGCACACCGTCAGCCATCGAGCGAGTATTTTTCAATTTTGGAGCACCGCCAGCCATATATAGTTGAGACCCATTGCATCGAACGGCATCCATTCTTGCCAACAAAGAAATCCCATGGAGAAGCGCCAGCCATCAAGCGAGTCTTTTTCAATTTTGGAGCACCGCTAGCCATCGGGCGAGTCTTTTTCAATTTTGGAGCACCGCTAGCCATCGAGTGAGTCTTTTTCAATTTTGGAGCACCGCCAACCATATATAGCTGAGACCCATTGCATTGACATCCATTGTTGGTGAGAAATGGAAGGAAAATCCATTGTTCCTGTAGTCTTTCAAGCAACGTGCGAGAGATAAATCACTGAAATAACTGAAACGTGCAAGAGATAAATCACTTCTTCCATGGCCTTACAAGGAACTTCTTCCTCGCTCTCGTCTACTTCTTCTTCCATCCGTTCGTGGACTCACGATGTATTCTTGAGTTTTAGAGGTGAGGATGTTCGCCAAAAATTTATTTCTCATCTATACCATGCTTTGCATCAGAGGGGAATCAACACCTGCATAGACAAGAATCTTGAAAGAGGAGAAGAGATTTCACCGTAACTTTTCAAAGCTATTGAAAGATCAATGATTCTATCATTGTACTCTCTAAAAACTATTTAGACTCCAGATGGTGTTTAGATGAGCTATTGAAGATCCTTGAGTGTAAGGAAAAGGTAAAACAAATTGTCCTACCCTTGTTTTACGATGTATCTCCGTCGGAAGTATGACATCAAAAAGGAAATTTTGGAGAAGCATTTGCTAAACTTGGATGTAAGATCAAGGATGAAGTAAAGGTTACAAAGTGGAAGGCAGCTTTACAAAAAGTAGCCAATTTTTTCGGATTCACATTAGGGGACAGGTACTTTTAATGAGCTATGCTTTTATATTTGTTTACATGTGATGTTAAAGAGAATCTAAGAGTTCGCAAATTGATTAAGATATGATGCGTTGCCAAACTATTTGATATTTATCAATCTTTTGCATACCATACTTAAATTAGAAATCTTTTGCTATTGAGGGATTTAAGATCGTACTACCACATTCATTTCACATGAAGTTTATAGGAGAAACGGAACAGAAGAACATGAAAAAATAAAAATTGAAAACTTGTCTCTATTTTTTTTTTCTTTTATTTTTAGGTTCTATAAAGAATAAACCAATGTTTTATGCATCAATTTGTTTGGAGATATACAGACTGAAAAATATTCTTAGTTATAAGTTTCAGAATTAAGGGAGGGACAAATTCAAGAATGGAAAAAAATAGTTAAAATATTTAATAATTCATATAAAGAATGAAAAATGTAAGTATGACAAGAGCACGAGGAAGAAGAAAGGCTACCTTTGACATGGTAATCTACTAGTGTCATTTTGCAATGGATTAAAAAAGACAATGTTTACCAAATCATCTTTATGTGTCTATTATGGTGAAAAGTCTTAACTATTTTAATTTCTTGTCTTTTATATTGACAGGAATGAATCAGAGTTTATTCAGCACATCATTAAATGGGTGGACTCAATAATGGTGAATCGTACATTTCTTAATATTGCAAAGTATTCAATTGGAATAGAGTCACGTGTATGAGACATTTATTAGCATTTAAGTATAGGAATGAATGATATTATATGCATGGTAGGGATATTTGGAACCGGTGGAATTGGTAAGACAACTATTTCAAAAGAGATCTATAACAGGATCTCTTATCAATTTGAAGGAAGTTGTTTCTTGAAAAATATTAGAGAAACTTCAAAAGCAGGTGGTCTAATCCAGTTGCAAAAAACACTTCTTTCTAAGATTTTGGGAATAAGTTTGGATTTTCATGCCATTGACAGAGGCATCAATGTGATTAGGCATAGACTTTGCTCTAAAAGGGTTCTCCTAATTCTTGATGATGTGGATGAATTGGTCCAACTAGAAACATTAGCTGGAGCTCTTGATTGGTTTGGTTCAGGAAGTAGAATCATCATAACAACAAGAGATCAACATTTATTAAATTTCTCTAAAGCTGTTTCAAAATATGAGTTGAGGATTTTGGCTAACGATGAAGCTCTTAAGCTCTTTAGCTTGCATGCTTTTGAGAAAGATGAACCGCTTGACGACTATATGGAACTCTCTAAACAAGTATTGGAATATGCTCAAGGTCTTCCACTTGCTTTAACAGTGATAGGTTCAACTCTAAAAGATCAAAGCATTCATCAATGGAAAAGTGTATTGCATAAATATAAACAGATACCCGACGTAAATATTCAAAGTGTTCTTCAAGTAACTTACGATGGATTGGAAGATAATGAGAAGGACATGTTTCTTGATATTGCATGTTTCTTCAAAGGAGGACCTTTGGCTGATGTCATTAAAATATTTGACAATTGTGGTTTCTTTCCTAATTATGGTATCCAGGGGCTTGTAGACAAGTGTCTTATAACTGTTGATGAGTGGAATAAAAGTGTTTGGATGCATGACTTGCTCCAGTATATGGGTAGAGAAATTGTTCGACTACAATCACCAAAAGAACCTGGCGAACGTAGTAGATTATGGTTTCATGAGAATGTTCGTCACGTGTTGGAAGAAAGTACGGTAAGAGTCACAAAAAAATTATTTAGTTTTACATTTATTTCCTTTTTTAGTAGTGAAACCAACTGGAATCTTGTAAATCGAAATGATTTTTAGTTATATATAGAATCTTTTTAATTAAGATGCGTCAATAAAAGTATCAAATGTCCTTTGTGATTTCAAATATCCTCTTATTTTCTTCATGAGCGTCTTTATTTTTGTGGAAAGTTTTAGAGTCATGTGAGTTGGGAAGAGAAATTCTTTTTTTTTTTTTTTTTTATATGCGAGACTATTTAGTATTTTACATTTCAGCAATCAGAAAATACCAAAAATAGCTTCATTTTTTGCATTAGTTTTACTAACACTCTTGTCATGTATTTTCTCACGTCCCAGGGTACAAACAAAATCGAAGGCATTATAGTAGAAATGCCCAAAGGCGAGGAAATGATTATTTTGAGTCCCCAAGCATTTGTACAGATGAAAAGACTTAGAGTGTTTATCAATCGTAATGCAAGTCTTTCAAGTGGACCTAATTATCTCTCCAACGAGTTAAGATTACTTGATTGGTTTGAATATCCGCTACAATCTTTGCCACCCAATTTTCATGGAAATAAACTCATTATCTTTAAAATGCATGGTAGCTTCATCAAGGAGTTAAGCTTCATCAAGTTCAAGGTATGTACAATATAATCTTCAATAACTTTTTTTCTTTAATCTATGTGGTAAACTCCTTTCAATTTATTTTTTTTCCTTTTTTAACAGAATGTGACAACTATGGGTTTCAATGATTGTAATTTGTTAACCAAAGTCCCGGATCTTTCAAGCATGTCAAATTTGAAGGAATTGATTGTTGAAAAGTGTACAAGTTTAGTTGAAGTGCATGATTCCGTTGGATGCCTGGATAATCTTTTAAAATTGAGTTTTCACGAATGCTCTAACCTCCGAATATTTCCAAGAAGACTCAAGTTGAGATCTTTACGCTACCTTAATCTTTGTGATTGCTCAAACCTTCGTGAATTTCCTGAAATTGGTTGTGAAATGAAGTATTTACGTTCATTAGATCTACTTCGCACCGCAGTGGAAGAACTACCTATATCTATTAGGAACCTCACTGGACTTGAACTTTTATTTATAAATGGTTGTAAAAACCTTGTGCGTCTCCCAATTAACAGCATTCCTCTACTGCAAAATTTACGCAAGCTTGGAATTGGTGGTCCAATGGTGGAAGACGAGATTTTATCAAGGGAAGAAAACTCCTTGAATTGCCGCATCCAACGAATTCAAGCACTGCATTACAAGTGCTGAATCTTCCAAATTGTCCCCAAATAGAATCAAGTTTCTTTCCAAAATCAAGTTTCTTTACCGTGTTTAATTCCTCAGCCACTTTGAACAAGTTAATTCTATCGGAAAGTGAGATGGTTAGCCTTCCCACGTGCATCAAAGGATTTGTTGCACTTAGTGAACTCTAATTGCGGGATTGCGAGAAACTTGAAGAAATCTTAGAACTTCCACCAAATATACGAAGTGTAGATGCTACGGGATGCATGTCGTTACAAAGATTTTCTGAAGTATCAAGAATATTGAAATTCAATGGAAGCCACATCAGGTCGCTAAGAATGATTCAATTGGGTGGATGCGAAAAAATGCATGAGAAGATTTGGAATTATAAAGTGCCAAATCCTTTACTGTGCAAGGTATGTGATGAGGACATCTTTTATTATTGTTATTTTGGTTATTTTACTTATGATTTCTTTTCTTCTCTGTTTGCTATTATTCTGCTTCTATTATTTCTTCTCATTTCTATCCTACATCAGTATGTATATATGTTTCTCATTCTCTCTCAATTCTTTGTAAGATGCATGCCTTTTAAACTGATGATGATATTGGTTCAACAGAGGTATTATAAGGCCACTGCGTTATCGGAAAATGAGATTCCAGAGTGGTTCCGATATCAGAAAGAATTTTTTGAAAATGAAATTTCCAACTGAGGAAAAATGAAGAATGGGTAATAAATATTGAGGGGCCACATTATTTGGAAGATATAAGTGGGATTGTAGTATATGCCCTTGTGTTTAATAAAGAAGCTCATGAAAGTTCAGATTTTATTTATGATGTTGAGATAACCAGTAACAACTCCAATCATGTACGCCGTATCAATTTCTATGAAGTGGTCAATTTGATTAATATTTATTATACGACTGGAAGCGGATATGACGTAAAGGTGGGGTACTCCGATTTAGAATCGTTTGAGCTAAAGGTTTTGGACAATTTGAGAGTTCACCTTCATCCTCATCCCAATGTTTGGGATCCTTTGCTGGTACCCTTTTATAGAAGTTGCGGAGCCAATGTTGTATACAAGCACGAGAGCAGAGCACAAAAAAGAAGAAAAATGGATTGAATTATTTTGGGATTTTCAGGTGAGACTTCCCTTTCATTTTTGTTTGTTTTCTCTGCCTTTTAGACTTGATTTGGTATTTGCCACTGGAAACAAGAGCCCAATTTATTAGCTCAAGGATGTCACTATCTCACAGTACTCTTGGAATCCAATCCGTAGCCTTACACAGAAGAAAAGAGGGATTCTTAAATTGGGGGCATCAAACTTCCAGATCTGGTGTAGAAGGACTATGATGATCCTAATGTAAACTTGGAGTTAGAGCCTCGACTTGGTATCAAGCATGCATTTCAAACATTAATTAGCTTGTAAGGTTTTTACTTTGTTCGTTACTTATAGCCATTAGTTTGGTTCTTGGATGATGAATTCAAGTGTTATGCTGCCCTGAAAGTTTTCTTCTATATCTTTATTACAGCAAGTATATGCTAAAAACACTCAGCTGACAAATCAGAAAACACCTCTTCTCATTCCATTAAAAAATTCCCATTTAGTTGGAACGCAACATATACTACAAAAACAAACAAGTATTCATCGATATGCATGCATAATACATATTTGTCGTAATGTCTGTGTAATTTGTGTTGTTTTCTAAATTCATCATCCAACACCAGCCTCATATAGTACTAACCCTCTGTATTTTGTGTTTATATCAATTTTTTATACCAACAATCTTTATGATTTATTTGAAATTGAAATTGTTAAGAGTTCGGTTAATACCCAACTGAAGGGAAGAGAAGAATGGGTAGTAGATGTTGAAGGGCACACTAGTTTGAGGAGATAAGTGGAATTGTATTGTATCCTGTTATGTTATTTTAAGAACATGGTATGTCTAGGTGTTTTATTTATGATGCTGAGATAACTTGTAACAGCTCAAATCATGTATGTCAAGAAAATAAGGTGGAATTGGTTAATGATTTTTTGATTCGAAGGAGATCCAGATATCATGTATGGTTGGGGTACGTCGATGTAGCATCTTTTGGGCTAAAGGTTTTGGGCAATTTGCGAGTTCGGCCAATATGCTATACAAGCATGAAAGGAGACAAAGTAAAAAACAGAATAATGGATGAAACCGATCTTCCATGAAGTCCTCAACAAATGAATTAATGATAGCCCAAGTCGCCCCTCTGTTGCTACTATTTCTTTTGGTTGGAATATCTTCATCTATCTTCAACTTTGAATGACCTTGGAATCCAATTGGAGTCAGAGCTTTGACTTGGAATCAAACACAATCCATTATTTGCGATGGATGAATTATTTGTACGTTTAAAAGAGCTGAATCTTAAGACCACTCCACTATTGCCACTGTCATCCATCTCTCTCTCTTTTTCTGTCTCTCTTCTCTGGTTATTTATACAATTGAACAATTTGGAGTTAGCCTTCAACATTGCTAAAAGTGGAGAATCTTCCTGCTACCAATTAGCTTGTAAGCTTTTCACTTCGATCATTTACTTATAACCATTGGTTTGTTTCTTGGTTTATGAATTTTGTTGCGCTGCCCTGAAAATTTTCTTATTACAACAAGTATCTGCTAAAAACGCTCATCGGCACCTATTTAATATCTCATGAGTGAGATCCATGATATTAGAGGCAGTTTGGAAATAAGGAATTAGGGATGCATTTTTCTTGGGTTCATCTCTTCTAAAATCAACGTTATTACTCCACATTAAAAGGCAGCGCTGTTCTCATGGATTGATATGCATAATGCATATTTCTCGTAATGTCTTTGTATTTTGTGTTGTTTTCTACTTAAATGCACCTAGACTCCTTTTAAACATGATAGTGCCATTGATGACTTGCCCTGTTTTTTCTTTTACACCGGTGGAAGAGTCATCATCAATTGTATTGTATTGTATTACTTGGAATGAGAGGCTTTGTGGCGGTGGAGATCATCTCATTTCTTTGTGGACCCTTACCATGTGCCTGAACAAAGGAATCCAACAACAAAGAAAGTAGATCAGGAATATATCTTTCCTTCTTTGTTTTTAATGTTACTTTATAGCCTACCAAACTTGACTTCCTAACAATTAGATGAAACCCAATTTGTGGTTTTCAATGTCTGACACAGTATATGACCTGGGTGTGTCACACCTAGACGTTACACAAAGACTCACCATGAGATAAATTAAGGGGGAGATGATGTGCATTGTTTTCGCAACTGATCAACATCGATCGATCTCATGAGATATAGCGACGACAGTAACGGTAGCATCGAGTAAAATAGGTACAGGGTTGATCGTGTGGACTGACGCGCACTATGCAGTTGCCATAGATATTCGCATCACAAACCGGAGGTCTCTGGAGAGCTCCATACGATATGACTCGTTGATCCATGTGCCCTTGAACAACATGTTTACGCTTTTCATGATGATCTTCTTCTTCTCCTCCTACACTGTTGGTCCCATTATTATATAGCTGCTGGTTCGTGTTGTTCTCGGCAGAATCGCTTGGATGCCCTGAAACTGACATACTCGACGTTGTTGATCTGGAGATAATAATCGAGGTAACTATAAGCATCAAGCAAAGGCCTACTCCATTTAATAGGCACTCCATCATTCTCTTTACAGAATCAATATCCTCCTATTAAGTTCTCCACTTGTTTAAAAAGAAATTGGCAGTCTTAATTAAAGAATCCCACACATTATTAAAGACCTTTATTTCATGCTTGTGCACTGTACTTTATTCCCACTAACTAAATCTTGCTCGAGACTGATCTACTTTCTTGAAGCAAAAGGAAAAGCTAGCTGCAAGGATTTTTGTTTTTTGATTTAAATTCATATGGAAAACCTTCTGGTTGGCCCACAAAAATAAAGCTAAAGTCTTGGTAGTTTAACCTTTTGTCGATGGTAAACATTGAGGAACACGCGGTACGGATTCTAGCGAGTAAACCAGGTTGAACTTGTATAAATTAATGGAAAGTTTTTTTTTTCTTTTTTAATCGAAAAGACGGTAGCCACCCACACAACAGTCCCGTCCTAAATTTATTAATAAATCCTCATTTATAGTGGAAGAATATCGTGGTAACAGCAAGACACTTGGGATTTACAGAAAGAACCCATGCATCAAAACAAATTAAAATAAAAAACCAACCTATACCAAGCCCAACGAGAACTATCTAACCTTCTTCTCCAAAATTTTATTTTTATTTTATTTTTATTATTTTGTAGATTCTTCTTGGAATTATATATGAAAATAAAAAGAATTATCATTTTAAACATCGTTGTTGTAACGCCCCGATCCCGTAGGGGTTGGACAGTTAGCTCCTGTAGTCTAAAATCATCTCTCATATCACAATTACAAATACTCTAATTCCAAATAAAACATGAATTCATTTATTCAAACAAAATATATATGTTCCTCCACCAAAACACCATAAAAAAACCTCAATAAAAGAAACTAAAATCTCCACAGACTCGGATATATCCATAACTCAAAACTTCAAAATAACATAAAATAATAATTCTACAAACTAAGACTCTTCAATAAATAATTGTGCTATTTGGCACTTATTCATCTACGATCATCAGCCTTACTAACACTTCCTATTCTTGACTTCCAGCTGGGATATTAACATCATCTGAAAAATGTTTTGGAGATAAGGGGTGAGTTATCAACAACTCAGTAAGCAAATAACATATACTAGTATATAAACATGAGCATTTACAGAGATCATAATGCAGAACAAAACATTTTCATTTTCAAAGTGCGGAAGCAGAATATGTTATCAAAATATCAAAACAAAGATTCAGAAAATAATTTCATTCAAAAGTATCATTTGGCATAGCATAAATGATTATCATCATTATCAGAACATCATATCAGAATAGAGGCCATGTATAACCCTCGTGGTAGGGTTGTGCATCTACGGATAGCCAAGCTGAACATAAATCACTCTGTTACCAAGGTGTGCACTCAAAACAGAGACCACTACTATAAACCGTGGCAAGGCCGTATCCACTATTATAACCTGTGGTTAGGCCGTATCCACTATTATTACCGGTGGTTGGGCCGTATCCACTATTATAACCAATGGTTGGGCCATACCCACTATTATTACCCGTGGCAGGGCTGTAACTGAATAGAGCGGAAGCAGAATCAAATTCAGAATCAAAGAATCATGTCAAAGGTTTTTAGCAATCACATCTTATCCAAACAGAGTTCTGAACAAAATCATATCATCTTCATAATCAAAGCAGATCCAAAATATATTTACATAATCATGCACAAATTTTCATATTCACTCTTTTTGCATAGGTTAGAAATAGAATTAAAAAAAAAAAGCTCATGTTTATACTAGTTATGACAAAAATGCTTTCTCATTCATCAGAGTTCAATGAGTAATAATGAACAAATAACTGAGGTTATTTTCACATATCTTTTCAAAACATATAATGCACATTTTTATAAATCAACTCCAGTTTATTTTTTATTTATGCAAAGTCTAGCATAGGAACTCCGCTTACTTAGAATTCTTAGCTTATCAAAGTTTCTCCATAGCAGTATTGAACGAAAATCAATCGTCACCTCTAAAATTGTCATGTAACTCCCATAAATTTTCAATCGAGCACATATTTCAATACTTAAATTTGAAATGTCTATTTTACTTCTTCAAAAGCCTAAACTTCTCATAACCTTAAAATATAACGTCACTTTTTAAAATCATCAATGTTCATTTAATAACTCCGACTAAAACATTAAACTCCAACTTATTTATTATAGAAGTTCAACTATACAATATAAAATTAGATAACATAATTATATTAAAATCTATTAAAGTAAACAAAGCAAAAATACCATTTAATTAAAATAGACTTAATTAATCTCTCTTTTAGGAGTTCAAAATAAAAGTCTTGCACTATATTGTACTTCTAAAAAAATATATTAAAAAATAAAAAATATAATAATACTAATACCATATTACAAATCTTTATTATTATCTTTATAAAATCTTGTTTTTTCTTAAGTAAAAATTAAACCAAGACCATTTATTAAAAGCATAACCCATTTAAACCAAGCCCAAAATAATAATTTCTGTAAAAGTGAAATCTAGCCCATAATATTTTTAAAACACAAAACCATCTGAAATAATTCCAACACCCGTGGGCCTTAATGGCAAACTTGTAATAACGTAATTCATGTTTTTTTTTTTTTCTTTCTTCTTCTTCTTTGTAGCAGCTTTACGTAAACCAGATTTTCACCTTTTTTAGTTGTGCTACGAAGACTCACCGGAAGAGAGAAAGTTGCGACGGACGAAAAGCTGGGCGGTGGTGGGTGGTGATCGCGAGAGAGAGAGAGAGAAAGAGAGTAATACGGTGAGAGAGTAAAACGTGAGGGAGATAGAGACTAAGCAGAGAGAGAGTGACATGGAGGTGCCGTCGATGGCTTGGGCTGTTCTGTAAGTACTACTGCTCGGTGATGCAGAAGCAGAGGTGATACCAAACGGCTGAGCAGGTTGGGGCCGTGACTGACTAGGTGGTGGGTTTGCATTGCTTACGGTGGGGGAGAATGAGGGGTGGGTGCTCTGTTTCGGGAAACAAAAACAGGGGATTCACACGGCCTGAGTTGGGTGGTTTGGCTGGGTCACACAGTGGCTGAGCAGAGGGGCTACGGGTTGTGTGAGAGGGGCGTTGGGCTTGTGGAGGTGATCACCATGGCTTGCAGAGGTGCGGTAGACTAACCTTTGGGCAATGGCTAGCGGCGACTTCTTTGAGAGAAATATGTGTATTTATACAGGTGATTGAAAACCCTAGATAAGAACAAAAAGGAAGGGGGACGTGCATGAGAGACGTGCATGGTGTGGACTGTGGAGTTTGGAAATTGATTCTCATGGGTTGGGTTTTGGTGCAAGGTTTGGGCCTTTGGGTGATCGGCTAGGGTACATTTTTAAATATTTGGGCCCACGGTTTGAATAGTGAAGAAAATATATAAAAGGCTCTTTCCTGAATTTTGGATCTCGACACAAATAAAATAAAAACAGTTCTGCTACAGGTACCCACCTTGGGTACTTTTAGCGGAATCGGCTCAGCCAATCCATCAGATCAGCCAATATTTAAAAAAAAAAAAAAAAAAAAGAGAGAAAAGAAAAGGAAAATAACTCGATTTCGGACGTCAAATTATTTCAGACAAACCACTGAACCAGCGCCAAAATCGTATGGAATAATCTCCAGTATCTTGTGATGAACGAAGGGAGAACTTGTCATCATCCGGTCGAGCCCAACCCTGCGTGGCGTCGAACCCATCCCGAAATTGCGTCGCTGTGCTGTCGAATCCCCTGCGCCGGTGGTTGATTTCTGTGTTAGAGAGAGTGTTGTCATGCCGTCGTGGGTAGACCAATGTTTGATTCTTATGCAGTTTTTCCTTCTATTTTTCTATATCTTTGATTCTTTGAGCAAAGGGTAGACCAAGGTGCAGATTGTATTTTCCCATTCTCAACCTGTATTTTCCCATTCTATACCGAGATTCACCAACCTAGATTACTGGTTTTTTCCCCACTGGAGTTCTTTACATTGAAGTTGTAATTTTTTTTTCTTTTCCCCCTTTCGGCCATGTTTGTTCCTACTGCAGTTGTTTTTCCCACTGAAGTTGCAAGCAAACATCCGAAAGTTTACATTAAAGTGAGATGGATGGGTTTTGTTTTTGTTTTTTTTGTTTTTATGGACTGTAAAGTAAAAGGAAGAGAGCTTGTTTTTATTTTGTTTTATTTTAAGATGTTTTGCACGTACATAAAGTGCTTTTGAGCTAAGTAAAAGGATGCATATAAATATTTCATGTTGATTTGGAGAGGAGGAAGCATACACAGCAGGTAAGTTTGCTTGGGATGATTTGGAGAGGAAGAAAGCGTAGCTTGCTTGGGAAGCTTTTGCCGAATCAAAAGCTTTTGCTTGGGTTTTGCTTGGGAAGCGTGGCTTGCTACTTGAGACTGAGGTGCAGGGGTGAGGAGAAACAGAGTTTCGAGGTGCATTGGGGGGTGAGGAGAAACAGAGTTACCTTTTGTCGAATCGAAAGAAGGACGAACGAAGGGATGCAAACGCACTGTTTAGCAAACGAAAGGATCTCGATTTCAGCCAATGGTGCGAACGCACCGTTTCAGTAAATGCTACAGTAGCCCCACGGGTACGCGGAAGGTACCCCTCCAGGGTGCAAGTAGCATTTTTGAAATAAAAATCCAACTTGCTTAAAAATTATCTCAGCCCATAAAAATATAATTTTTTTAACTTAAATATCCAATGCACAGAAAATCATAATACATCAAGATAGAGATTTTAGACCCATTGTCTATTTAAAAGAAAACTATTTGAAAATTCAAATGGACTTTTCGCACATAAAAATTCAAAATTTTTTAAAAACAACTTGGCACTGGACTTTGGTGTTACAATTGTCATTTGAACAATGGCCTCTCAAATTATTTTCAGTAGAAGGGTAGCGTGAGCGTCTCTACTGAAAATGATACGAAAATTTCTTTTCGTGGAAGACCTGCAATGCATTGGAGAGTCTTTGGCATTTTCGAATACGAATTTTCCATGAAACTTCGTTAATTGGCCTGTTTGATAGATCATATAAATGAAGCAAAAATAAACTGTATCTACTTTGAAAGGTCGTTCCAGAATCTCATGTCATGCATGGTAATACGCGCAAGCCTAGTGATGATGTGAAATTAAAGAGTAGTCGATCTATAGTTTTTTGAGATGAAATTGAAATTTTTTAGAAGAAAATTTTGGTTCACAAATATCATATAAATCCCAATTAAGCTCGTATGAATTAAATTGGGGACCTCAAATCTATCAATTAACTTATAATTCAACTTGTATGTTTTTTTCTTTGCTACTATAAATTAGAAAAAAAGTGAGGTCGTAAGTTAATGGTGAGTATTTTTATCATCCACAAACTCAGAGAATCCTGATCCATTCACGCATTTGTAGTTGGGTCATGAGTCACGACTGACATTTCATGATCATGATCAGCGAATCTTTTCCTTTTACTTAATTTTGATCTCAAGTGTCCTAGCTCTTATTGATGCGTGTATTTCCCGGAACAAAAACTACAAACAGACAAACAAATATTGATGCGTATAGACAAAGTGCAAGTTGCTTAGAGAAAAAAACCTGACGACATGCTCATACTAATAGTACTACTGTTATCGGTTTAAATTGAAGTTGGGTAAATTAAGTACTATAGGGACACAACAGTGATATAATTTGTTTAAAAAATTTAAACACATCAAATTAATCTAACAAAATTTAAATAAGTTAACGATAAGAGTCGGGCTACTCTGCCGTCCAAGGTAACCCGCTTACTTTGACCGCTAGTTACTTTTGTAAATTTTTTTTTTCATTTTTCTATTCACATTTTTTTAATATATTTAAATATTTTTAAAAAATAAAAAAAATATATTATTACACTGCAAATCACTTCCTTAATCACTAAGTAAAAAATATAGTTATAGGTTGTGCAACTACAATACACTCTTTTATAACAAATTTATCCAAATTACTCAATGCAATCCCACTTCGAGGGTGAGACTACCTTCGAGAATAGGGAAATAGAAAGAAGAATGAATTTGTATTAATTTTATGGATAAAAATCTCACATCCTTCGTAAATCCCTTATATATCTAAAAAAGAAAAACAACAACCCTCCCGCAGAATGCAGTCTATAAACCAATAAGAAAGCACTTGAAACTGTAGCCTAAACGGCTTAATAACAAATAAAAGGTACGCTTCAGATTACGACACTTGGCTTAATCACGAGCCTTCATTCATTACACTACTAGCTATTGATTAATGACCATTCGATACATCCAATGGTCCAACTGGTGGCACGCATCTTCCCAACGTTTGATGCTTTTAATTCCCAAACAGAGACTTGATCTTCCACTTCCAGTCCGACACATCTACTTTCCCAATTTCTTCTTCATCCTCCACATCCCGCTCTAACTCCTGCGACCGCTGTGACATCTTTTAAAAAAATAGTTCAATATATTATTGAAAAATTAATTTGTTCATATAGGTTTCATATTTACTTATAACTTTTTTTAAATGGATTGCACGATGGTTGCACTCAATACAACAAAAAGGGTTTTTGGGGCAAAGACTTTCATCTAAAAAATTCTAATTTCTTCCTAGAATACTTTTTGGGAGGAAAAAAAATCATCGCAAGGTCAACTCAATTTCACTCTCCCAAAAGGTTTTTTATAAATAAAATTAAAATTTCGTCACAAAAAATATGTTTTGGGACAAAATTGAACAAGACCGTTCGATAGCATTCGAATAGAAAGTCTTTTTGGGACGATTAAATTTCTTCCCAGATATACAGTCGAACGATCAAACCATTAGTTAGATTGTGGCCATATATTTGAACACATTGGGTGGAGTGGTTGATCGAAATAAATTTGTTCAAACGTATTCATATGAAAAAACGTTCCAACGTTAAATTTAGTGCTTGACCGTACAACTATGTTCGAACGCATTACATTGATTGTTCTATCAAATTATTATATGTTAGAACGTGTTACTAGGAAAAGATGTTCAAATGTGAAATATAGTTAGCAAACGTAGATTTTATGTTCGATGTTGTTAGAAAACATTCGAATGCTTATTACATTCAAACGGGGAGTTCATTATGTCTGATCGCTATTCAAATGCTAATTACAAATTACGTTCAAATGTTCTATGTAACCATTCTAATGGTTAGACTGACGATATGTTTGAATGATTATTGGTCATTTGAGTACTAGGAATTTGATTTTACCGAATAATGAAAAATGAAATACACATACATAACATCTTAAAAAATATATTAGAATTTGTTCAATAAACATAAAAGTCATCTCATAAATGCAAAATAAATAAATAAAACAGTAGTGTTCATCACATAAAAACAGTCGTAGAATATGTATAAATTAAATTAGTTGCTTAGAGACCTGAATTGTTGCATAAGCATATGCATTTGGAGTTACATTTCTCTCTTGAACTCATATTGTTTCAATCGCATTTCCATGTCTGCTTGTTGCACCACTTAAGCCTTTAACTTATGCTGCCTTGTTGTCAATTCCTCGTTCTCAAACCTCACTTCCTCTAACACTCTAGCAGTGTTGGAGGCATTGTTAATGGACGATGATGACAAGCTAGAAGGCTTGGCGCACAATCCAAACCCCTAAAATATGATCCTAAACATGGACCCAACTCTTTTGTAAAAATGTCAACATCACTTGTTGAGGAATTTTGATCAAATGCATATTCAGCACGCAGGGCAACTATTTTTTTCCTACACATAAGATAAAGAATTAATATTTCCAGAAATATACAAATGTGTTTAATTAAAATAGATAATAATACTTACATAATTAAAATAGATAATAATACTTACATAATTAAAATTCATGGCAAAAACCCACTTCCTTTCTATGATTAGTCATTGACACATTAGTGGGATGAACCAAACAAGCTGTCCACTTTTAATTAATTAATTAGCATGCATGGTCGATGTTGTTGCCAACAAGTTGCCAAGAAGTTTCTCCCCACTTCCCTATAATTATTTATTTGCGATGCCTATTGATCTATAATTTGACCTTCTTCCTCTTCTTCATCATCATCTCCTTCCATGGCCTTTCAATTAGGAGCTTCTTCCTCTTCTTCATCATCATCTCCTTCCATCCATCCACATAATCATGATGTATTCTTAAGCTTTAGAGGTAAAGATGTTCGCCACAAGTTTATTTCTCATCTAAACCGAGCTTTATGTCAAAGTGGAATCAAGACTTACATGGATGGTGTCGACCTTGAGAGAGGAGAGCAAATTTCGTCTGAACTTTTTAAAGCTATTGAAGAGTCAAGGATTTCAATCATTGTATTTTCTAAAAACTATGCAGAATCCAAATGGTGCTTAGACGAGCTATTGAAGATTCTTGAGTGCAAAAAATTATTCAAACAAATTGTTCTACCAATATTCTATGAGATAAAACCATCAAACATACGAGAGCAAAAACGAAGCTTTGGAGAAGCATTCACAAAACTTGGAAAGAAAATCAAGGATGACATAAAGCTGCTGGAGTATTGGAAGGAAGCTTTAGAAGAAGTAGCCAACTTGTCCGGGTTTGAATATATAGCGTTCGGGTAAGCTTTGCTGGCCTATATATATGTTCTTCGTGTGTGTATGTGTGAGCATATATATATATATATATGATGCTATTGAGATATTAGGAGATTTAATATATATTACCACTACCACGTTAGTTTCACGTACAGTTTATTGGAGAAATAGAAGAACATGAGATAAATAAAAATACATATATTTTCTTTCTTTTTGCCTTTTGGGTCTTTTGATCATGAATTGCAAGCAAAAGCAAAGGAATAGAGGAATATATATGGAATTTCGTCCATCAAATAACTGATAATTAAGAAAAAGGGTGGGATCGAATTGTTTATTATCTATGTTATAGCTATAGAAAGAATAAGATTGGGGGTACTGATGACTAGAAAAAACGGCTTTCAATTATAAGTAGTACTGGTTTTTAGTTTCATTTTGTTTCTACATATATTTAAAGACTCACACATACTCTTAAATGAAAGAAAAGCAGAAACAAGATATAATTTCACACATATCATGTACCTGTGAAAAAAGTTCGACTCTTTAAATTTTTTTCTCTTTTTTATTGATAGGGAAGATGAGTCAGAATTTATCCAAAAGATCATTCGGTGGGTCAACTCAAGAATACCAAACCAAACACCTCTATACGTTGCCGAGTATCCAATTGAAATAGAGTCTTGTATACGAGCCATTTATCAGCTTTTAAGTCTTGAAAAGAATGATATTATACGCATGGTAGGGATTTTCGGAATCGGTGGAATTGGAAAGACAACTTTTTCAAAAGATATTTATAACAAGATATCATCTCAATTTGAAGGATGTTGTTTCTTGAGTAATATTAAAGAAAGATCAAAAAGAGAAGGACTGATTGAGCTGCAAAAAATACTTCTTTCCGAGATCTTGGGTAAAAAATTGGATATTTATGATGCTGATAGAGGAGTCAATGTGATTCGGAATAGCCTTCGCTTTAAAAGGGTTCTACTAATTTTTGATGATGTGGATGAGTTGGACCAACTAAAAAAATTAGCTGGAGATTGCGCTTGGTTTGGTTTAGGAAGTAGAATCATCATAACAACAAGAGATCAACAATTACTAAAATTCTTTGAAGTTGATGATCCAACATACGAGTTGAAGCCTTGGGATGACAATAAAGCTCTTCGGCTCTTTAGCTTGCATGCTTTCAAGAAAGACAAACCACTTGATGAGTATGTGGAACTCTCCAAACAAGTAATAAAATATGCTCAAGGTCTTCCACTAGCTTTAACAGTGCTTGGATCGGATCTAAAAGGTCAAAGCATACCCCAATGGAAAAGTGCATTGGATAAGTATAAAAGCATTCCC
The DNA here is from genome assembly GCA_003123785.1 of Pterocarya stenoptera. Lineage (NCBI taxonomy): Eukaryota > Viridiplantae > Streptophyta > Magnoliopsida > Fagales > Juglandaceae > Pterocarya > Pterocarya stenoptera. The sequence continues at coordinate 154,661 of QEOT01002983.1, forward strand.
CACAAAAATATTCAGAGTGTACTTCAAATAAGTTATGATGGTTTGGAAGATAATGAGAAGGAAATGTTCCTTGATATTGCCTTTTTCTTTAACGGAAAATCTTTGGCGAATATCAAGAAAATATTTGACAGTTGTGATTTTTTTCCAGATTATGGTATTGATAGGCTTATAAAAAAGTGTCTTATTACTATTGAAGGTAAATATCATGTTCGGATGCATGACTTGCTACAAGATATGGGTCGAGAAATTGTTCGACTAGAATCACCCCTTAATCCTCTTGAACGTAGTAGACTTTGGTTTCACAAGGATATCCGAAGAGTATTGGAAGAAAGCACGGTAAGAGTAAAAAAAACTTGAGTTTTACATTTATTTCCATTTTTAAAAGTGAAATCCAGCAGAAAATTTTGGCCTTATGAATCAATATATATGTATAGATAAATGAAATTTGTAAACATATATATATATATATTGATCTGTAAATCAAAATGAATTTGTACTTATATGTATAGATCATTTTGTAATTAAGATTAGTCAATAAAAGTATCATTTATCGTTTCTAATATCCTAACAATTCAGTAATGAGAAAAATATACTAGTTATTTTTAGAAAATTGATGCCTAACTTTATGCAGTAATTTTGCTAACAATTTTGTGCATTAGTTTTACTAACACTCTTGTCATGTATTTTCTCACGTCCCAGGGTACAAACAAAATCGAAGGCATTATAGTAGAAATGCCCAAAGGCGAGGAAATGATTACTTTGAGTCCCGAAGCATTTGTACAGATGAAAGGACTAAGAGTGTTTATCAATCGTAATGCAAGATTTTCAAGTGGTCCTAATTATCTCTCCAATGAGTTAAGAGTACTTGATTGGTTTGAATATCCACTACAATCTTTGCCACCCAATTTCCATGGAAAAAATCTCATTATCTTTAAAATGCGTGGTAGTTGCATCAAGGAGTTAAGCTTCATCAAGTCCTCCATCAAGTATAAGGTACGTACAATTTTCACAGAAATAAGTTCATTATCTTTAAAATGCGTGGTATTTCGTCAATTAAGGAGTTTAAGCTTTATCAAATCTATGTGCTAAACTCCTTTCCATATTTGTTTTTTTCTTTTTTAACAGGATATGACAATTATGCGTTTCCATGATTGTGATTCCTTAACAAAAGTTCCAGATCTTTCAAGCGTCCCAAATTTGAGGGAATTATATGTTAAAAGGTGTACAAGTCTAGTTGAGGTGCATGATTCCGTCGGATCCCTAGAGAATCTTTTTCATTTGAGTTTTCTTGGATGCTCTAACCTTAGGATTTTTCCAAGAAGCCTCAAGTTGAGATCTTTACAACATCTTAATCTTAGAGATTGCTCAAGTCTTTGTTGCTTTCCTGAAATTATGTGTGAAATGAAATATTTAAATAGTTTAAATCTACATGGCACTGCAGTGGAAGAACTACCTTTGTCCATTGGAAATCTCACTGGACTTCAGTTTTTATATCTAAGTCTTCCGTTGCAACATTTAACAACACCAACGATTGGTGGTTGTACAAATCTGCTGAAGAAGGTGTTGAATTGTTGGAATTGTTTCCAATCAGAATCAGATTTCTTTCCAACATCAAGTTTTTTTACCAAGTTTTATTTCTCAGCCACTTTGACTGATTTAAATCTATGGGGAAATCAAATTGTTAGCCTTCCCAAGAGCATAAAAGGATTTGTTGCACTTACTACTCTCGTCTTGAATGATTGCAAGAAACTTGAAGAAATCTTAGAACTTCCACCAAATATAGAAAGATTTCCAGAACTATCAAGAATATTGGAATTCAATGGAAGCCACAATAATAGATCACTACGTTTTATTTTCTTGAAGAGCTGCGACAAAATGGATGTGAAGATTTGCAATTATACAGTGCCAAATCCGTTACTGTGGAAGGTATGTATGTGTCTTATCCTCTCTCTTAATTCTATATAGGATGCATGACTTTAAAATAAATGATGATGATGATATTGTTTTAACAGGGACATTACAATGCCACTGCGTTATCGGAAAATGAGATTCCAGAGTGTTTCCGGTATCATAAAGAATTTTTAGAAAATGAAATTGCTAAGAGAGGGGATGATGATGTCCAATTGAAAGGAAATGAAGAATGGGTAATAAATATTGAGGGGCCACACTATTTGGAAGATATCAGCGGGATTGTAATATATGTCGTTGCATTTTTCAATGAAGAGCTTAGGAATTGGATCACTTATTTTGGGGAAGCTGAGGTAATCAGTAACTGCTCAAATTGTGTATGCCATATCGGTCGTAAAAATCTTATACTTTCCTCTAGTCAAAGTGAAGTATGGATGTGCTACTGTCCTCTAGAATCATTTAAGGTAAAGGTTTTGGACAATTTGAGGCTTCAACTTCGTATTCCTCCCAATCATCTTCCGAAACCATGTTATATAAGTATGGGAGCCAATGTTGTATACAAGCATGAAAGCAGAGCACATAAAAGAAGAAAAAGGGATTGAATTAAATGATAGCCCAAGTGGAATTTCAGGTGAGATTTTCGTTTGTTCACCCTGCTCTTTAAGACTTACTTTATTAGCTCAATGATTTTAGGAACATCTGGTATTTGCCATTCAATTTAAAACAGCCAATGCACCCCTATTCCTAGCTCTTTCACTTGGGTTGTTCCCTTCCAATTTAATCTCCTAAATAATTTTCAGGAGCTATATTGCTTGTTGGAAATATTTTCAAAATAATTATATATTATTTTGGTTCAGAACAGGTTTAATGAATCTTGCAACAAGTAACGTACGTGTTTACTTCACCTTTCTATAGACATAAAACCATAGGGCAGTGCTCTATTGATCAACGAAAACATCAGTCCATTCACAGCTAAATTAAGGGTACCAGAAAGAAAGAAATATTCATCTTGTCAAAAATATTATAATGGCTCATATGTGTGAATTTTCAGAGACTCCAAACTCAAATACCATGTGAAGGTTTCTACTTTGAAAAAACAATTTGAAAATTTTAGTTCTGATCAAATATCATGTGAAAGATTTGTTATCTTAGAGCACTGGCATTGGGCTCATCAAATTTGATTAAAAGTACAGATTTTTCATAAATGTAAAACCTTTCTATCTATAATCTTACATTGGATTTGTCATTGGATTCATCAAAATAATAATATTTTTAATTTTTTTCTTTCATATCTTGCAATTTCACTAACCATATGTTAAGTAATAATTTAAGTTGATATTTAAATTATTATTTTTTAATTAATTTTTTTCCTCAACCTAATTATCTAGAGACGAAAGAAGGCATTGAAATTTTCAGTTTTAAAAAAATAAACATGAATTAAATCATAAGGAAACAGCTCTTAATTTGGGCAGTATATGTGCTTCCATAAGGAAATGATCATAGCATATTAATTAGCATTAGAGTTACGTTGAAAGTTGGTAGATAAATTCATCATTAATTTCTTGTCCCTTTGTTTGAATTAGTAGAAGACGACCATACCGTCATGGCATCAACGACTTTCCCACCTATTTTCTCGATCTTAAATTAATGCCCTGTAATTTTCTCGTCATTTTAGTCAAATTTATTATCATTGATCATATAAAATATAAAATAATATATACTATTAATTAATAATAAATCATAAATCACGTGATAATTTATGTCATTATATGTAAATAGTTAATACATGATACATTCATAAATATTCTACTATTTACACTTAATTAAAATAATTAGTTAATTTTTTTTTTAAATTCTTAAGTTGCAAGCAAGCATGAATAATTTATGTATAATAAAATTATTTGATCTTCATTGACAATATGTAAAATGTATGACATTATTAATAATTATGTATACTAAAGAGTAAAGTCTAAGTTAGTAAGTAGCAACTATCAACATCATAAATATAATTATAGTAAAATATTTTTTTAATGAGTTAGTTACATAATCTATATTAATAATTCACTTGACTTTAATTTAGTAATTAAATCATTTTTTTATTATTTTATTTGGAAAGAAAAGATGAAAAAAATAATAAAATGATTAGGTCAGACCGACCGGACTGGATCGGGCCTATAGCTATCGGTCTGGTGCCTATGGATGTTCAGTTTGGTCCAATTTGAAAAAAATGATGGATCAAAAATTATTAGATCGACCAAACCGGACCGATTTACACCCCTATATGTATGTGTCTTATTCTCTCTCTCTCATACACTCTAGCATGTGGGTGCCTTGGTTTATAGTTTGCAAGACTTAAAATTGATGATGCCACTTTGGTTTCGGAAAATCAGATTCCATTGTTCAGAGTCCTTGAAACCCTGTGTTTCGAAAACTGATGATGAGCCTACATATATTAACTACCTTTTATCGGTTATTAGAAATTGAAGAAAATAAGGTTGAACTGGTTAATGATTTTTGGATCAGAATGGGAGTGAGGTATCATGTATGGGTGGGCCGGGTACACCAATGTAGAATCTTTTGTGTCACGTGGTTTATTAAAAAAATTTTAAAATATATATTCAAAATAAAATTACCCTTGAAAATCTAAAAAAAGGAAGACTAAAATCTTATATTCTCTCATCATTTTATGTTTGTATTTTTAATAAATCAAGCAAAAAAAGTGAATGATATAAATTAGTAGGAGTATAACTGATCCGGTTTAGTATGGTTTTGGACAAATTTTGGGACTAAACTAGTATATACCGGTTTTGCATTTTTCAAAATCGATATCGTATCAATTATCCTCTTAAACCAGTACTTCCGGTTTTTCTAATTCCGGTCGAGTTCGGTTTTCCAGTTTTAGTATTAGTATTACTAATGTATTTCTCAAAATGAATATGTTAAGAATTTATTAAGCCATAAAATGTAATAATATATATGCGCTTTATATTTAAAACATATGATCAAATAAATATCGATATTTAATATTTAAATTTTATGTTATAGATTATAATATAATTATTTCATATATAATTATATATTTTATAAAAATTATATATATTACAAAAAATATTATATTTAATATTAAAAATTAATTAAAATATATATATACATACAAACCGGTCCGGTCCGAAAAATGTAAAATCGGAAGCGGATCGATTTTGACCGATTTTTTTAATGGAGAAACGGGTCTCCGACCGAACCAGTCAGTTCGGAATGATTCTCCAGTTTATTTTTATAATCCTATAAATTAGGGATATATTAACATTATTCTTTATTTTTAAATGAAAAAAAAATCCAAATATTTACAAGTAAGGTACATGCAAGAATCATTCGAACGTTTAGTTTACGTTTGAGTGGGAAAACCGGCTAGAGAGAAGTCAGAGCTTCTCTTTCTAGGAGGTGGAAATTTTTCTCCGCACTTATTGTTGCTCTTTTCTCGTAATTATTTACTATACAGAAAGGGTTTCTAAACTTCAAAATCTCAATCTGTTGAAGCTCTCCTCAGTGTCTTTTCCATCATCATCTACATTTACTTCGGCTTCATCTTCTGATGGACATGGATTCACTGATCCTTCAAACAAAAGCTCTGTCTTGGCATGATCTTAATCTTCAGCCTGCACCCGAGATTGCAAAAGCTAATTCAGACAAAATCCTGATAGGAAGGTTAGTAGCTGATAGACCATTGAACAAATATGCTATTCACTCTAGTATTAAAGCCGCTTGGAACTTTGTCCAAAACTTTCTAATTGAAGATATGGATATAAACAAGTTTATATTCACATTTAGATCATCTCAAGACAAGTTCAGAGTGCTTAATCAAGCCCCTTGGAATATCAAAGGGCATTTGATTATTCTGAAACCATGGTCTCCGGGTGCAACTCTCCATGAAATCAATCTAAATCATGCAATTTTTAATGTACAAATTCATGGTTTACCCCTAGACCACATAACTCTTGATAATGCCATTGAAATTGGGAAAGCAATTGGTAACTTGATCAAAGTGGAAGAAGATCCTCTCTATGGAATAGCATTCAGAAAGTTTATAAGAATAAAGGTTGAACTCGATATCACAAAACCTCTACAACAAGGATTTATGATGCCAAGACTCGGCAACAATGAAATCTGGATTGCTATCAAATATGAAAAGTTGTCAGACTTTTGCTATGCATGTGGAAGGCTTGGACATTCCCAAATATTCTGTGGTTTTCTCAGTTCACCTCCATCAAGGCTAAAGTATGGACCATGGATTAGAGCAGAGTTTAATGGTAACAATGAGAATAGTCAGGCATTTCACCAAACAGATAATGGGCAGTATGAAGAAACAGAGCACTTGCAAAATTTTTCTCCTTCGGTTTCAACTTTCGGCAGTTATAACAAAGAAAAAAACATCATCCAAGCACGTAAACAGCAGGAAATATTTCTCAAAGGCCAGATTAGTCTTAACAAGGATCATATTGTGGAAATCTCAGCCAATAGTCCGGATGCACAGAATTTGGGTTCATCTTCGTTGAATTCGCAGAAGCCACAAGAAAATTTCATGAGGGAAGACTCGGCAACACCTTACAGCTACAGTGAATCAGGATCATTAATTCTTCCACCTAGAAGAGTTAATTTCTTCTCTGTTGACCCAACCACCGAATCAAAAGATCTTACCTCAAATCGGCAAATATCCTTTTTGTCTTCAGCGTCAGAGTTGCAGGTGGCTGAAGATATTACTTCATCGGTACAAGAGCCTTCTAATTATACTTCTGTCATCGAGTCAATGCAACACAATCCACCATGGAGATCACAATGGCAGCAGATTTACTCAGCTATGCATAATTATAAATCTCAAAAGGAAACTCATGGGCTTGGGTTAGGGAGTGGGCTTGGAATTCACCAATCTCATGCTATGAAGCCCACGGGTAATTCAAAGAATCAAAAAGAGACTAGGCCTCTCTTTATGGAACCTCACGTTTTAATGACTAAAAGGCCTCAACATGTTAATGTCTCACCTTCCCAATTTAGTTCTTCTGAAGCCCAAGTCAATGAGGTTTTCAACCATTCAGCCTCAAGTGTTCCAGGTATTACTGCTAAGCCGAACAAGTCTTCGCTGAATCCATTCCAATTGAAGTCTCCGCTGAAATCATTCATAGTGAACTCTTCGCCGAATAAGTCTCCGCTGAACCAGTCTTCATCAACAATTATCAACTCGCCAACTTCAATTCCAAATGTTGAAGAATTTACGGACTTCCCTCCAAATCAGATGAATATTCAGCTGCTTGAAGATCTAAGTTCTCACAGTGAAATAGGTCCAATGCAAGTTGAAATGACAACAAATTTATCTGCTGATCCCATTCACAGTGAAACTAATCCTAAGGCAATTCTTCCTTCCAAGAGGCAACAACTCAGTGAACTCTCTGAAGCTCCAAAAAGAAAATCACAACGATTTACCAAGGTGGAGAAAATAGATCCAAATGAGGGCAATACTCTACAGCCACAAACCGATGAAGACTCAATGGCTTTAACTCTTCTGAAAATGCATGAAGGTTCATTGGGGAAGGAAAAAAAATCAAAAGGAAAGGCCAAATTCAATCCCTATAGTAGACCACCAAAACACTCTCAAGCCAAATCCAAATTAGCTAGCGAGGCAAGCTTAAAAATGCCTCCCCAAGCTAAGTGAAGACAATGGCATGGAATTGCAGGGGATTAGCCCGTCCCAAAGCAATCAGAAACTTAAGGGCTAATATTAGAAAATATAACCCGGATGTAGTTTTTTTGTCGGAAACCATGGTGACGGATGATCGTACCATTTCTATTGTAAATAGTTTAGGTTTCCATCATTTTGTGCATTATCCAGCTACTTGTAAAAAAGGAGGCCTATTACTTTTGTGGAGACCGGGTGTAGAAATAGAGCCTGTAAATATAAATATTAATGCAATTTCAGTTCTAGTTTACTCTGATCCCACACATCAACCTTGGTTGATTACTTATGTATATGCTCCAGCCCAATGGAACAACAAAGCTCACTTCTGGAGCCATTTAGATTCATTATATCAAGCTTTTCCAGGGCCTTGGATTTGCATGGGAGACTTCAATGATCTTATAGACCAATCTGAAAAATACGGTGGAAGGCCCATCTCTTTTACTCCAAATAAGGGTCTCAAAGCCCTTATGGATAGAAATGGCCTTATTGACATTGGTTACATGGGCCCAAAGTTTACATGGACTAACAATAGACAGGGTCAAGCACTCATAAGGGAAAGACTAGATCGAGCTATCGCCAATCAAGAATGGCGACTACTCTTTTCAGATGCTACATTACAACACCTCGCATCATCAGCATCAGATCATCATCCCATATTGTTATCTACTACGGCCAACATTCGTCAAGCACCATCTTTCAAGTTTGAAGAATTCTGGACTCGAGAGCCATTAAGCTATCAAATAATCAGCGAAGCATGGAGTACAACCTACTTGGGTAATCCGTCTTACATTCTATGCAAGAAAATCAAGGCAACAAAAGAAGCACTCAAGGTCTGGAACAAGAATCACTTCGGCCAAATCAACCACAATATACATCAGATTGAAAGTGAACTCCTCGAGGTGCAATGTGATATTATGACACCTTCCAATCAAGAAAAAGAAAGCTTCTTGCAAAATAGGCTTCACAAGCAAAGGGAATATGAAGAAATACTTTGGAAACAAAAATCTAGGCTTACCTGGCTCACTTCAACGGATCTCAACACTAAATTTTATCATTTGACAACAACCATCCGAAGAAGAAGGAATGCAATTGAATCAATCAAATTGACGCCAGGTAATTGGTCAATGGACCCTGCAGTTATAGAGTCTTCCTTTATTAATCATTTCAGAACTATATATTCCTCTTCAAATCCAAATATTCCGATTCAACTGGATAATCTTTTTGAAAAGCAAATTTCGGATATAGAGAATGAATCTCTAATTGCCATACCAGAAGAAGAGGAAATACTTGAAGCTCTAAAGCAGATTCCCAGTAATAAAGCTCCAGGGCCAGATGGAATGACCGCTCTATTCTATAAGCACTATTGGAGTATTGTCAAAAAAGAAGTTATTATGGCAGTTCAGAACTTCTTTAGCAGTGGCCAGCTTCTTAAGCAGATTAATCATACCAACATTGCTCTGATCCCAAAGACAGCAAGTCCAAATAATCCAAGCCATTATCGCCCTATCAGTCTCACGAATGTTAGCTACAAGATTATAACCAAAATCATGGCCAATCGCCTAAAAATCTTGCTCCCACAAATCATCTCACCACTCCAGACAGCTTTCGTCCCAGGCAGAAACATTAAGGAAAATACTATCATAGCCCATGAACTTTTTCACCATCTCAAAAAAAAGACAGGAAAAAAAGGATTGATGGCGATTAAGCTAGATATGGAAAAGGCATTTGATCAGGTAGAGTGGGATTTTCTCTTTATAGTGATGCAGAACCTGGGATTCAATCAAAAGTGGATACAATTGATAAAGGAGTGTATAACAACAGTGTCATTCTCTATCCTCATCAATGGTTCTCCAAGAGGCTTCTTCAAATCTCAGAGAGGAATCAGGCAAGGTGACCCTATATCACCTTTTCTATTTATATTAGTCACAGAAGCCCTGTCTAGGATTTTATTAAAGGCTGAAGCCCAACAGAAGCTGGAAGGGGTTCGAATTAGCAGAAATAGTCCAGCAGTGTCTCACTTATTATTTGCAGACGACACAATTATATTTGCAAAGGCTACGGAAAAAAATGCTCAAACCATTTCAGACTGTCTTGTAAAATATCAAAGCTGGTCAGGACAAAAGATCAATCTGAGCAAATCTTCAATGTTTATCACCAGAAATACAAGTCAAGCAACAAAAACAACTATTTCTCAATGGCTGCCTTACAAACCAACATCAGCTAGAATGAAATATCTGGGATTACACACCTCTTTCAATAGAAGCAAAAAAGAAAACTACAGTGAAATGTTGTGTAAGGTGGGAAAAAAATTGGAAGGTTGGAAGTCAAAACTACTAGCTCAGGCAGGCAGAACCATGTTAATCAAATCAGTGGTAAGTACAATACCAACATATCATATGAGTACTTTCTTGCTACCAAAATCAGTCTGCAAAACTCTTGATACAACTTTCAAAAATTTTTGGTGGGGATTCTCAAAAGATAAGATTCATAATTTGACGCTCAAATCTTGGAAATCTATCTGTCAACCGAAAAAAGAAGGAGGACTTGGTATCAGATTGATGGAAAAGATGAATCAAGCAATGCTAGCAAAAACTGGATGGGAATTAAGTGGATCAAGAAATGGCTTGTGGCACTCTATCCTAACTGCTAAATATTTGAAGAATACAACATTCTGGGAGGCTACAGAGAAGGCATCAGATTCTTGTATGTGGAAGGGACTACTCAAAACAAAAAATCTACTCAAAAAAGGTCGATGCTACCAAATTTACAATGGAGAATCGGTAAACATCTGGCTGGATCCGTGGGTTCCCTCTTTGATTAATTTCAAACCACGACCTATCCAAGGTATGGACTTAGAACATCCAACTCTTACAGTTTCAGATCTTATAAATGTGAATCTTAGGATATGGAATATTCCAAAAATGCAAAATCTCTTCGATCAAGGAAGCATCTCCGAAATACAAAAAATTCCAATCCCAACAAGAGCAAATGAGCAAGATAAAGTGGTTTGGGCATTAAACCACAATGGAAAATATTCAGTCAAATCTGCTTATCAAGCAACAATACTAGATCAGGTTTCAACTCAGCNGATTCTTCTTTATTGGTTAGAGACTTTAGAGTCGTGACTCTGGCTGGGAGCAGAGTTTTCCTTTCACGTGACAAAATTATTCTTTATATTTTCCATGTGGACTTTAGACTTTAGAGTCGTGTTTTTGGATTATTCTCTATATATTAATTATTCTTTATTTTTTTCTTGTCCTTTTGTTTGAATTAGTAGACGACCATACCATCAGGCATCAATGCCTTTCCCACCTATTTTCTCTGTCCTAAATTAAAGCCTCGTAATTTCCTCGTCCTTGGCCATATTATGCTACGTACATGTTGTCTTAGACATTTTTTTTTAACTTTTTTCGTAACTTAATTCATTTTCAAATATTTTTTAAAATTTCAATTTTTTATTTAATCATTACTTGAATACAACTTTCAAAAAAAAAAAAAAAATTCTTAACAAACTATATTCGATGGGTGGTTTGGATTCATAAATCACCTCAACTCATCTTATTTTTATCATTACAACTTTCTCAATTCCCACATAAAATATAATAAATAATTTTACTTTTTCAAATCCCAAAACAACTTTCTCAAATTCTTACACAAAATATATAACTTTCTCATCTTATTTTTTAATATTATTGTTATTTTAAAATTTGAAAAAGTTGAATTATTTATTATATTTTGTGTAGGAATTTGAGAATGTTGTTTTGAGATTTGAAAAAATAAGATTGTTTAGTGTGAGAATTTGAGAATATTATTTTAAGATTTAAAAAAGTAAAATTATTTATTATATTTTGGTGTGGAAATTTAGGAAGATTTTTTTGAAATTTGAAAAAAGAAAATATTATTATATTTTGTGTAGAAATTTAAAAAAATTGTAATAATGAAAATGAGATGAATTGAAGAGAGTTTTGAAAATAAACGACCAAACTACTTTTGAACTTTACAAATTCACTTTGGCCAGGGCCATATCATGCTACCAGCTGCTTAATTAGCGTTGTTGTCGTTGCCGCTAAGAAGTTGCGGAGAAGTTTCTACCCACTTCTCTTAACTCACGATAAGTACTACTCTTTAATCGGACCTCTTGATGAATAGTAATCGCGCATATTAGGAGAACCATTGTTTTGTTATACATCAATTATTATTTATCCACTGATTCCATGTGTGATCATTTTTTTTTTTTTATGTGAGACCCATCATTTTCCACCCCGGTCATAAGTTTTAAAAATAGTGAATATTATAAAAATAAATGTATCATATTTAATTAATGAAACATCTTATATTATTCTCGGGGATTGGACTAGTTTCGCATAAATCAGAGATCAGAGGTTCCAAATATTTACAAGGCAGATGCATGAAAGAGTGCTGCATGTTTATGTAAAGAAGGGACAGGGGAGCTCATGTGGGGACTTGGACGACCCATGCACGCAACAACCATTACCATCAATAGTAGATCACCACTTCTCACCTTTCTTTGACCCACTTCTCTGTAATTGCACCTCTCTCGTGAGCATTAGAAGATGACTTCTTCCATGGCCTTACAAGGAGCTTCTTCCTCGCTCTCGTCTACATCTTCTTCCATCCGTTCGTGGACTCACGATGTATTCTTGAGTTTTAGAGGTGAGGATGTTCGCCAAAAATTTATTTCTCATCTATACCATGCTTTGCATCACAGTGGAATCAACACCTGCATAGACAAGAATCTTGAAAGAGGAGAAGAGATTTCACCGGAACTTTACAAAGCTATTGAAAGATCAATGATTTCTATCATTGTACTCTCTAAAAACTATTCAGACTCCAGATGGTGTTTAGATGAGTTATTGAAGATCCTTAAGTGTAAGGAAAATATAAAACAAATTGTCTTACCCTTGTTTTATGATGTATCTCCTTCGGAAGTACGACATCAAAAAGGGAATTTTGGAGAAGCATTTGCTAAACTTGGATGTAAGATCAAGGATGAAGTAAAGGTTACAAAGTGGAAGGCAGCTTTACAAAAAGTAGCCGATTTTTTCGGATTCACATTAGGAGACAGGTACTTTTAATGGGCTATGCTTTTATATTTGTTTACATGTGATGTTAAAGAGAATCTAAGAATTCGCAAATTGATTAAGATATGATGCGTTGCCAAACTATTTGATATTTATCAGTCTTTTGCATACCATACTTAAATTAGAAATCTTTTCTTATTGAGGGATTTAAGATCGTACTACCACATTCATTTCACATGAAGTTTATAGGGGAAACGGAACAGAAGAACATGAAAATATACAAATCGAAATCTTCTCTCTATTTTTTTTTTCTTTTATTTTTAGGTTCTATAAAGAATAAACAAATGTTTTATGCATCAATTTGTTTAGAGATATACAGACTGAAAAATACTCTTAGTTATAAGTTTCAGAATTAAGGGAGGGACAAATTCAAGAATGGAAAAAAATAGTTAAAATATTTAATAATTCATATAAAGAATGAAAAATGTAAGTATGAGAAGAGCATGAGGAAGAATTAGAAAGGCTATCTTTGACATGGTAATCTACGATTGTCATTTTGCAATGGACAAAAAAAGACAATGTTTACCAAATCATCTTTATGTGTGTATTACGGTGAAAAGTCATAACTATTTTAATTTCTTGTCTTTTATATTGATAGGAATGAATCAGAGTTTATTCAGGACATCGTTAAATGGGTGGACTCAATAATGGTGAATCGTACATTTCTTAATGTAGCAAAGTATCCAGTTGGAATTGAGTCACGTGTACGAGACATTTATCAGCATCTAAGTATAGGAAGGAATGATATTATATGCATGGTAGGGATATTTGGAACCGGTGGAATTGGTAAGACAACTATTTCAAAAGAGATTTATAATAGGATCTCTTATCAATTTGAAGGAAGTTGTTTCTTGAAAAATATTAGAGAAACTTCAAAAGCAGGAGGTCTGATCCAGCTGCAAAAAATACTTCTTTTTGAGATTTTGGGAATAAGTTTGGATTTTCATGACATTGACAGAGGCATCAATGTGATTAGGCATAGACTGCGCTCTAAAAGGGTTCTCCTAATTCTTGATGATGTGGATGAATTGGTCCAACTAGAAACATTAGCTGGAGCTCTTGATTGGTTTGGTTCAGGAAGTAGAATCATCATAACAACAAGAGATCAACATTTATTAAATAACTCTAAAGTTGATTCAAAATATGAGTTGGAGATTTTGGCTAACGATGAAGCTCTTAAGCTCTTCAGCTTGCATGCTTTTGAGAAAGATGAACCGCTTGACGGTTATGTGGAACTCTCTAAACAAGTATTGCAATATGCTCAAGGTCTTCCACTTGCTTTAACAGTGCTTGGATCGGATCTAGAAGGCAAAAAAAGCATACCCGAATGGAAAAGTGCATTGGATAAGTATAAAAGCCTTCCCCACAAAGATATTCAGAGTGTACTTCGAATAAGTTATGATGGTTTGGAAGATAATGAGAAGGAAATGTTCCTTGATATTGCCTTTTTCTTTAACGGAAAATCTTTGCCTGAGATCACGAAAATATTTGACAGTTGTGATTTTTTTCCAAATTATGGTATTGATAGGCTTATAAAAAAGTGTCTTATTACTATTGAAGGCGGTAAATGTCATGTTCGGATGCATGACTTGCTACAAGGTATGGGTCGAGAAATTGTTCGGCTAGAATCACCCCATGAACCTGGTGAACGTAGTAGACTTTGGTTTCACAAAGATATCCGAAGAGTATTGGAAGAAAGCGCGGTAAGAGTAAAAAAAACTCGAGTTTTACATTTATTTCCATTTTTAAAAGTGAAATCCAGCAGAAAATTTTGGCCTTATGAATTAATATATATGTATATATAAATAAAATTTGTAAACATATATATATTCAGTAAATCAAAATGAATTTGTAGTTATATATAATAGATCATTTTGTTTAATTAAGATTAGTCAATAAAAGTATCATTTATCGTTTCTAATATCCCAACAATTCAGTAATGAGAAATATATACTAGTTATTTTTAGAAAATTGATGCTTAACTTTATGCAGTAATTTTGCTAACAATTTTGTAAATTCACTTACGTACCAGGGCACGAACAAAGTTGCAGGCATGATAATTGAAATGCCCAAAGGCGAGGAAATGATTATTTTGAGTCCCGAAGCATTTTTACAGATGAAAAGACTTAGAGTGCTTATCAATCGTAATGCTAGTTTTACATGTACAAGTGGTCCGCCTAATTATCTCTCCAATGAGTTAAGAGTACTTGATTGGTTTGAATATCCGCTACAATCTTTGCCACCCAATTTCCATGGAAAAAATCTCATTATCTTTAAAATGCGTGGTAGCTGCATCAAGGAGTTAAGCTTCATCAAGTGCTCCATCGAGTATAAGGTACGTACAATTTTCACAGAAATAAATTCATTATCTTTTAAATGCGTGGTAGTTTCGTCAATTAAGGAGTTTAAGCTTTATCAAATCTAAGGTGCCTGCAATTATCATCTTGAATCACTTTGTTTCTCTAATCTATGTGCTAAACTCCTTTCCATATTTGTTTTCTCTCTTTTAACAGGATATGACAATTATGCGTTTCCATGATTGTGATTTCTTAACAAAAGTTCCAGATCTTTCAAGCGTCCCAAATTTGATGGATTTAGATGTTCAAAGGTGTACAAGTCTAGTTGAGGTGCATGATTCCATCGGATCCTTAGAGAATCTTTGTCATTTGACGTTTTCCGAATGCTCTAACCTCAGAATTTTTCCAAGAAGCCTCAAGTTGAGATCTTTAGATTCACTTGATCTTGGAGATTGCTCAAGCCTTCGTAGCTTTCCTGAAATTATGTGTGAAATGAAATCTTTAAATTTTTTAAATCTACAAGGCAGTGCAGTGGAAGAACTACGTTTGCCCATTGGAAATCTCACGGGACTTCGGTTTTTATATCTAAGTCTTCCGTTGCAACATTTAACAACACCAACGATTGGTGGTTGTACATATATGCCGAAGAAGATGGGGGATGATCGACAATCCATTCTAGCTATTGAGTCTCCAGTAATGGAAGACGAGATATCATTGAGTGAAGAACAACTCCAGAAATTGGCACCTACAACAAATTCAAGCAACGGTAGTAGTGAATTACAAGTGTTGAATCATCGGAATTGTTTCCAATCAGAATCAAATTTCTTTCCAATATCAAGTATTTTCACCTTGTTTAATTTCTCAGCCACTTTGACTCATTTAAATCTATCGGGAAGTGAAACTGTTAGCCTTCCCACGAGCATAAAAGAATTTGTTGCACTTATTGAGCTCGACTTGAAAGATTGCAAGAAACTTGAAGAAATCTTAGAACTTCCACCAAATATAAGATCTGTATATGCTTCTGGTTGCCAGTCATTAGAAAGATTTCCAGGACTATCGAGAATATTGGAATTCAATGGAAGCCACAATAGATCACTACAATTTATTTTCTTGGACTGCTGCGACAAATTGGAAGTGAAGATTTGGAATTATAAAGTGCCAAACCCATTACTGTGGAAGGTATGTATGTGTCTTATCCTCTCTCTCAATTCTATATAGGATGCATGACTTTAAAATAAATGATGATGATGATATTGTTTTAACAGGGATGTTATAATGCCACTGTGTTACCAGAAAATGAAATTCCAGAGTGGTTCCAGTATCATAAAGAATTTTTAGAAAATGAAATTGCTAAGAGAGGGGATGATGATGTCCAATTGAAAGGATATGAAGAGTGGGTAATAAATATTGAGGGGCCACACCGTTTGGAAGATATAAGTGGGATTGTAATATATGTCGTTGTGTTTTTCAATGAAGGTCATATTTATCATAAAACATTATATGACGCTGAGGTAATCATTAACAGCTCAAATTGTGTATGCCGTATCGCTCATCGTGGACTTGGACTTCACTCTAGTCAAAGTAATGTACGGATGTGGTACTCTGATCTAGAGTCATTTGAGGTAAAGGTTTTGGACAATTTGAGGGTTCAACTTCGTATGCGTCCCAATCCTAGAAATCGTCTTCGGGAACCGTATTATTATATAAGTATGGGAGCCAATGTTGTATACAAGCAGGAAAGCAGAGTGCATGAAAGAAGAAAAATGGATGGAATTAAATGATAGCCCAAGTGAAATTTCAGGTGAGATTTTCGTTTGTTCTCTCTGGTCTTTAAGACTTACTTTATTAGCTCAATGATTTTAGGAACATTTGGTATTCCTAGCTCTTTCACTTGGCTTGTTCCCTTCCAATTTAATCTCCTAAATAATTTTCAGGAGCTAGAATTGATGCTTTTTCAGCATTTTAGAATTATGATTGAGATCCATGATATTAGTGGTCTGAAATCAACATTATTACTCCACATTATGGAAGGTTTCCATTGTCTGCATTGACTTGTTTTGTTGCGGTGATTACTTTCCCTGTTTTTTCTGGAAGAGTCATCATCAATTGTATTGTATGTTTAATAGGAAGTGATGGAGGCTGAAGATATTGCTTGGAATGAGAGGCATTATGTCGGTGGAGATCATCTCATTTCTTTGTGGACCCTTAACCACATGTGACTGAACATAGGAATCCAACGACAAAGAAAGCAGATCAGGAATCATAACTACGACAAAAGGGGAGGGCTAATTATATCTTTCTTTCTTTGTTTTTAATACTTTACAAACTTGATCACATTACTTTTGTAACAATTAGTGATGTCCAGGTTGTGTACTATTTTATCTCGTTTGATTTTATAATTCTTATCAACTTATCTTATCATCACAATTTTTTCAAATTCTTATATAAAATAAAATAAATAATTTAACTTTTTCAAATCGTAAAATAAAAATTATATTAAAAAATTATATTCTAATAATATTTTATTTAACTTTTAATTTTATTTATGAAAACAAACGAGACTAATTTGTTTTAAATTTTCTACAACTGTAATGAATTTTTGAATTTTCTATACGTAATGAATCTTGCAACAAGTAAGGTACGTGTTTACTCACCTTTCTATAGGCATAATTGTTAGAATTTTTTAACAATAAATATATAGTTAGAATATTTTTTTAATATTATTTTTATTTTGAGATTTAAAAAAGTTGATTTTTTTTTTTTTTGGTTTTAAAATGTGATAAAATTGTAATGATAAAGTATAGTATTTTTCAGTTTTAACTTCTATTGGAATAACATGCTAATGTACGTATTTGAATATTACTATATTTATGATAAAATATATTCATAATTATTGTGGACGTGCTTCGCATATCTGTGAACACGCTTAGCGAACCTGCACCAGAAAACCCAAAGAAGGCGTGGAGGGTATTAAAATCCTCTAATGCCTATATAATTTCTTTATGAATTTGAGACTCAAATCAACTTTATCTCCAATGTGGATGTTTCCTTCTATATATAGAGCATAGGATGGAGTGATAGGGCTTATGGAACAACCCTGTCCTCTATTTTTTTTTTTGATAAAAGGGGGATCATCCTTCATTAAGATAGGACATACAAATATGACTTAGAAACAAACCAATTACAAACGTTAAGAGCACCTCAGTACACATACGTATCTGATAAGGTCTAGTCCATCGGTGATTACTTCGATATTGGCCGGTGGGCTTTGACAGGCCCTAGGCCAGTTAGGGTGGTCCACTGACGAATAGAGAACATTGTCCCTTCAATAATATTTTTAGCATATGTATTGTGATATGATTTATTCTTTATAATATTTAATTTATTTTGTAAATCAATTAGTATTAATTAATATAATTGATTTATTAGGTTTTTATTCTTTTTTAATGCTAATTAATTTATACAATAAAATAAATATTGTAAAAAATAAATCATATCACCATTATTTTAAGTATAGCAATATTCTAACCGTACCGACTCATTTGGAAGACTTCCAGTCATTTCTATTGCTTTTGGGAAGACTTAGGATAGGTTTGGGGGTAAAGATAAGATGAGATTTTTTATCTTAATTTCATCTCATCATTACACTTTTTCAAATCTCCATACAAAATATAATAAACAATTTAACTTGTTCAAATCTCAATATAACTTTTTTAAATTTCAATTCAACTTTTTCAAATCTCAAAACTAAAAAATAATATTTTAAATTTTAAAACAAAACACAAAATTCTCATATCACCCCCGAAACCTATCATTATTTCCATCCTAAATTATTCTCTCTTTGGTTTAAAGTAAGAACATGTTCTTCAAAAATTAATAAAATAAAGTAAGGACACGATAACGTACGTACGGACATTTTCTTTCTTTTGGGTTTTGATAAGGAAGGAATTTATTCATCAACAATTGGTGTGTTCTACTTGTTTCCAACCATGCAAAACCATTATCAATTTAATAAATATTTTTTTAAAAAATTAATTTATGAGTCGGGATAAATAATACATATAAAAAATATTTATATAATTTAATTTAATTTTTTAAAATTAATTTTTAAAATTTAAATATTATAATTTTAAGTGAAAATATAATAATTTTATAATAAAATTGTGATCGGTTATTACAAAGACCAATAAAAGAGCAATTGAAAATTAAAGTATAAATTTTGTGCCTCTGAAACAGGTACTCTTATTTTTTTTCTAAATAATTGAAAATTATTTAAAGAATTGTAAAATGCAAGGCTCAGGACCTCAGGTGTACTGAATGTATACAAGGGCAACACCAAATTAAAATTAAAAAAAGAAGATGAAGATATAACTTGATACCCAAAGGAAGAGAGTATTGAAGAAGAAAAGTTTCTAGGTCTTCCATCCTCCATCATCTGCTATCCGTTCTCAAAATTTCTGTCATTCCTTTCTCTCCAACAAAAAATAAAAAATTAGACATATACCTAGCAATGGAGTAAAAGGTGGTCTACAGATTCTCCACTATTTTTGCACATACAACACCAATCAGCTAAAATAATTTTAAGGTTCCTTAGGCTATCCATGGTAAGGATCTTCCCTACGTAAGCTGTCCGTGCGAAAAACGTTACGGGTGTTACCTATTTTTCCCTACCCCTTTTCTTGACAGTAATATTTAGCGATCATATTTTTAGCAATCTAATTCTTAATCTTATAATGTGATGTTTTTTCACAAACTCTGGTTGATCAGAGAATTCGCTGTCTTACCACAATTTTCTAATACTTTCATAGCTCGAGGTCGAGCTTCCTCCTGAGTGGGGAAGAATCTGATGCAGCAGCGTTGGGTATGCAAGATTGATACAGCATGCGAGTTATGTAAATGCCGTAAACAGAGGAAGTACAAATTATTGCAAATTTCATTTCCAACTTTAATGTTTCCATTTTAATAAACTTTCATTTACAAATAAGTTTCCTTAGTTGGTTTTCTTTGTATAAGGGGACCGAATATGGGAAGAAAGAAATTATTATCTTTGAATTATTTTGTAAGCATTACAGAGTTTATCAATAAACTTGTGACTCATTGTCTCAGAGGAAACAGCTCTTCTTGGTTTTCCTATCTTTGTACGCTTTCGCTACGTCAGATAGGTCAAAAACAGAACTCAATTGAGATGAGTTGAGCTGAGCTCATTCAAGGATCCAAACGAAGTCTTCGATTACATTTGGATAGTGAGGTGATTTTAGATATTCTGTAAATAGTAGTGAAAAAATAATTATAAAATATTAAATAATAATAAATAACAGTGAAAAGTACTTAAAAATAATAATAAAATACTGAATAGTATACTCAATTATCCAAACTAGCATTAATCATGATTGTATAAGAGTATTTATAATGGTTTGTAAGGTGTAAACAACCTAAAAGGAAAGGATAAATACATTAAAGAAGCAGATATTGATTGCTCTGTTTGGAACTCATTATGGGAGTAATGGAGTATTTGTGAAGTTATCGTTGTCTGCATTGACTTGCTTTGTTTCTTTCCTTCGTAGAGATGGAGTGATCTGTTGCGGTGATATTGTCATTGATTACTTGCCCTGTTTTTTCTTTTACTCCGGTGGAAGAGTCATCATCAATTGTATTGCAATTGTATTACTTTGAATGAGAGGCTTTGTGTCGGTGGAGATCATCTCATTTCTTTGTGGACCCTTACATGTGACTGAACAAAGGAATCCAACCACAAAGAAAGTAGAGGAATCATAATTATACCTTTTTTTCTTTGTTTTTAATGTTACTTTACAGCCTACCAAACTTGACCATTCCATCATTGCAATAATTTCGCTACCCATGGGCAGGTTCATGAATTTGTTTTGCTCATTTCTCCGAGAAGATTAGCTTTTCCCTGTAAAAAGAAGCTGTCCACGTTGTTGCCAAGAAGCTGCCGAGAAGTTTCTACCCACTTCTCTGTAATTATTTATTTGCGATGCCTATTGATCTATAATTGGACCTTCTTCCTCTTCTTCTTCATCATCTCCTTCCGCATGGCCTTTCAATTAGGAGCTTCTTCCTCTTCTTCATTATCATTTCCTTCCATCCATCCACGGAATCATCATGTATTCTTGAGCTTTAGAGGTGAAGATGTTCGCCACAAGTTTATTTCTCATCTAAACCGAGCTTTATGTCGAAGTGGAATCACGACTTATGTGGATAGTGTCGACCTTGAGAGAGGAGAGCAAATTTCGTCACTTTTTAAAGCTATTGAAGAGTCAAGGATTTCGATCATTGTATTTTCTAAAAACTATGCAGAATCCAAATGGTGCTTAGATGAGCTAGTGAAGATTCTTGAGTGCAAAAAATTATTCAAACAAATTGTTTTACCCATATTCTATGAGATAAAACCATCAGACATACGAGAGCAAAAAGGAAGCTTTGGGGAAGCATTCACTAAACTTCGAAAGGAAATCAAGGATGACAAAAAGCTGGTCGAGTATTGGAAGGAAGCTTTAGAAGAAGTAGCCAAATTGTCCGGGTTTGAATATAAACTAGCGTCCGGGTAAGCTTTGCTGGCCTATATATATGTTCTTCGCGTGTCTATGTGTGAGCATATATATATATATATAAATGATGCTATCGAGAAATTAGGGAATTTAATATATATTACCACTGCCACGTTAGATGTTTCACATACAGTTTATTGGAGAAATAGAAGAACGTGTATAAATAAAAATACATATATTTTCTTTTTGCCTTTTGGGTCTTTTGATCATGAATTGCAAGCAAAAGCAAAGGAATAGAGGAATATATATGGAATTTCGTCCATCAATAACTGATCAATGATCGGATAGTTAGAAAAATTAGATAATTAAGAAAAAGGGTGGGATCGAATTGTTTATTATTTCTGTTATAGCTATAGAAAGAATGAGATTTGGAGTAATGATGACTAAAAAAAAGGGCTTTAAATTATAAGTAGTACTGGTTTTTAGTTTTATTTTGTTTCTACATATATTTAAAGACTCAAACATACTCTTAAATGAAAGAATCAAGATATAATTTCACACATATCATGTAACTAATGTGAAAAATGTCCGACTCTTTACAATTTTCTTCTCTTTTTTATTGATAGGGATGATGAGTCAGAATTTATCGAAAGCATCATTCGGTGGGTCAACTCAAGAATACTAAACCAAACACCTCTAGACGTTGCCACGTATCCAATTGAAATAGAGTCTCGTATACGAGACATTTATCAGCTTTTAAGTCTTGAAAGGATTGATATCATACGCATGGTAGGGATTTTTGGAATCGGTGGAATTGGAAAGACAACTTTTTCAAAAGATATTTATAACAAGATATCAGATCAATTTGAAGGAAGTTGTTTCTTGAGTAATATTAGAGAAAAATCAAAAAGAGGAGGTCTGATTAAGCTGCAAAAATTACTTCTTTTTGAGATTTTAGGGAAAAAATTGGATATTTATGATGCTGATAGAGGAGTCACTGTGATTCGGGATAGACTTCGCTTTAAAAGGGTTCTACTCATTCTTGATGATGTGGATGAGTTGGACCAACTAAAAAAATTAGCCGGAGATCGCGCTTGGTTTGGTTTAGGAAGTAGAATCATCNGTTCTTGATGATGTGGATGAGTTGGACCAACTAAAAAAATTAGCCGGAGATCGCGCTTGGTTTGGTTTAGGAAGTAGAATCATCGTAACAACAAGAGATCAACAATTACTAAAATTCTTTGAAGTTGATGATTCAAAGTACGAGTTGAAGCTCTGGGATGGCAAAGAAGCTCTTCGGCTCTTTAGCTTGCATGCTTTCAAGAAAGACGAACCACTTGATGAGTATGTGGAGCTCTCTAAACAAGTAATAAAATATGCTCAAGGTCTTCCACTAGCTTTAACAGTGCTTGGATCGGATCTAAAAGGCCAAAGCATACCCCAATGGAAAAGTGCATTGGATAAGTATAAAAGTATTCCCCACAAGGATATTCAGAGTGTACTTCGAATAAGTTATGATGGTTTGGAAGATACTGAGAAGGAAATGTTCCTTGATATTGCCTTTTTCTTTAACGGAGGATCTTTGGCTGAGATCAAGAAAATATTTGACAGTTGTGATTTTTTTCCAGATGATGGTATTGATAGGCTTATCAAAAAATGTCTTATTACTATTGAAGGTAAATATATTTGGATGCATCACTTGCTACAAGATATGGGTCTAGAAATTGTACGACTAGAATCACCCCTTGAACCTGGTGAACGTAGTAGACTTTGGTTTCACAAGGATATCCGTGGAGTGTTGGAAGAAAGCACGGTAAGAGTAAAAAAAAAAAACTAGAGTTTTACATTTATTTCCATTTTTAAAAGTGAAATCCAGCAGAAAATTTTGGCCTTATGAATTAATATATATAAATGAAATATGTAAACATATATATATATATATTCAGTAAATCGAAATGAGTTTGTAGTTATATATAATAGATCATTTTGTTTAATTAAGATTAGTCAATAAAAGTATCATTTGTCGTTTCTAATATCCTAACAATTTTGCAGTAATATCTTAACATTATGCAGTAATTTTGCTAACAATTTTGTGCATTCACTTACGTACCAGGGCACGAACAAAGTTGCAGGCATGATAATTGAAATGCCCAAAGGCGAGGAAGCGATAAGTTTGAATTCTGTAGCATTTTCACAGATGAAAAGACTTAGAGTTCTTATCAATCGTAATGCTAGTTTTACAAGTGGACCTAATTATCTCTCCAACGAGTTAAGAGTACTTGATTGGTTTGAATATCCGCTACAATCTTTGCCACCCAATTTCCATGGAAAAAATCTCATTATCTTTAAAATGCATAGTAGCTTCATTGGGGAGTTAAGCTTCATCAAGTGCTCCATCAAGTTTCA
>QEOT01002983.1:189579-255260 GCA_003123785.1 Pterocarya stenoptera
TTTTTTTTTTTTTTTTTTGATAAACCAGTTTACTGTTTTATTCATCAGAAATTTGGAAACTACATCAAAGCATCATGCCAGATAACTTGTGAGACACTTTCGGGGGAGGAGCCCCACCAAGCACTAGGTCATCTATATGGCATGAATGTCTTGTCAAATTATGGTAGCAGCATTGGCCATTCGGCCTCTATGCTTTACAATAACCTTTGGAAATCTTAGTAGCAATTTTCTCATCTCATGGACCAAGTTTCCCCACATAGACAGGGATTCTTGGTCTCTATTAAGTTCTTGAACCACTAGTAGAGAGTCACTTTCCACTTGGAGATCACTTAGTCCCAATGGAAAACACATCTGTAGGCCCCTCAATACTACCAAGTGCTCAATTTCCATTGGATCACTAACATTATGTTCTGGTTTGCTGGCTGTGAAGATCACCTTGCCACCCTCGTCTCGATGGATCATCCTTACACCTGATCTGCACTTGTCTGGAAATAGAGCACCATCAATGTTTAATTTTAGTGCTCCAGATGGGGGAGGCTACCAATGGCCTTGAGACCTTACACCCTGTAGCTTTTCCTCAGTCACACTGATATGATCATAGTAAGCTGAGAGTGCTCGGTCTAATGCTTGTTCAGGGGACAGCTGCTTGTTCTCAAAGATCATTTGGTTTCTTCTGTACCATAAACCCCAAGCACATAAAAATAGTTTCTCCATTTTGCCTGCCATATTTCTTCTAGCTACATGAGTTGCAACCTGGATAAAATTCCTCTGCAAGTGATCTTCCTTCAGGAAATCCAAATGACCCTGCAAAGCATCTCTGAAGCTTGTGCAGTAGAGAAGGGCATGATTAATGTCCTTCTCTTCAACCTTGCACCATCTGCACTTTGCCTCTGTTATCACCTTCTTAGCTTTTAGATTTTTTAAGGAAGGTCAACCATTCTTGCACACTCTCCAAGCAAAGATTTTCACCTTGTTAGGAACTTGCATTTTCCACATCTTCCTCCACATCCTGCTTTGCTCTTCCCCGTATGAAATCTCACCGTTTTGCCTCTCATCCCCAAAGGACATGAATAACCTGTATGCACTCTTGACACTAAACTTGCCACTTTTTTCATGTTCCCAAACAATATTATCAGGTTTGTTGTCTGAAACTAGTATCATGTTGAGGGTCTCATGTGCTTCTTGTGGAGGTAATAGGCTTCTCACCTTTACCATGTCCCACCATTTGGATTGGCCATCTATTAGTTCAGATACTGTCCAGTGCAATTGAGATGGATTAATATTATCAGGCACTGAAACCAATTTGTTATTAGGCAACCAATAGTCTGATCAAATGTTGATATTTCTTCCATCCCCTACCCTCCATCTGCATCCTTGTAGTAACAGTATTTCTTCCATCCCCTACCCTCCATTTGTGAACCTCACCTCTGGCCCTTTTTATTGCCTCTCTGTTATGACCTCTAGGATCTGAATCTTCTATTAATTTCAGCTGCAATTTAGCCTTCTTTAGGTTTTTCTGGACATGACCAAAGCTGATTTTATTCCAACTGTCGACTTCTCACTACATTTCTTAGATACCAGTCATATCTATTATTTTCATAGTTTAGTACCTCTTATTTACTAACACTCATTGCGTCGATGTTTGGTATCCACCTTACAGGTTGAAGCAGTTAATTAGTGTTTATGTGGACAACTATGAGAATAGGCACTTGCTGGACACAACATGCAGTTTGGGTTGAGGGTCGAGACAAGGCTATGGTTTTAGCTTGCTTACGGAGTTTTCAGTTTGAGTTAGTTTAGTACTAAGAAGTGCACCATATTTTCCTTTTAGTCCTTACTCAGAATATATATGCTCAAAGTGAAGAATGGCTGCTGATTTACTTTTTTTCTTCTGCGTGAGTTCTTCACTCTTTCTTTCTTTGTGAGCTGGGCAGCTTGCTTTCTTTTTCTTGCTGTATCTCTTTTTATTACCCACCGAATTGCTGTGATTCTTCAACCCGTCCGCAACATATTATTTCTTCCTTCCCTCTGTGTGTGTCAGTCCAGCCGAAAGTGAAGAACTCTCTCGACTGCAGCAAACGTTTACCCAACCAGCATGTATCATGAGTTTTAAAACCAAGTTAATGCACAGCTCAAATTAATGCTTTTCTTATCGTCTTCCGCCGAAATTCTTCATTTTTTTCTGGCCTTCTCCGTTTGTCCCGCAAATTGCGTGTGTTTGCTCATCCTTTGTCTGCATTCCATTTTACGTTTCTCTCGTAGACAACAAACGGAAATCATGCTTTTCATTTTCTATGTTCAACTTCAAACCGAAATCAAGCCCGCATCTTTTCTTCCGTGCGGCGTCCAGCTCTTCTCTTCTGCCAGCGTCCAGCATTCTTTTTCTCTTTCCGTGCGTCCCGCAAGTTTACCCAGCCTTTGTTCCTTCATCTTTCTTTCTTGCCCACTAAACAGATTATTTTTGTTCTTCTACGTGAGTTGGAAGGCCATAAGCTGCTTTTATTTTATTTATTTTTTTGTTCTTTGTATACCGCTTCCAGCCAACATGCATATTTAATTTCCTGGCAGCCTTCTCTCTTTGGCGTCCATGTGCATGTGTTTCTTTCCCAGCTCATGTGTCGCGTGCGTGACATGAGAATGGATCCCGCGGCAGTCATTGACTTTCTTTTCCGCATGTGGTCTCGTTTTCCGCACGTGATCCGTGCGGCGTGACAACCTTCAGACCACATCGCCTATTCAACTACAATGAATCGACTCTGAAATAAAATATAAAAATGTGTTTAAAATTATCCTCAAATTAAATAAAAACTAAATTCAAGAATATAAATTAATTCATATAATTTCTATTCACATTTTAATATTTTAGTCTAATATTTTAGTCTGATGTGTATGTCGAATGCTTTTTCCCTCTTGCTCTTTAGTTAAAATCTATGGGAGTGTGTTAGTTATAAAGAAAAAAGCGTTCGGTCGTGTGTTTATTCATAGGACCGGTATGTAAAGGATTCACAAAGATCAATAATATTTTGGAGTCTAATGTTGTCAGGTTTATTGCACTAACTCATGAGTACACTTCCTACTAGGTGGTTGTTTATCCAGCTACTAAAATAAAATAGCTGTCACGCTATTTCGTTTGTTTTTACAGTTCATCTTAACTTATCTTATCTTATTATTACAACTTTATCAAATTTTCATATAAAATAAAATAAAGAATTCAAAATTTTCAAATCCTAAAATAAAAATAATAATTAGAAAATATATTCTACTAATATTTTATTCAACGTTTTAACTTTAATTTCATCTCCAAACGTGGCTGGACCAAAATGTATGTGTGAGGACTGGATGAAGGTTGAGGGATGTTGAACCCGGACGCATGTTAGAGATGGCTCTGTTTCGTTGGGCAGTTTTTTGTTGGGATACAATTCAACATGAACAATTTCATGGTGGAAGATAAATTGTGAAGTGGAGCACTGCCGTGTGTGTGAAATGATTTGATCCTGTCTCACCCAGCCCTGCCAAGCCAGTGGATATTGCTGCCTTTAAGTTTTTTGGACCATTTTGGATTCAGTTGATTATGTTAATATTATTGGTTGAAAATTAGACACGGTGAACCATATATAACACTAAAACATTGACAAACATGAATTTGTTAGGGATCACGAATGTCTATTCGGTCTAAACGAAGAAAACTGATCTTCCGTGTATGAGCGAACCTCTATATATATGTGTATATATATAGCACCAACGTAAGTACGTAGCAGTAGTACTACCACACCGGCCCAGCTCTGCATATTATATACATTGAGATCGTCAAATTTATTACTTCGCCTGTCTATCCATCAATCATGAAGACCCTTTCACTCATGATCTCCTGCCTTGTCTTGGCCTCCTTTTTTCTCCCTGGTGTGTCGTCGATCTCATGATCGATCATCGGTACTAATGGGTTTTATATATATATATAGGTGTGTGTATTTTAGATATATGTAAGATCACATTTTTATCTCTCTCTCTCTCTCTCTCTCTCTCTCTCTCTCATGGCTTATGATGAAAAATTATTAGTTACTGTCGCGCGAAGAACACACGTGGTATACTTATCCTATCATAAAATGACATGCCTATCAAAATTTGTTGTTTACATCAGTACTATGTCATATATGCACAGGTATCATGGTGATCAGCATGCATGTGTGATTTACGAGAATTCATTTGTTGAGATGGATATGTTGGCTTTCATGTTCGACATATCCATCTGAGTTGCCCGGCCAATGTGAACGCAGTTTGCCCAGCTGAGCTGCAACTGAAAGTTGCTGATGGGAGCGTGATCGCATGCAAGAGTGCATGCACAACATTCAATCAGCCACAATACTGTTGCACTGGCGATTTCAGCACTCCATAAACATGTCCTCCAACGAACTATTCCATAAAAGAAGAAAAATGGATTGAATTAAATGATAGCCCAAGTGGAATTTCAGGTGAGATTTTCGTTTGTTCTCTCTGGTCTTTAAGACTTACTTTATTAGCTCAATGATTTTAGGAACATTTGGTATTTGCCATTCAATTTAAAACAGCCAATGCACCCCTATTCCTAGCTCTTTCACTTGGCTTGTTCCCTTCCAATTTAATCTCATAAATAATTTTCAGGAGCTAGAATTGATGCTTTTTCAGCATTTTAGTGGTAGTAGTTTAGGAACTGGGATATTGCTCCATCTTGCATTTTTCTTGGCTTCATCTCATCTGAAATCAACATTATTGCTCCACATTATGGAAGGTTACCATTGTCTGCATTGACTTGTTTTGTTGCGGTGATTACTTGCCCTGTTTTTTCTGGAAGAGTCATCATCAATTGTATTGTATGTTTAATAGCAAGTGATGGAGGCTGAAGATATTGCTTGGAATGAGAGGCGTTGTGTCGGTGGAGATCATCTCATTTCTTTGTGGACCCTTAACCACATGATGTGACTGAACAAAGGAATCATAACTACGACAAAAGGGGAGGGCTAATTGTATCTTTCTTTCTTTGTTTTTAATACTTTACAAACTTGACCACATTACTTTTGTAACAATTAGTGATGTTTTTCCGGTATATGTCCAGGTTGTGTATTATTCTATCTTGTTTGATTTTACAATTCTTATCAATTTATTTGATCATCACAATTTTCAAATCGTAAAATAAAAATAATATTAAAAAATTATATTCTAATAATATTTTATTTAATTTTTAACTAGTTTTATGAATTTTTATATATAATATAAAAATTGAGATCGTCAAATTTTTTCAACTGTAATGAATTTTTGAATTTTCTATCTGTACATAATGAATCTTGCAACAAGTAATGTACGTGTTTACTCACCTTTCTATATATGCATAATTGTTAGAATTATGATAAAATATATTCATAATTATTGTGGACGTGCTTTGCCCATCTGTGAACACGCTTAGCGAACTTGCACCAGAAAACCCAAAGAAGGCCTGAAGGATATTAAAATTCTCTAATGCCTATATAATTTCTTTATGAATTTGAGACTCAAATCAACTTATCTCCAATGTGGATTTTTCCTTCTATATATAGAGCATAGGATGGAGTGATATGGCTCATGGAACAACCCTGTCGTCTATTTGAAATAAGGCCTGCGGCAGTTATTATATGAAATGTGTACTATTAGATAATGGATGAATAAAGGGAAGACATTTCGGGTCTCTAAGGTTGAGTTTGAATAAATAATTTAGATGAGATATTTTGAATAGTAGTTAAATAAAATATTATTAAAATATATTTTTTATTTTTATTTTTATTTTAAAATTTAAAAAAATTAAATTGTTTATTATATTTTTATATAAAAATTTAAAAAAATTATAATAATTGAGAAGAGATGAGATAAGAGTATTATGTGTTCAAACTGAACCGGCCTTGTTTGTTTTCAAGACCAAAATCTAAAACTTTGAAAATTTTGAAAACCTCCCATCCCATCATTACAACTTTCTCAAATTCTCATACAAAATAAAATAAACAATTCAACTTTTTCAAATCTCAAAATAAATATAATATTAAAAAATATATTTTAATAATATTTTATTCAACTTTTTACCTTTAGTCTCTATTTGGTTTAAAGCAAGAACATGTTCTACAAAAAATAATAAAATAAAGTAAGAACATGATAACGTACGGACATTTTCTTTCCTTTGGGTTTTGATAACCAAGGAATTTATTCATCGACAAGTGGTGTGTCCTTCGTGTTTCCAACCAAAACCATTATCAAGGAGTAAATAATAAAAAAGTATTTATTTGATATAATTTAATTTTAAATTTTTTTTTAATTTTAAATTTAAAAATTAAATTTTATAATTAAATTTTAAATATTTATAATTTGAAAATATAATAATTTAATAATAAAATTATGATCGACTATTACAAAGACTGATAAAAGATTATTTAGGGCTCTCCTTGATTTAATTCAGCTGTACGTTTGGATGTTGAGTTGAGATGATAAAATATTGTTAGAATATTATTTTTTAATATTATTATTATTTTAAAATAGGTAAAAAACATAACCCAAATGAGATGAGTTGAGCTCATTCAATGATCCAAACGAAGTCTTAGGATAATAGATTTTGAATTGAGTGATATTTAGTGATTTGAGAGTTATATATTTAGATGTTAGGATATGTCAAAAACAGAAAATATAACCCAATTGAGATGAGTTGAGCTCATTCAAGGATCCAAACGAAATCTTAGGTTGCGTTTGGATAGTAGATAATTTGAGATATTCTATGAATAATAGTAAAAAAATTATTATAGAATATTAAATAATAATAAAATACTAAATAGTATACTTCACTATCCAAACTATCCCGAAGTGATTGTATAAGAGTATTTATAATGGTTTGCAAGGTGTAAACAGCCTAAAAGGAAAGGATAAATACATTAAAGAAGCTGATATTGATTGCTCTGTTTGGAACTCATTATTGGAATGTTTTTCTACCAGTGATCTGCTCTTTGATTGCCGTAATGGAGTTTTCCATATTTGTGAAGTTATCGTTGTCTGCATTGACTTGCTTTGTTTCTTCCTTTGTAGAGATGGAGTGATTTGTTACGGTGACAATGACTTGCCCTGTTTTTTCAATTGTATTGTATTACTTGGAATGAGAGGCTTTGTGTCGGTGGAGATCATCTCATTTCTTTGTGGACCCTTAACCACATGTGACTGAACATAGGAATCCAACGACAACGAAAGTAGATCAGGAATTTGACCATTCCATCATTGCAATTTGGCTACCCGATCGAGAAAATTCGTTTTGAATTTTCTATAATGAATCTTGCAACAAGTAACGTGTTTACTCACCTTTCTATAGACATAAAATCGTAGGGCAGTGCTCTCTCGATCAACGAAAACATTCAGTCCATTCACAGCTAAATTAAGGGTATAAGAATGAAAGAAATATTCATCTTGTCAAAAATATTATAATGGCTAATATCATGTGAAGGTGTACAAATTAGTTCTATTAAATTCCTGCACTGAGAACTAATTAGTTTAGTAAATTGAAAGATTTGTCATCTCAGAACATTAGTATTGGGTTCATCAAATTTGATGAAAAGTACATATTTTTCACAAATGTAAAACATTTCTATCCATAATCCTACATTGAATTTGTCATTAGATTCATCAAAATAATATCTAGAGACGAAATTGGATTTTTTCCCAACCTAATTATCTAGAGACGAAAGAGGGCATTGAAATTTTCAGTTTTAAAGAAAGAAACATGAATTAAATCATAAGGAAACAGCTCTTTGGGCAGTATATGTGGTTTCGTAAGGAAATGATATTAATTAGCATTAGAGTCATATGTGTTACGTTGAAAGTTGGTAGATAAATTCATCATTAATTTCTTGTCCTTTTGTTTGAATTAGTAGAAGACGACCATACCGTCATGGCACCAATGACTTTCTCACCTATTTTCTCTGTCCTAAATTAATGCCCGGTAATTGCCTCGTCCTTTTAGTCAAATTGGTAATAAATCATAAATCATGTAATAATTTATATCATTATATATAAATAGTTAATACATGATATATTCATAAATATTCTATTATTTACATTTAATTAAAATAATTAGTTAATTTTTTTTTAATTCTTAAGTTGCAAGCAAGCATGAATAATTTATGTACAATAAAATTATTTGATCTTTATTGACAATATATAAAATGTATGACATTATTAATAATTATGTATACTAAAGAGTAACGTCTAAATTAGTAAGTGGCAACTATCAACATCATAAATATAATTATAGTAAAATATTTTTTTAATGAATTAGTTACATAATCCATATTAATAATTCACTTAACTTTAATTTAGTAATTTAAATCATTTTTTTATTATTTTATTTGGAAAGAAAAGATGAAAAAATAATAAAATGATTAGGTCAGACTAACCGGACTGGATCGGGCCTATAGCTATCAGTCTGGTTCCTATGGATGTTCGGTCCGGTCCAGTCTGAAAAAAATGATGGATCGAAAATTACTAGATCGACCGGATCGGACCGATTTACACCCCTATATGTATGTGTCTTTTTCTCTCTCTCTCTCTCTCTCTCTCATACACTCTAGCTTGTGGGTGCCTTGGTTTATAGTTTGCATGACTTAAAATTGATGATGATATCGGTTTAACAGGTACATAATTGTGATGTCACTTTGGTTTTAGAAAATTAGATTCCACTGTTAAGAGTCCTTGAAACCCTGTGTTTCGAAAACTGATGATGAGCCTACATATATTAACTACCTTTTATCGGTTATTAGAAATTGAAGAAAATAAGGTTGAACTGGTTAATGATTTTTGGATCAGAAGGGGAGTGAGGTATCATGTATGGGTGGGCCGGGTACACCGATGTAGAATCTTTTGTGCCACGTGGTTTATTAAAAAATTTAAAAATATATGTTCAAAATAAAATTACCCTTGAAAATCTAAAAAGAGGAAAACGAAAATCTTATATTCTCTCGTCATTTTATGTTTTTATGTTTAATTTTTTTAATAAGTCAAGGAGAAAAAATGAATGGTATAAATTAGTAAGGGTGTAACTGGTCAGGTTTAATCTGGTTTTGGACAAGTTTTGGGATTGAACTCGTATACACCGGTTTTGCATTTTCCAGAATTGATATCGCACCAGTTAACTTCCTAAACCGGTACTTCCAATTTTATTATTTCCGGTCCGATTTGGTTTTCCAGTTTTAGAATTAATATTACTAATGTATTTCTCAAAATGAATATGTTAAGAATTTATTAAGCCATAAAATGTAATAATATATACACTTTATATTTAAAACATATGATCAAATAAATGTTGATATTTAATATTTAAATTTTATGTTATAGATTATAATATAACATTATTTCATATATAATTATATATTTTATAAAAATTATATATAATATAAAAAATATTATATATAATATTAAAAATCAATTAAAAATATATATAGGAACTTTCCGGTCTGGTGCCGAAAAATGTAAAATTGGAAGTGGACCGATTTTGACTGATTTTTAAAATGAAGGAACGAGTCTTGGACTGAACCAGTCAGTTCGGGCCGTTTCTCCAATTTATTTTTATAGTCCTATAAATGAGAGATATATTAGCATTATTTTTTATATTTAAATGAAAAAAAATACAAATATTTGCAAGTCTGGTGCATTGCAAGAATACTGTCTATGTAAAGGTAGGACAGTGGAGTGCTGTGCCACTGTCCACATACGCGGTTTGTAGACTTCAGATTCTTCTTTATTGATTTCCTCAAGTTGGTAGATAAATCATAAATTCATCATTAATTTCTTGTCCTTTTGTTTGAATTAGTAGCAGACGACGATACCGTCATGGCATCAATGACTTTCCCACCTCCGTTCAGACTACTTTTGAACTATACAAATCCACTTTGGCCCAGGCCATATCATGCTACCAGCTCATGCTAAATTAGCGTTGTTGTCGTTGCCGCTAAAAAGTTGCCGAGAAGTTTCTACCCACTTCTCTTGTAACTCACGATAAGTACTACTCTTTAATCGGACCTCTTGATGAATAGTAATCGCGCGTATTAGGAGAACCGACCCATCATTTTCCACCCCGGTCATAAGTTTTAAAAATAGTGAATATTATAAAAATAAATATATTATATTTAATTAATGAAACATCTTATATTATTATTGGACTAGTTTCGCATAAATCAGAGATCAGAGGTTCCAAATATTTACAAGGCAGGTGCATGAAAGAGTACCGCATGTTTATGTAAAGAAGGGACAGGGGAGCTCATGTGGGGACTCGGACGACCCACGTACGCAACAACCATTAATACTATCAATAGTACTTCTCACCTTTCTCACTGGTAGATCACCACTTCTCACCTTTCTTTGACCCACTTCTCTGAAATTGCACCTCTCTCGTGAGCATTAGAAGATGACTTCTTCCATGGCCTTACAAGGAGCTTCTTCCTCGCTCTCGTCTACATCTTCTTCCATCCGTTCGTGGACTCACGATGTATTCTTGAGTTTTAGAGGTGTGGATGTTCGCCAAAAATTTGTTGCTCATCTATACTATGCTTTGGATCACAGTGGAATCAACACCTGCATAGACAAGAATCTTGAAAGAGGAGAAGAGATTTCGCCGGAACTATGCAAAGCTATTGAAAGATCAATGATTTCTATCATTGTACTCTCTAAAAACTATTCAGACTCCAGATGGTGTTTAGATGAGCTATTGAAGATCCTTGAGTGTAAGGAAGAGATAAAACAAATTGTCTTACCCCTGTTTTATGATGTATCTCCTTCGGAAGTACGACATCAAAAAGGGAGTTTTGGAGAAGCATTTGCTAAACTTGGATGTAAGATCAAGGATGAAATAAAGGTTACAAAGTGGAAGGCAGCTTTACAAAAAGTAGCCGATTTTTTCGGATTCACATTAGGAGACAGGTACTTTTAATGGGCTATGCTTTTATATTTGTTTACATGTGATGTTAAAGAGAATCTAAGAATTCGCAAATTGATTAAGATATGATGCGTTGCCAAACTATTTGATATTTATCAGTCTTTTGCATACCATACTTAAATTAGAAATCTTTTCTTATTGAGGGATTTAAGATCGTACTACCACATTCATTTCACATGAAGTTTATAGGGGAAACGGAACAGAAGAACATGAAAATATACAAATCGAAATCTTCTCTCTATTTTTTTTTCTTTTATTTTTAGGTTCTATAAAGAATAAACAAATGTTTTATGCATCAATTTGTTTAGAGATATACAGACTGAAAAATACTCTTAGTTATAAGTTTCAGAATTAAGGGAGGGACAAATTCAAGAATGGAAAAAAATAGTTAAAATATTTAATAATTCATATAAAGAATGAAAAATGTAAGTATGAGAAGAGCATGAGGAAGAATTAGAAAGGTCATAACTATTTTACCAAAAATGTACAAGTGTCATTTTGCAATGAATAAAAAAAGACAATGTTTACCAAATCATCTTTATGTGTGTATTACGGTGAAAAGTCATAACTATTTTAATTTCTTGTCTTTTATATTGATAGGAATGAATCAGAGTTTATTCAGGACATCGTTAAATGGGTGGACTCAATAATGGTGAATCGTACATTTCTTAATGTAGCAAAGTATCCAGTTGGAATTGAGTCACGTGTACGAGACATTTATCAGCATCTAAGTATAGGAAGGAATGATATTATATGCATGGTAGGGATATTTGGAACCGGTGGAATTGGTAAGACAACTATTTCAAAAGAGATCTATAATAGGATCTCTTATCAATTTGAAGGAAGTTGTTTCTTGAAAAATATTAGAGAAACTTCAAAAGCAGGAGGTCTAATCAAGCTGCAAAAAATACTTCTTTATGAGATTTTGGGAATAAGTTTGGATTTTCATGACATTGACAGAGGCATCAATGTGATTAGGCATAGACTGGGCTCTAAAAGGGTTCTCCTAATTCTCGATGATGTGGATGAATTGGTCCAACTAGAAACATTAGCTGGAGCTCTTGATTGGTTTGGTTCAGGAAGTAGAATCATCATAACAACAAGAGATCAACATTTATTAAATTTCTCTAAAGCTGTTTCAAAATATGAGTTGAAGATTTTGGCTAACGATGAAGCTCTTAAGCTCTTAAGCTTGCATGCTTTTGAGAAAGATGAGCCGCTTGACGATTATGTGGAACTCTCTAAACAAGTAATAAAATATGCTCAAGGTCTTCCACTAGCTTTAACAGTGCTTGGATCGGATCTAAAAGGTGAAAGCATACCCAAATGGAAAAGTGCATTGGATAAGTATAAAAGCCTTCCCCACAAAGATATTCAGAGTGTACTTCGAATAAGTTATGATGGTTTGGAAGATAATGAGAAGGAAATGTTCCTTGATATTGCCTTTTTCTTTAACGGAGAATCTTTGGCTGAGATCATGAAAATATTTGACAGCTGTGATTTTTTTCCAGATTATGGTATTGATAGGCTTATAAAAAAGTGTCTTATTACTATTGAGGATAAATATCATGTTCGGATGCATGACTTGCTACAAGGTATGGGTCGAGAAATTGTTCGGCTAGAATCACCCCATGAACCTGGTGAACGTAGTAGACTTTGGTTTCACAAAGATATCCGAAGAGTATTGGAAGAAAGCACGGTAAGAGTAAAAAAAACTCGAGTTTTACATTTATTTCCATTTTTAAAAGTGAAATCCAGCAGAAACTTTTGGCCTTATGAATTAATATATATGTATATATAAATAAAATTTGTAAACATATATATATTCAGTAAATCAAAATGAATTTGTAGTTATATATAATAGATCATTTTGTTTAATTAAGATTAGTCAATAAAAGTATCATTTATCGTTTCTGTTATTTTTAGAAAATTGATTATTAACTTTAGGCAGTAATTTGGCTAACAATTTTGTGCATTCACTTACGTACCAGGGCACGAAGGAAGTTGCAGGCATGATAATTGAAATGCCCAAAGGCGAGGACGCTATAAGTTTGAATTCTGTAGCATTTTCACAGATGGAAAGACTTAGAGTGCTTATCATTCGTAATGCTAGTTTTACAAGTGGACCTAATTATCTCTCCAACAAGTTAAGAGTACTTGATTGGTTTGAATATCCGCTACAATCCTGGCCACCCGATTTTGATGGAAAAAAACTCATTATCTTTAAAATGAGTGGACGTAGCTTGATCAAGGAGTTAAGCTTCATCAAGTGCTACATCAAGTATAAGGTACGTACAATTTTCACAGAAATAAATTCATTATCTTTAAAATGTACATGTGGTAGTTTCGTCAATTAAGGAGTTTAAGCTTTATCAAATCTAAGGTGCCTGCAATTATCATCTTCAATAACTTTGTTTCTCTAATCTATGTGCTAAACTCCTTTCCATTTGTTTTTTTCTCTTTTAACAGGATATGACAATTATGCGTCTCCTTAATTGTAATTTCTTAACAAAAGTTCCAGATCTTTCAAGCCTCCCAAATTTGAAGATTTTAGAAGTTGAAAGTTGTACAAGTCTAGTTGAGGTGCATGATTCCGTCGGATTCCTAGAGAATCTTTTTCATTTGAGTTTTTTCCAATGCTCTAACCTCAAAATTTTTCCAAGAAGCCTCAAGTTGAGATCTTTAGTTCAACTTCATATTCGTGGTTGCTCAAGCCTTCGTTGCTTTCCTGAAATTCCGTGTGAAATGAAATCTTTATGTAGCTTAGTTCTATGGGGCACTGCACTGGAAGAACTACCTTTGTCCTTTGGAAATCTCACGGGAGTTGAGTTTTTAGATCTAAGTCTTCCGTTGCAACATTTAACAACACCAACGATTGGTGGTTGTACAAATCTGCTGAAGAAGATGGGGCATGATCGACAATCCATTCTAGCTATTGAGTCTCCAACAATGGAAGATAAGTTATCATCGAGTGAAGAACAACTCCAGGAATTGGCACCTACAACAAATTCAAGCAATGGTAGTAGTGAATTACAAGTGTTGAATCGTCGGAATTGTTTCCAATCAGAATCAAATTTCTTTCCAATATCAAGTTTTTTGACCATCTCTAATTTCTCAGCCACTTTGACTCTATTAAATCTATGGGGAAGTCAAATTGTTAGCCTTCCCAAGAGCATAAAAGGATTTGTTGCACTTACTGTGCTCCACTTGAAAGATTGCAAGAAACTTGAAGAAATCTTAGAACTTCCACCAAATATAAGAATGTTATATGCTTCTGGATGCCAGTCATTAGAAAGATTTCCAGAACTATCAAGAATATTGGAATTCAATGGAAGCCACAATAGATCGCTATATTCTATTGGCTGGAAGGGCTGCGACAAATTGGATGTGAAGATTTGGAATTATAAAGTGCCAAATCCATTACTGTGGAAGGTATGTATGTGTCTTATCCTCTCTCTCAATTCTATATTGGATGCATGACTTTAAAATAAATGATGATGATGATATTGTTTTAACAGGGACGTTATGATAAAGAATTTTTTGAAAATGAAATTCCAGAGTGGTTCGAGTATGATAAAGAATTTTTAGAAAATGAAATTCCAGAGTGGTTCCAGTATCATAAAGAATTTTTAGAAAATGAAATTGCGAAGAGAGGGGATGATGATGTCCAATTGAAAGGAAATGAAGAGTGGGTAATAAATATTGCGGGGCCACACTATTTGGAAGATATCAGCAGGATTGTAATATATGTCGTTGCATTTTTCGATGAAGATCATAGGAAGACGAATTTTGAACAGGACGTTGAGGTAATCATTAGCAACTCATATTGTGAAGAACGTCTACTTTCGTCTGGTCGTAAAGGACTTCAACTTTACTCTAGTCAAAGTGAAGTAAGGATGTGGTACTCTGATCTAGAATCATTTGAGGTAAAGGTTTTGGACAATTTGAGGATTCAACTTCCTCCTCATCCCGATGATGAAGAAGCTCTTTCGGAATGCTATTATATAAGTATGGGAGCCAATGTTGTATACAAGAAGGAAAGCAGAGCACATAAAAGATGAAAAATGGGAGCCAAGTGGAATTTCAGGTGAGATTTTCGTTTGTTCTCTCTGGTCTTTAAGACTTACTTTATTAGCTCAATGATTTTAGGAACATTTGGTATTAATTGCCATTCAATTTAAAACAGCCAATGCACCCCTATTCCTAGCTCTTTCACTTGGCTTGTTCCCTTCCAATTTAATCTCATAAATAATTTTCAGGAGCTAGAATTGATGCTTTTTCAGCATTTTAGAATTATGATTGAGATCCATGATATTGTATTTTTCTTGGCTTCATCTCATCTAAAGGGGAAATCAACATTATTACTCCACATTATGGAAGGTTACCATTGTCTGCATTGACTTGTTTTGTTGCGGTGATTACTTGCCCTGTTTTTTCTGGAAGAGTCATCATCAATTGTATTGTATGTTTAATAGGAAGTGATGGAGGCTGAAGATATTGCTTGGAATGAGAGGCGTTGTGTCGCTGGAGATCATCTCATTTCTTTGTCGACCCTTTAACCACATGTGGCTAATTATATCTTTCTTTCTTTGTTTTTAACATTACTTTTGTAACAATTAGTGATGTTTTTCCGATATATGTCCAGGTTGTGTACTATTTTATCTCGTTTGATTTTATTATTCCTATCAACTTATCTTATCTAATCATCACAATCTTTTTAAATTTTTATATAAAATAAAATAAGTAATTTAATTTTTTCAAATCATAAAATAAAAATAATATTAAAAAATTATATTTTAATAATATTTTGTAATAAATTTTTGAATTTTCTATCTGTACGTAATGAATCTTGCAACAAGTAACGTACGTGTTTACTCACCTTTCTATATGCATAATTGTTAGAATTGTTTAACAATAAATATATTGTTAGAATATTTTTTTAATATTATTTTTATTTTGAGATTTAAAAAAATTGAATTTTTTTTTTTTTTTTTTGTATTAAAATGTGATAAATTGTAATGATAAAGTATAGTATTTTTAAGTTTTAACTTCTATTGGAATAACATGCTAATGTATGTATTAGAATATTACTATACTTACGATAAAATATATTCATAATTATTGTGGACGTGCTTTGCATATCTGTGAACACGCTTAGCGAACCTACACCAGAAAACCCAAAGAAGGCGTGAAGGGTATTAAAATCCTCTAATGCCTATATAATTTCTTTATGAATTTGAGACTCAAATCAACTTTATCTCCAATGTGGATTTTTCCTTCTATATATAGAGCATAGGATGGAGTGATATGGCTTATGGACGAATCAACCCTGTCGTCTATTTGAAATAAGGCCTGCGGCAGTTATTATATGAAATGTGTTCTATTAGATAATGGATGAATAAAGGGAAGACATTTCGGGTCTCTAAGGTTGAGTTTGGATAGACAGTTCAGATGAGATATTTTGAATAGTAATTAAATAAAATATTGTTAAAATATATTTTTTAGTATTATTTTTATTTTAAAATTTGAAAAAATTAAATTATTTATTATATTTTTATATAAAAACTTAAAAAAATTATAATGATTGAGAAGATATGAGATAAGAGTATATGTGTATTCAAATTGAGCCTAAGTCGCCTCTAAGATATGACAGTATACTTGGACAGGCCTCTTAATTCAAGGTCTGTTACTAATGAGCCTATTGGTGATTACTCTATAGTTGATATTGGCTGGTGGGCTTTGATAGACCCTAGGCCTTTAAGGGGTAAGGGTGGTCCACCGACAAAGAGAGAACATTGAACCTTTAATAATATTTTAAGATATGTATTGTGATCTGATTTATTCTTTATAATATTTAATTTATTTTGTAAATCAATTAGTATTAATTAATATAATTGATTTATTATATTTTTATTTTTTCTTAATACTAATTAATTTATACAATAAAATAAATATTGTAAAAAATAAATCATATCACCATTATTTTATGTACAGCAATATTCTAACCGTACCGACACATTTGGAAGACTTCCAGTCATTTTTATTGCTTTTGGGAAAACTTTCAGTCCCCAAATTATTCTCTCTTTGGTTTAAAGTAAGAACATGTTCTTCAAAATATATAATAAAATAAAGTAAGAACATGATAACGTACGGACATTTTCTTTCTTTTGGGTTTTGATAACCAAGGAATTTATTCATCGACAAGTGGTGTGTCCTTCGTGTTTCCAACCAAAACCATTATCAGGAGTAAATAATAAAAAATTATTTATTTGATATAATTTAATTTTAATTTTTTTTAAATTTAAATTTTAAAAATTAAATTTTATAAATTTTAAATATTTATAATTTGAAAATATAATAATTTAATAATAAAATTATGATCGACTATTACAAAGACTGATAAAAGATTATTTAGGATTCTGACCGTATTTAATTCAGCTGTACGTTTGGATGTTGAGTTGAATTGAGATAATAAAATATTGTTAAAATATTATTTTTTAATATTATTATTATTTTAAAATTTAAAAAGATAAATTATTTATTATATTTTATGTTGAAATAAATTGAGATGAGTTAAGATAGATTTAGATCCAAATGTACTAGATTTTCTAATATCTAAATACTCAAATTTTAAATCACTAAACTTATTTTAACTCAAAATCTCTTTACAAATAAGACCCATAATCTTTTTCAACCCAACACTTTTTTATACGCAAAATCCTAACTTTTTCAACTTCTTATAAATATATTTTAATTCATTTTAACATCAAATACATTTAAATTTATCTTAAATAAATTTTATAAAATTTACTTCACCATCTCAATTTAAATAAAAAAGACTCATGTCCCAACAAACGCAGCCACTCCCGCTCGACGTGAGGCCGAATACGAGCTTTTAGAGGGGCCATAGGGAATCCTTGTCCAGTTTACGCTAACAGAATCAGAAAGAAAACTACAAAACCCGACAACCTTGGATTGGCGCTTTTCCAAGACCTTCTTTCTTTTTCTGCTTTAGTCGTTTACTTTGCACATTTCTCTCTTCCTATTGTCCAACCATGCCTACTATCAGCGTGGGAAGGGATCGTCTCTTCGCAGCGATCGGGCAAACTTACAGTGAGCTTTGAATCCCCCATCTCTCGCTCTTTTTTTCGTTTTCCTTTTTTCGGTTTCAAAGGAAGAAACTTTGTTCACATTTGTTTTGTTTTGTTTTGTGTTTTGGTGTTGAATGTCACAGCTCAGGAAGAGTTCGAAGACCTTTGCTTCAAGTTCGGCATCGAGCTCGACGACGTTGTAAGCGTTTCTCACTCTTTGGGCTCTGTTTTATTTTTCCTTTTTCGTTTTGTTGTTACTATTGATAATTTTGAAGTGGTATGTTTCTTGGGTGTCAAGAATGTATTTCTTTGACTGTTTCAGACAACGGAGAAAGCGATTATTAGAAAGGAAAAGCATTTGGAAGAGGAGGAAGAGGGGGACGATGAAGAAGTTATCTACAAGATTGAAGTCCCTGCCAATAGGTATTTTATTAACTGGTTTACTCAATTGGATTGCTTTCTCCACTGAGGCACTTCAACCTTTATTATACAAGTTTTGAA
This sequence comes from Pterocarya stenoptera, assembly GCA_003123785.1. Lineage (NCBI taxonomy): Eukaryota > Viridiplantae > Streptophyta > Magnoliopsida > Fagales > Juglandaceae > Pterocarya > Pterocarya stenoptera. Next base: position 208,135 of record QEOT01002983.1, read on the forward strand.
GTTAGAATTTGAGTTTCTCAACGGCGCCCGTTAGTTGATTTGTTCCTTAGGAAGAAGGAACTCATAATGTTCTGTTCTAACCTTCGTTTTCGTTTTTCTTCTCACACACTACGTTTTGGTTTTCTTTTGAGAACATGGTATGTGAGTATATACTCTCACGTACTATTTTTCTCCCCAATATGAGGGATTTGCTTTATGTTTGAGTTTCTGAAGTGAATGAATTAGTTATTCCCCCTTCATATTGGTCATTTATTTTTTGAAAGGTAAATCGTTGTGTTAACTTGAAATATAGGAAGGCCTTAGCAAGATTCTTATTTATTCTAGTAGTAAAAAATTAAAGTAAATATAATTATTTTCCTTCTGATGTGCACAGATATGATTTACTTTGCCTTGAAGGGATTGCTCAAGCCCTTCGAATCTTCATTGGGCTACAGGAGATGCCGACATATAAAGTGGTTAATATTAGTAGAAAATCAATGATTAAAATGCACGTGAAACCAGAGGTGTTGTCTCAGAAACTCACAAGTCAATTATGGGTTATTGTTTTGTCTAGAGTGGGACAGTTGATTTTTTGGTTTCACTTTTTTCCCCTTGCAGACGTCTTCAATTCGTCCCTATGTTCTTTGTGCTGTTTTAAGAGGTATAAAGTTTGATGAAGTAACATATAACAGCTTTATTGATCTCCAAGATAAGCTCCATCAGAACATTTGTCGGTAATGAATTCTGACTCTCAGCTTCATTTATCGTATGTATCTTGGCATACTTATCAGCTTCTATGTCCACCTGATTTTGCGTCTGCAAATACTTTTGAACCTTATAAAGTTGTAATTTTTATAAACTTTGATTGTGTTTGTCCCCTAAATTCGGGTAGGAAAGGGTTTATTTTTTTATAGTCTATATGTGGGTTGTTTCATTTATGGAATAACTATAAAACAAACAACAGAGTGCATGAAGTAATGAAAAATATCATGTGCCTCTTTATTTTTTCTTAGTTTTGACCTAAAAATTGAAGCCTTTTTTGCTTCCATGCTGTTTGGTAGTATGCCAGCCATTCAAAGCCAAACCCCCTAATACTGGGGCTGTGTCATCCCTCACAAACCAGCATCTGTTAGTGTGCTCATCAGAAAAAAGAATACAGGAAAAATATGTTAGGTGTATTTCTTGTATACTTCTTGTGTATTTGGATTGTGCCTTTTAATAAAATTTTGCTATGATCAAAGAAGAAAGTTTAGTCAACCTTTTACTCTCAATTTTGTTAATAGCTTCCTCTTGGCATTGTGTTTTCCTTTCTTTAGTACTGTCAAATGTTGTTATATGTTTCCTCCTGGCTTTATGTTTACTTTTCTTTAGTATTGTCTTATCAACTAAATTGCTTATTGGATGGTTCTATAAGGATTTTATGTAAATTATCATTTCACAAACTCACATTTAATGTTTGTTTAGGCGAAGAACCCTAGTTGCAATTGGGACGCATGACTTGGATACATTACATGGCCCTTTCACATATGAGGTATGTTTATTTGATATTCATTCTTCTTGTTATTGTATGTTGTGTATTTTCATGGTGTTTTGGATATGTGTCATTGAAGTATGAGAGAAACTATGGCTGAGTGTATGGCGGGTAGTTCTTTTATCTAGCCTCGTTTGGTTACGCATTTCAAATGAGATGAGATGTTTTGTTGAAAGTTGAATAAAATATTGTTATAATATTATTTTTTAATATTATTTTTGTTTTGAGATTTGAAAAAGTTGAATTGTTTATTATGTTTTGTGTGGGAGTTTGGAAAAGTTGTAATGATTATATGAGATGAGATAGTTTGATTTTTTGTAACCAAACCAGCCGTTCACATCGCTTTGGGAGGAAGAAGGAAGTCCCAGCCCTTTGCCAAAAGTTTTTTGTGGACCTACCAACCCTTTTGTCCACAAATACTTTGAAGCTGCATGTGAATTAGACATAAAACCATCTGCTAGAACTGAGTTTTGAGTTAGGAACTTTTTATTCTGGATGGTTGGATAAATTTATTAGTTTCTGTTTTGGCTTGTTCAGTCCTCGACTCCTTGCTAGTAAAAGTTGCTTTTTATATTGTGTCTGATTTCTTTGTTTTTGTAAGTTATTCTTTGTCTGGTTATTGAATATGTTTTCCTCTCTCTCTCTCATAGTTTGTTGAGCATACCACAAACATGTTTGCTTTGGCAAGTTTCCTTCCTCTCTTGTATTTTTCTAAGGTTATTGAGCTTAAAGTTTCTCAATTTAAATGATACGCCAAAGGTTGTAAGAAATCATGAGACATTTACTGATATCAGTAACTTACAATTTTCATTTTCGTCTTTTTCAGGCCTTGCCACCTTCAAGTATAAATTTTGTGCCTCTGAAACAGGTACTCTTATTTTTTTCTCAGTAATTGAAATATAAAGAATTGTATAAAATGGCAACACCAAATTTAAAAAGAAAAAAGAAAAAGAAGAAGATATAACTGATACCCAAAGGAAGAGAGTATTGAATAAGAAAAGTTTCTAGGTCTTCCATCCTCCATCATCTGCTATCGGTTCTCAAAATTTCTGTCATTCCTTTCTCTCCAACAAAAAAAACAAATTAGACGTATAAGAGGGCAATCTAGCAATGGAGTAAAAGGTGGTCTACAGATTCTCCGCTATTTTTGCACATACAACACCAATCAGCTAAAATAATATTAGGGTTCCTTAGGCTATCCATGGTAAGGATCTTCCCTACGTAAGCTGTCCGTACGAAAAACGTTATGGGTGTTACCTATTGTTAGATCCCTGATAAAGTCATGAGTGCTACCTGATAAAGCCATGAGAATCAGGATTATACAAAACCATCATTTAGGCTTGTGAATAAGAAAATATCAGGCTGCTTAAAGAACCTTTTAAAATACTTTTGAATCAAAGATGAATTTTCTCTGATAAAATTAAAACTGGATTAAAGTTTTATCTTTCATTATTCAAATTATTAACTCCATCTCGTTCCCGTTGGTGTATTGTGCTTGATATCTAAGCTAGCCTTTCTTCTGGTATGATATCTATTTTAAAACTTAGAATCGTGTAGTTGGCAGCTTCCAAAGGCAGAAGGTTAAGTTGATGCCTCAAATAAGAGCCCTTTTGTTTTTCTTCTAGTGTTTTTTATTGTCTTGGCACACCACATTTTTCCCTATCCCTTTTCTTGACAGTAAGATTTAGCATTCGTATTTTTAGCAATCTAATTCTTAATCTCTTAATGTGATGTTTTTTCACAAACTCTGGTTGATCAGAGAATTCACTGTCTTACCACAATTTTCTAATACTTTGGGAAATGGCAGTGGTTTAAGAAAATTTTCCTTTTACATGTTATAGCTTCATCCTTTTTTTTACTCAATGAGAAAATAGTGCGGACTTGCAGAGTCAATGTATAATATTAGAACTGATTGCTTGTAACTTTGTGTTTTGCAATTTAGGAGAAGAATTTCAGAGCTGATGAGCTGATGGTGTTATATAAGGTGAGTCTTCGATCAAGATATTGGTGATTGCATGCACATTTCTCATGCACAATTCTAAAGAATTACTATATTTACTATTCTATCAGTTGTGAAGATATTACTATGTAATTTCCTGATTTATGTTCTGCTGATTTGGCAGTCAGATTTCAAACTAAAGAAATTCTTGCATATAATTGAGAACTCACCAGTGTTCCCTGTTATATATGACTACAAAAGGTATGATTATCTTTAATGTTTATGAAATTATAAAGATTCTTGGCTCTTTTACCTGCCAATTATTTATTATTGTAATTTATTTACCCTTCTATCAATTTACTCTTTTTTGTGTTAAGTTGTTGGAGCTTTATTTGCTTTGAAGATGTTGAGTTCATATTGTTCCTTTACTGAGAGTACAAGTATTACGCTATTGTTTTTATTGAATGCTCATAGAACAAGAAAATCATGCAGCCTCTGTTAATGCTCTTACCACTGTCTGCCAACCAGCCTTTCCTCGCCAACGATATATATCCAACTTATAGCAATGTTTGAATGCATGATTTTTATAAAATTCCTGAAAATTCTGAGAAATCTTCTAGGTTTTTTGAGGATTTTTTGAAAGTGGTGAGACCCATGAAAAACATGTTTTGATTGAGAAAGTCTTTTAGATAATTTTTTTTTTTTTTTTTTTGGTTTGAAAAAGTGGTGGGTCCATTGAAAATATGTTCCAGAAGATAATTTTTGTGACTTTTTTTTTTCTTTTGAGTTTTGATTTTTGTTTGCTACAGAAGTAAGATGTTTTTCTTATGAAATTTTTTTTTGGGATTGTATTTTGGTGTAAAGAAGTTTGGATTGAGGGAAAAATGTCAGAGAGAATTTTCAAAACTCTCTATTTCCAAATAGCTTTTATTTCTGCTTGGTGTTATAATGTTTCATTTCTTTCTTTCTTCTTCCCCTGAGAATTCTATTCTTAATGCAAAATTCTATTCTTGATGCAGAACTATTTTGTCTTTACCCCCAATTATCAATGGTGCACATTCAGCAATCACTCTTAAGACGAAGAATGTGTTCATTGAATGCACTGCTACTGATCTGACAAAAGCCAAGATAGTTTTAAACACAGTGGTAATCAAGAAGTTCCCAGTTGTTTCAGATTGTAATTCTGATTTATAGTTGATGATTGAAAGGTTTTTATCTGTTCTCTTAGGTGGCGACCTTCTCAGAATATTGTGAAAGAAAGTTTGAAATTGAGCCAGTTGAGGTGATATATTCTGATGGGAAGTCGGTTGTCTATCCTGATTTATCTTTCTACAATATGGAAGTTCCTCTGTCTTATATTACTGGTGCAATTGGAGTCCCCTTGGAGGCTGACGAGGTATTTCAATTTCTGCATATTATATTTCTATTTCCGGATTCATAAAACCTTAAAATGCACCATTAAAGTGGTTTATGTGGGGGTAATTTGTGTCTGTGGGCACAGACGCTTATTTATTTATATAGTTTTTAATTTATGGTTGGGCTGAGTAGCACTATCTTGTTTACTCTTAATGTGTTGCGAACTGGAAATTTATTTCTGTATATTTTCTATTGATAGATGTTTTTATTATTCTTTTCCATTGGTGTTTTTTTAACTGCTTAAGGATTTCTATTGCCAAAGGATTACTAATTTGGAATTAGAAGTGCTCTTCTTTTGTGAGATTCTCGATACTTTTTGTGGGTGACTAAACATTCAAGCTTCCAGACAACATTGATAAAAATTATTTGTAGGAGATATTCTTTTTAACTGGCGCCATTTTTCTCCCATGACAGTGACATCTATAATAATAATGATAATGGTGGAAGAGTGTGATTGGTATCAATGTTAAAAATCCTCTCATGGTGGCCTTTTTGATTGAATGTGATTTGTCACGTGTGGTTCGTGGTATATGAGATACCTTAGGCGTAGTTGTGTATCTGGCCATAAGAATTATGGTCATCCAACCATCTTTCTAAGAAAATGCAAAATTGTGATAAGGTTTAGTCAGATACTCAGATACGTACTTGCTCAAGAGCTCTCCAGTCAAAACTCTATAGAGCTTGAGCTTGCCTAAATTTCTGATGACATTGATTATCTGATAGCAATAAATGCCCTGTTGGGCTTCAATTTCATGCCTTACAGACAAAGAAAGAAGTAGGAGGCCTTTCCATAGGGTTCATGCCTTGGGATATTTGGTGGAGCATGTCTTAACTCATTGGTGCATAATGATAATGTTGTGTTACAAAAACAATATTTTCTTTTAATGAAATGGAGGTGTCAAATGTTTAAAAAAAATTTTCAATAAATTTATATATCTTATTTAAGCGCAGAGGAGTGCCACCCAACTACATGTGAAGTATACTAGAGAAAGCCCCACTAATGAAGAGGGACCAGATCACATCCATAATTTAAAATTGTTGTAGAATGAGTGGAATGCTCAATCTGCTTGTGAATTGTAATGGCTGGCTCAGGTGAGAATATTGCAAGAAGAGTAATGGTACGACCCAAGCCTTTGTCTCTCATATATATGCCCTGTGTACCTGGGGCCTGACCTGTTCATCTGTTAGTATTAATGGAAAAAAAAAAAAAAAAAACTTCTTGTTATATTCTTCTCAGTAGTTTTGCTGCTTATAATCATTTTCTTTGTTCTTGCATACTTCCCAAGTAGGCCAATAAGATAACTAGAACAATCCCCCCCCCCCAACCAGTTTCTCTGATTTTTCTCACTATCTATAATCCTTTTTTCTCTTCTTGCCTCTTGGATTACTTATAACGAAAGGTAATTTTGTTGCCTATAGATTCAGTAGTTCAAACCTGAAACCAAGTTTGGTGGAAGGATGGAAATTAGGAGGGTTGGATGGGGAGAGAGAAGGAACAGAAGGAGAGGGAGTTACCTCCCCTTTATATTATTTGGTTGACAAGGGGAGGGGGAAGGGATGATGATAGGGAAGTGCTGAATGGTGGTAAAACCAAATTCCCTTTTACAACACTTTTCCTCTTTTAGTCAAACAAAAACCTGCCCCCCTCTGATATCTGATCTGTCTGATTGTAAATGGTGGGGCTGATGGTATTTATCCTCTGCATCTCCTTTCAAACCCTTTCCATCTGCATTCCTCTCCCTTCCAACAAATGTAGCATTAGGTTAGCAATATGATGAGTAGAATGCCACATTGTGATGTTTTTGTGTTTTTATGTTCAGTGACAGTAATTCATCATATGCAAGGGCTATGACTTGTATTTCTCACTGTCTCTCACTGTTCCCTATCATTCAGGTCACTAGTTTGTTAAATCGGATGCAATTGTGTGCTGAGCAGTCTGTGTCAGGTGATAGTAACTCCAATATTACCGTATCTGTACCTCCAACTAGAAATGATGTTCTTCACCCATGTGATGTTATGGAGGTATTGATAGTACTAAAACCTGGCCATTTTATTTATGCCTCTTTTCTGTACCAAAAATGTTTGGAGTGTCACACTTGTATTTGTATTGACAAAGCATGTTTTTTCATTTGCTAAGGATGTTGCCATTGCTTATGGCTACAATAATATTAAGGATATTACGATTGCTAAGGGTTACAATGTTTCAAAGGGAAGGGCTGTGTCTTTGAAGCCACTGCACTTGGAAGAGTTTAGTCATCTTATCAGATTAGAGGTACAGAGCAGATTAAAAAAATCTGGATTGTTTCTTGATTAGTGCTACTGTTCCTTATATAGGTTTTTTTTTAATTATATTCTATCTGTTAAACATTGTTTTTATTTATTTTGCTACCAGATGGCAATGTGTGGGTTTACAGAGGTCTTGTCATTTATCTTGTGCTCGCTTAATGACAATTTTGCAATGTTAAATCATGAAGGAGACAGTTCAAATGCAGTGATCATTGAAAATCCTCGTTCCTCTGAAAATGAGGTTTGTAATCCTAAGTCTCATGTGCTCAGTTGTATTACGATAATGCAGGATTTTGAAAGAACACTTTTAGGTACTCGTATTTCTTTTTAAGAATTTCTCCTTTTCTGTCCTTGCTATTACTATTTTTGTTCTTCCTTTTCGGATCAAGACTAATCACATTTCATGAATTGCATTTCTTTTAGAAGCCAGTATTTTTTTTAACATGTTGCCTCCATTTTCTTCTTTTTGATTGTTACTGTGTGCACTGCTTGCTGTTTGATTGATTAGGTGGTTTCCTTCTTTGCTTCCTTCTCTGAATTTTATTTACTAGTAGTCTATAGTGTTGAAGTAGGAAGATTATATAAATACCATAACATATATATTGATATACAATCTACTGTGATATACAATCTCTTAATATGCCCCCATCATGGATTATATATGGGGTCCATATATTTTCAAATCCTCCGTTGGATATGAACCTTCCATGGTAGTATTCATTCCTATTAAAGAGGATGATTGGGGTTGATTGCTATCCCTTGTACGCAATCCTCCAAATTCTAGTTTCTATTGATATGTTTTACAAAAAATGTGCTTATGAACTGCGTGATTTTCTATGCCCAATTAGGATCTCTAACATGCATGATAAGTGCTTTGTGTATAGTTGAACCAGATATTTTCTTCCCAACTTAGTAATGAATTTTAGGTACGCAGAATTGAGTTGATTGATTAGAATGTTATCAAAGTTTTTTTTTTTCTTTTTTCTTGTTTAATAAGTAGATGTTATTGAAGTTGCTCTCCTGATTTGAAGTGAATGCATTTTTTTCCTTTAAACAAAATAGATCTTGGTGTAGCTTAATATCTTGTCTACTTCCAACACTAAACAGAAGGTTTTCTTCCTAGTTTATTTGATTTCAGCTGTCTGTTTTTTCTTCTTTCCTCTAATGTTTTTTCTTCTTCCTAGGTTTTCTAACAATATGTATCTATTTTTTTCTGTTTATTTATCTAATGTTTGACACATTGCTCCATTTCCGCAGACTGCTCGTACCAGTCTTATGCCTGGTATATTGAAAACTGTTGGACAGAACAAAGCCCATCCAAAGCCCATAAAGGTGCAATGTAGTTTTTCAATAGACCATTGATTTTTCCTTGTGGGTTTACTAATTTTTGAGTACTGCATACTATTTAATTCTGTTGGGTCATTATTCTTAGTTCTAATGCTCTTTTTATGGAGTCATGTTGTTTAATTGGGTGCTGATAAATACAAACTTTGTAAAATTATGGTTCTAGTTGAAGATCTCTTATTTGTAATCATTTATGTGTTTATTGCTTGTTGTTTTTTTCATTGTCATTACTAAATACCCAATATGAAAAATTATTGAATTAAATATAGCATCTTTTATGTGTTATTTAATCCATTAATTGACAGCTTATGCATTTAGGGAAAAAGAAGGCAGCTTATGAATTTCTTAGAAGCCATGTAAGGGTTAGAATATAATCAGTTCACATTTTTTATTAGTTAATACCTTCAATTAATATATAAGTACTAAATTATTTCCAACTGATTCAATTGAAGATCTCTCTCTCTCTCCACACATTGTAATAGTGACATATTTTGGCATTATTTGCATTTATTGGATTGTTTTTTTCATATCTTCATCTTGCATGGTAATACTCTTCCTGCACTTTCTGTTGTACATCTCTGGAGAAAGTTCCCTCATTTCTAATTTTTTCTCTAGATTTTTGAAGTGGGTGACATAGTGCTGTTGGATGAGACTACAGATGTAGGAGCAACAAATCGTCGCCAGCTTGCTGCTCTATATTGTGGTGCTACTGCAGGATATGAGGTACATGAGGATCTCATCATACTCGGCTTGGTTATTAACATTTGAATATATGAAGTTGTGATTGTCAATAGCTATGCGAAAAAGTTTTATCTAATTGGCTAATCATTGATTTTTTGAGTAATTGCAGTTTGTTTCTATGTATTGTATGATGACTTGCATAACTGGTAATTCATATATTATAATTTTCCGTCGTGTATCAAGACATGATTTCCCCAACAATTACACTTGTGCTAGACAACTCTCAAAAGTTTGTATGCATGTTTCCCTCATGTTTCTCCGGTTGTCATTTTCAAACCCTTAAGAATCTCTAGATCTTCCCGCTTAGCATAATCAATTGAACATGACAAATATAAGGCTTGGTTTTGATACACAATCCTCTTATCTCATCTCATCTCATCTCAATCATTACAACTTTTCTAAATTCCCATACAAAAATATAATAAACAATTCAACTTTTTCAAATCCCAAAATAAAAATAATACTAAAAAATATATTCTAACAATATTTTATTCAACTACTATTCAAAACATCTCATCTCATCTCATCTAAACTGCCTATCCAAACTCAACCTTAGTTTCAGATCCCAAACTACCCCCTCCGCACAAAAGAAAAAAAGGAAGAATGTGATCCAAAGACTGTTGGCTTATCTTACAGAGAGAGAGGAGGAAAGAGAGACTAATTATCCAAAAAAAAAAAAAAAAAACTCCATAAAAAAATTGATCATTCATGTGTTACTTGTGAAGTGATTCACTAGTGTTTCTAATTCCCAACTTATAATTTTCAGATAATTCATGGCTTGGGGGAAAGAATCATGCTAGTGATTGGGCTAGTTCCACCTCATGACAATACAACATTCTATCTAAAGCCTTCAGATGTAAGGCTCTAGAGTTTCTCTCCCCTTCCCATTGCAGTTACTTTTTTGTATGTACATGTTTGTTGTTGATGTTCTCGTTCTTGATATATTCTGAAGGATCCTGAGTTTGTTATGGGTACCCAAGCTAGTATCATTTATAAAGGGAAGCGAATAGGAACATCCGGAATCGTGCACCCTGAGGTAAATATTATTCCATAAATGCTTGTGTTTTAAGCACTATATGAAAGCATTAATGATATTGTGCAATTCTGCCTTGACTTTGCCTTTTTCATTTCTTTTTCTAAGTCTCAGTTGCTTAAGAGAATGCTTTGACTGTTTAATTTGTGCTCTAAGTAATTTAAAATGATGATCATGTAATGTCGTGTAGTTTCATGAAAAACTATTTGGGTGTGAAGTACTTTTGAGGGACTCATTCTCACTGGACTTAGTTGAAATTTGATTGCCATGTGATTGTATACAATTCATTTGCTTCAACAGCTGGTGAAAATGATTGCAACTAGTTCACCACTGGACTTACCTGTGTTCTGGAATCAGGCATTAGTTCCTAGACATTGATTTAGCAGTTGTTGTATGATTTATTACTTCACAGGCAAGGTCGACAATTGTGCTATATGGATTTAATATTTAATAAATAATAATCTCTTGGTTTCCCCCACCTAGGAATATGAATGGTCGGTTTTGGGGAGAATTGACTTGGTTGAAAAATTCCCCACCGATGCTATCCAATCCCTCTGAAGCTGAATTAATTTGAAGTTTTTTTGTTAAAAAAAAAAAAAAAAAACGGTATCTCGATTTTATTGATTAGCTCTCACCTATGGCGGAAGAATACCTTATACAAAGAGGAGCAAGGGAGTTACAAAAATCCCAAAACCTGGCTCCTATAAAAAAGAAACTATAATCCTTAATAAAATCTGGTTTCAGTTGAAAACGAAAGAAAAGAAAATTAATGACTCAACATGGGAGTTCCTGTACGATCCAAAGAAAAGAAACCAATTAATTTGAAGTTTCAAATCAGCTGTAGTTGGTTTCAGTCCCTGATTAATTCTGAGATTTCGAGTTTTCCCCTAGGTTTACCCAGCTGCTAAACAAAGATCTATGCCAACCGTAAGGTGGAAACTGACTGAGTAGATTGAAAGCACTTATGAGATTGAGAGGAAATACTCACAAGGAGGTAGGATTACGTAAGCATATAAACCATAGAAATTATGGGTACCGTCTTCTTTCTTAAACAATTCTAAAAAATAAAGCATATAAACCATAAGGCAAACCTGCATGGCCGGATTTTCATTCTAGTCAACCAAGCAAAACTGATGTAGAAATGGGCCGAAACTGACCAATTCAGACTGGTTTGGTCGGTATATTTCCAATTGGTTTTCATGAGATGTAACACTTTACAGGCATGCAAGTCATGTTTATGATGTATCTCATGTTTCTGCATTGCATTGGAACATTATTATATGCTACTTGAATTAGGGATTTCTGGCCTTTGTTTTATCAGATCAATTTGGGGACATTTTTAGGTTCTTTCATGTTTGGAATTACAATTATCTTATTTGAGAATATAATCTGTGGCTTCAGGTCTTGAACAAGTTTGACATCCCTGATCCTTGTGCCTATTTTGAACTCAGCATTCAGTGCTTTTTTTAGGATTTATTTCATAGCAGCTTATGTAAGTTTCTTCAACATCTCTTCCTTCACTAAGCTTTCTTAGGTTCTTCATAAGATTGAAGATTTATCATTTTTCTCTCTGAACTATTTACTAATATTGAGTTTTGCTTGCGCTGCATGCTTTATGTGTTATTAAATAACCACAGGCACATTAGCCTTGCTTCCAATGCTTGTCCTCTAGAAGCTCCAGTGCCATAAAAGCCAATAACATCGGCATCCATTAACATACTTGGTTCAGTCAAGTTTGGAGCCACCCTTGATGCAGTGAAGGAATATCATCAGTTGCCCAATATTAAGTCTTGATATAGCATAAATATGATAGCTATTAGCTTCTTCTTTTTTTTTTTCCTTAGCCATGCTTTGAACATCAGCTATGTATTGTTGCCTAACTTATATAATCGATGAGGAAAATATATTATATATATGCCAGCGATTTAACCAGTTCCGTGTAAGGAAACTTCCGAGGGTGCGATGCACGGACCGGGATTTACTCTGCAGGAGTGGGTTCGAATGGCCCTGCCTTGGAGACTACATAAAATAAAAAATAAATATTTATATATATGCCTCTTTACTTGCTATATGAAGCTTCCATTTTCTAGATCCCAATTTACTGCAAAGGATTGATTGTTTTGAACTGCAATTTTGCAATAAATTCATACGTTCTGTCAGAATACATAGCAATGTAGATTATATCCACTGAAATAGCAGAAATTATTTGTCTTAGATCCAAAGTGAAAGCATTCAAGTCTTCCGACATAAGCTGCATGAGCATAATTTGGTTTAATCACTCATAGCTGTGAAATGTGGGATACTGCTTTGTTTAGTTAGCATAGAGATAACAACTACATAATTTTGGGTTGGGGCAACAAAACAATGATCATGGAGCTCAGAGACCACATAGCTCCAATTTATATTCAGATAGATTGTTAAACCATATGAATTCCTGGTTTGCTTACACAGTCCAAACCATCTCATCTCATATAATTATTATAACTTTTCTAAACTCTCATATAAAGTATACCATACCTGCAAACCGGTCCATCTGCTCCTCTTCAATAAACAGTCCTCCAATAGTTGGGCCCTGCTTATGCATTTTATTTTACTTAGTCTACATTTGCCTACACCCGATGAGACCCCATACAGCCCTCCCTTGCCTCACTTCTTCGTCTTCCACTCCAACCCATTCCCAAACGATCTCGACCCCCACACTCATCCCGGAGGCAACTCTACCCCCTGATGGAACTCGAATCTCGACCCCACACTCATCCCATTGGCAACTCGACCCCCCGTCGAAGCTCGACCCAAACGGTGGCATGGAGGGAGCTTGATTTCCAAAGAAAACTGTAAGATCTCCACCCCTAAACCAAACTGATTTTCACTAATTTTCAAATTTACCAGTATTTTTTTGGCTTTTTGATTTTGTAATACAGCTTTCTCGTTTTCTCTAGTCTTTCAAATTTATGCATACGAGCTATAATTTTTGGTTTAGGAGTATGCTCCTTTCACAGTTTAAATAGAAAATTCTCAAAGCAAAATTCTCAATAAATGGTTAGGCGATGTTGTGTTAGATAGCTTTTTAAAGTGTTAATATGCTGCTTGGTTGTAAATGTTAATGTAAACTGGTGAAGAAGAAAGAGGAGAAACTGATTGGAAGTCTAAAAAAATGCGATGAACAGAAAGTGTTTGGTAAAAGTTCTAAGAAGAAAAATTATGCTCAAACTGGAGAAAATTTATGATTAAACTATCGATTTTACATTGTATTAGCGTTGGCATGGGTCTATTTGGATGAAATACATATATACAAACATGTAGTTGTGCATATGTTGCAGAATCTATGTTATTGATTCTGAGTTATGCACTAACTGAGATATGTTAATGTAGCACCGAGTGTTAACAATCCAAGTGTTAATGTAGTTGTGCATATGTTAAACTGCCAATATGTCAAAAAAAAAAAATTTGCACCTAAGTATTTTTTTTTAGGGTAGAATGCACCTGCGACCCCTAAATTTCTATACCTGAAATGGTAACAAATCTTCTAACCGACTACTTTCATCTCCTGTGGTACTTAAGATTTAGGTCACCTTTTTCTCTTTACAGCAGTTACCTCACTTTAAGCTTTTACACGTTTGGTTGAAAGCTTTGTTTCTTCTTCTTCACTTGGTTTTTGGAGTGATGAGAAGAGATTATAAGTCTATGTGCTATTTGTGAGCATGCATCAGCCCTTCAGTGTGTACTTGGGATTTGATTTTGTATACCATTGTGCTGCCATTATAATCTCGCTACTTTGTCAACAATACTTTCTCCTCATTGTCACCTGAGGATGTAAGTCTACACTCAATCTTAGTGTCTACCTTGGAAATATTTTGTTCTATTGTCTACTTCTATTTTGCTTCAACTCACTATAATCAAGTGCACTACCCACAAGGCTGAATTTGTGGTAAAGGAAAATTGTAGAGGACCATGATATATATATTTAAAAGCTACAAATAGTATTCATAGGGAAAACCAACATGCTAGGTTTTTTTTTTTTTTTCCTAAACTGCCAATATGCCCCCAACATGTGAGTTTTTTTTTTTTTTTCCTAAACTGCCAATATGCCCCCAACATGTGAGTTTTTTTTTTTTTTTCCTAAACTGCCAATATGCCCCCAACATGTGAGTTTTTTTTTTTTTTTCCTAAACTGCCAATATGCCCCCAACATGTGAGTTTTTTTTTTTTTTTCCTAAACTGCCAATATGCCCCCAACATGTGAGTTTTTTTTTTTTTTTCCTAAACTGCCAATATGCCCCCAACATGTGAGTTTTTTTTTTTTTTTTTTTTGCACCAACATGCTAGTTTCTTTTATGAAAAAATCTAGTTGTAAGCGATTATGTGCACTAATACGCGCACCCATTCAATATGATTGGTCAGAAAGTAGACTTTATTGAAAATAATATTAATTTGAATTTAGAATATGAATGCAACATCATTAGTACGCAGATTGGTATGCAAACTTGCTTGTACATAGAAAAACTCTTCTTTTATGCACCATCTTCTGTATGCATTGTTAAAATTGATGACTTTTCAATATGATGACAGTCAAGGAGAAGTTCGGGCTCTCATTCTGGTTCAAATTCTTGAACTGCGAGAGGGGAAGACAAAGGTAGCTTGAAGAGACCACTTTGATATTGTGGCTGCCAAGCGAAGCTACGTATTTCTGGAAAACCTAATAGTTTTGGTAGAAAATTTTACAATTGTCCAAATTATAAGATGGGTAAACAATGTGAATTTTTTGAGTGGATTGATCTTCAAAAAGAGCAAAACAACTGTTGTAAGACGGCATTGGAGTTAGTTGAACGGAGGAACGACATGATACTTAATGAGCGGCTAAGCATTGAAGAAAAAGTAATAGTTTGTTAATCTTGAAAGTATTAATCTTGTCATGGTTATTTTTTTATAATAGTTTGTGGTGTAATTGTTATGTATCCAAAAAATTACAATGTATCTTAGTCAGTGCTACGACTCATGTAACCCATTGTACTTTAATGTAATGGCTACTTTTTTAAATATAATGACTACTTTTATTAATATAATGACTACTCATCACAATATGTTTACTTATCTCGGTGTGAAGTTGCTTTGGCATCAATATGTCCTAACAGTTGAATATTGAACATCACAATATGTGGCTCGAACTCAAATATTCCATTCCAAAGAAATACAAGATGGTTCCTATAGAAATACAGATGTCTGGAAAAAAATATAGTTCAATTTCTATGTTTGTTTACAATTAACAATATGGCTACAAAAGCTTTCTTCAGCTGCCTCAAATACCTAATTCAGCTTCTCCTCATCTAACTCAAAACCCTTAGCTTCTCCTAGCCATTCTCAAAAACCTTCTTGGACATTGATGCACAAGGGATTCAAAATTGTTATATTTCTAAAGCAATCAAGATATAGCTAAAGAGGAGGGAATATATCACATACAAGATATATTCAAATTTGCACTATGACTCCAAGTGTTCCTATATGTTGTCAGTTGTTGATCCAAAATCTCTACAAAAATAACGACAATCGAGTATGATTCGTCCAGATAACGAATCATTGTCGCCTTGCATATGCCTTGTAAAGTGCTTGGAGTCTTTGACCTCCTCAAAAACCATATCAATCAATGGCTCTAACAGACCACTACTTAAAGTGGGAATCGCATTCACTCCATCTTCGACATTGACTCTATCTTCAACATTCACATTACATTGAATGTCTTCGCTTTCAGCCTCAAGTCATCACTATCAATATTATAAATTAGTTCATTCCATACAAAACCACATGATTATAAATCCATTAGTTATGAAAAATCACCAAATTACATATGCAAGATTGTGACGCCCTGACTCCCACGTACAAAAAATTTCGGGAATCGTGACGTCAGGATGGTGACAACACGGGTCATACATCCCAACGACGAGTGCCAAGTGTGTGCACAAGCAACAGTGTACAATAAAATAAGCAGCGGATAATATAATAAGTCCATTAGTACCAGAATTTTAGTTTAATACAAATATCTAAATACAAGCATTTAAAACAAAACTAATGTCCCAAAATAATACAAGAGCTGAAAATAAACATAAATCCGAGTGATCCCGGATCACTCCCCCGGCGGAGCCAAATCCTCAGACTCATCATCTGCATCATCAACATTAAAATCTACGGTACCAAAAAATGGTACCGCAGATAAGTAAAACCCAAAATGCTCCAAGATATAAATATATTAAAACAACTAACGCTATACATGCACATAATGACCAAAGCGCAAAACCCGAGAAAAAACACCATTTCTTGAAAATCATAATTTTCCCACGTACGCCAAAAATCACTATTTGGCACAGAACTAAAATCTAGGAATAGATCCATTAATTCCAATTTTAACTTTATGCACTATGGCCTCCCATAGGGACCATTCACATACTCTAGCTCCCTTCGTCACCCCACGAGTAACGACCGTGCGAGTGATGCACAACAAGTGATGTCTAGTTCCGCGCCCTCCGCGTACATAGCCAAGCATCCTTTGATCCTGCTAGCACAAGGGGCCACAGAGTTAGATCGAGAGCTCTACCATCCCGTACAAGTCTCGGGCAACAGCCCCAGGGGACGACACTCAGTATATTCCGCTCTCGAGTGCCCAAAGGAGCTCCACGAGATAATACCCCATCTCAGCTTGGGGGTGATACACACGCACCCGAAAAACCTTTTTCACATTAAACACCGTTTCCAAAACATACACCCACGCATGCGTGCAAAATGCCATGAAATCGACCAATTACTAACAACTAACAATTATCAGTAATTTTTCAACAACCAACACAGTCAAACTAGATAACCAAATCACAGTTTATAAAACAAGTTAGTGCAAAAATATACTTAAGTCTTAAAAGTCTTTTGGAGAAATAATTACAGCGCTATAAAGTAATTTTAAGAGGATCACAGAGGTGCAAAAGGCGGCTGGAAGGCAATGTAACAGTATAAAAACACTATGGCCGAAATATACAGAAAATCCAAATTCAAACAGGGTCAAACGAAAGCTAGGGAATGGAAGGGTAGGGCTTATGAAATGTGGTGAAGCTAGTAGAAACGACGGTTGGCCGTGGGTGGCGGCCGAAATGTCGGTGGAAGGCCAAAAAGGGTGAAATCAGAGATGTAAACAATGGGGCTTCACCGATGAAGGATCGGAGCTGGGGTTGGGTGGGTTAGGACGGCAAGAGGCCAGTAAAGAAGTGGTGAAAAGATGGCGGCCAAAGGTGGCCGGACTGCGGCAGAAAAAGAGGAGAAAGGCCGCGGCTTGAAGCAGTACGAGTGGGCCGACGGTGGCACGAAACAGCCTGAAATTGATGGTAGGTGATTGCCGGCCGAAGGGGAAGAGAATGGTGCCGGCAGTGAGGGTTACGGACGGCCGGCGACAGTGGGCTGGAAGTGAAGGTTGAACGGCGTGGGGGAGAGGAGAGAGGGATGTCGTGCGGGAGAGAGAGAATGCAGCGGAAGAAAGAAGAAAGAAAAGAAGAAAAACAAAAGAAAGGGAAAAAGAAAAAGGAAGGAAAAGAAATGAGGTCTAATTCTTATAACTTTTGGGTCACAACTGATCCTCAAAATAACTATTTTTAAAATAGTAAATTAAATAAATCAATATAAACTCAAAACTAGTTAAAATAAAATATTAAACTCCAACAATAACATTCTTTAAAATAAAAAGCAATTTAATTGTAGAACACTAATTAAAATTATGAAAGCACATTAAAATAATTTTAGATTTAAAAATCGTAAAATAATCTCGCAAAAACACGTTAAATTAAATTAAAATGCTCAAAATTAAATATTTAATTAAAAAACCCTTCAATAAAAAGCACGTAAAAATCAGGGTGTCACAAAGATGCTTATTAAAACAGGAACTCATGTAACGAGCACAACAAACAGGTCAAGGAGATATTCTATAATCTCAGCATCTGACTAATTCACTACACCCTAATACACAAGTCAGTTATTTTATTATGTATTACACACTTGGACAAAGAAAACTCCCGAATGATACAACTCAAACTGAAATTCAATGGGTATTACACATATAGGCAAATTCAACTTTAAAGTTTTATGATCATAATTGAGAAATCCAATATCAGACAAGATTTTTACAAGAGGAAATGCATAAGTTCCATCTAAAAATAAGACTAGAACTATGACTAGAACTAGATTCTCTTTTGTCTCAAACTTTGTGCAACAAATTCAACCAAAATAAAGAAGAGCATGTCTGGAGCGCATGCCATCGTCAAGGTGGTTTTTTTTTTTTTTAAAGAAAAAAAATCTTCAAACAAATCATCAATCTCTCGGCCAGGCATATGGGCATCTTTAAATTGAAATCCAAGCTAGACAAACTAATATAAAGTGAAGTGAGCTCTTTCAAACATTTTGTCAAACACTAGTAGTGTCTTGGCATATAATGTAAAAGAGGAGAAATGCCTGAGCAACACCAAGGTCACTGGCGTTAGCCATGAACAACTGTTAGTTGGTGACGAACTATGTTGGGCGACGGACGGACCAATGGTGGCTTAGTGAGCGACGAAATTACAAATGAAAATCGGGTTGTAATCTAGAGTATTCGATGTTTGCGAAATCGGCCAAGGAGGACAACGACAGCCTTAAGGTGGTGGACTGTTGGCGGTGGTGGTTTGCTTGGCTTTGGTTCTAGACACACGCGGGCTTAAGATGAAGTCGAAGATGAACTGAAGTGTTTTGCAATTCTATCCCATGCGCATGAGTCAAGCCTGATTATGGTGTGTTTTCTGAGGTGGCACCCAACTATTGGAGGGTTGTTATTCCTTAAAAAACGGACGGATCGCTTAGAAGTGGCTCTGAATAAACAATTTAACTTTTTCAAATAACAAAATAAAAGTTATATTAAAAAATTATATTCTAACAATATTTTATTCAACTTTCAATTTTTATCTTATTTCATTTCTTCTCTACTATGTAACCAAATGAGGCTAAGACTCAGAGTCTTTTTTTTTTCTTTTTTCTTTTTTTGACAGATAAAAAATGACTCGGAGTAAGAGAGAAACGCACAAAATGGATTTCATATCATCTATTGAGAATTTAATGTTGCCTAGAGATTTACATAGGTATAATAAATTTGGGCAAGAACTCTTGGCCTGAAAATAATTGCTTGGACATGTATGTTGAATCAGTTGTAGTTATACATGGCAAACAACATAGCGAATAATTTCTATAGCATTTAATGACCATTCAGTGCTGTTTGAGTTTGAGTTTGTAAGCTTAAAAATTGTTTTTAACATACTAAAAGTTCTTTTAAAGAAAAAAAAATGGTAATTTAGCTTTTCAATTTAAAACTATAATATATATATATATATAAATTACTTTATTTCCTACTGCAATCCCAAACAGACCCTCAATGTTGTCTTTCCAAATGCAGACAAAAAACTTGAAATGGATATGAATTATTATCACTGAGAGACTTGTAGTGTCTTGATTATTTCACTTGTAAACTTGTAATTTGTTGGTTGAAAGAAGAGGGAATCATTAGTTACACCTTTGCTTGGCAGTGTCCCTTATAGTCATACATACCTCTTGTACTCCACGAGGGGGTAAAAGAGAGGTACTAGACTCGAAATACTCGCTTAGGAAAGAAATAGACAAGGAAATTGATACGCATACAACTCTTTACGTGACTATATTTTGAATAAAAAGTATTTTTGAATGAAGAGTATTTTTGTATAATCATTTCAGTATCTATCGTTACTCAACAGAAAAAGCTTGTTGTCCAAATAAAAATTAAGGGAAGTGCAATTTGTGGAGTCAAGTTGACACAAACTAGTCAGGAAATGAAGTAGGAGAAATGAAAGTTACAGTCGTGAGTGCGCAAACGCAGTGCAATCACTTTGATAAATACGAAACCCATATAAAAAGAAATTAATTTTTTAATAGTAGATTTTACCATTTTTAAAAGCGACTGCACGGCACTTGCATACTCCATGATTGTATGTAGCATTATTCAATGAAGCAGATAGCATAGTGCGGTTGAGCAACAACTTGAGTTTCTTATGTCACATTACTGCCATTTTCAGACCTTCCTCCATTTGTTTTTGTAACAAAATTTAAAGAAATATATTTAATATTATTCACTTTAATTCCCTTCCGGATATGGGATGAGAGAAAGGGAAGTGAGATCTTAGCCATCACAACTGTCAATGAGCATTCTAAACTATTATTTTATTTTATGCTTTGGACCATCATTAATTAAGATCAAATAAAAATAAATAAATAAAAGAAAAGAATGTTCCCGTTCATCCTATATATGTCATGTCATTCCTAATAGCACATATTAATGTGATATATTTTAAGTAGTGTTTGTTTTTATTAGTCGAGTAAATGGTATTTGTTTTAAATGTAACACATGAAAAATATGATTGAAGATGACAAAATCTAAAATGAAGAAAAGTATTACTCGAAAAAACTAGGATACGAGTTATTAGAATTAT
Source organism: Pterocarya stenoptera (assembly GCA_003123785.1). NCBI lineage: Eukaryota > Viridiplantae > Streptophyta > Magnoliopsida > Fagales > Juglandaceae > Pterocarya > Pterocarya stenoptera. The sequence continues at coordinate 228,918 of QEOT01002983.1, forward strand.
TATAAGGGTCAAATCTTTAACGTTTAAAATCTTAACAAAATTTAGGCTCTGCTCAGATGTTCTGAGTTTCTCTATGAATAGTAGTGAGTTAAGATGTTTAAATGAGTTTTGTGTCTTTCATTGAGATGTGTTTGCATATATGAAATAGGTTGAGATATTTTATGATAAGTTAAAGAATAATAATAGATCCTATCAATAATTGGATTGTTGTTGTAATGATGGAATAATAATAATAAAAATATCATCAATGAACAATACTGAGTTAACATGAAAAAGGTGAAGTTATTTCAGATGAAATAAGTTGTATGTATTTAGATGGAAAGTATATTCATCTATATAAAACTAACTCAGCCTAGGATCGATGGGGGAGACGGAGGGATATTTCAGTTACATACTGAGCTCACAGCTCAACTCTCTGACCCACTACCTGTTTGATAATTCTCTATATCCAATGCATTACATCATTTTGTATTGAGTTTTGTACAATTTGTTGGTATGGCCAAGAAATCCTTGCGTCCGTACAAAAAAGATGAACTATTCATACTCCATCATTTTAACTCAACTTGGGAAAATTACAAAATATCCCCATTTTCGTCAAGCTTTTACCACTTTTTAGGGCATATTTTTGGCTACTTCTTTGCTTTTTTGAACCCTTTTGAAAACGTCATCGACCTACTTCTCACTGCTAACAGTTGAATGTTATCTTTTCTTAAGCTAATGTTCATGAATTTTTTTTAAAAAAAAAAAAAAACAATCACATGCAAAATGAAGAGGCTACCTAGAAAAAGAAGGAACAAAAAATAAAAAAATCAATGATCACTAATTTGCATGCATGCCTATAAATACCATGCAATGTGGATGGCAATGCATCTTCATTCAAAGACATGGCTGTAGCCTCTGTCCTTAGCAGTTGGGTCTCCATGAACCCCATTTCCAATATCCTTCTACTAATTCTGGCCTTCTTCATTCCAGCTCATATGGCTCTTTCTTTAACTTTTGTCAAGATCCCATTGCCATTAGGTGTCACTGCTGCTGCATCCATTGCCTTTCCTACCGTCCTTCGTAAAGACTTCTATGTGAGTGTCCAAGATGGTCGAATTCTCAAATATCAAGCTGCCACTTCTAATTTCTCAGATTTTGCCTTCACTACAGGGAATAGGTTAGTATATATATGACAATTTCTTATTCACCCATACTCTATTCAAGTAGATAAAAATCACAATAGTATGTATATATATATAGTAGGGTTCATTTCATTTGCCTATTTCTCTTATATTTGAGGCCTCAAGTAGTTCGGACAGAGTCGCGGGACTTCTACACATATATGCATACAAATTGAGATGGAATCTTACACAATAACCCATTCTATAGCTGATTACAGGCTCAAAAGAACATGCATATAATGACCAATATCATCAGCAAAGTATCAGAGCATTGACCTTAATTAGATATTGTTCTTTAATCTCTGTGTGTGTGTTTCTCTCAATTTGTCGTGTAATTTCATGTTGTAATTAATATGATTCAGGTCCAAGGCGGTATGTGATGGCCAAACTAGTGGAGACTTGGAACCCACTTGTGGGAGGCCATTAAGTTTAGAGTACAACCGTGCAACCAACCAGCTCTTTATTGCTGATGCATACTATGGTATCTTGGTGGCTGGGACTGATGGAAGGCTGGCAACCCAGCTTGCTTCTGCCGTAAATGGTGTGCCCTTCCGGTTCATTAACGGTTTAAGCCTCCACCCTAAGATTGGAGATATTTACTTTACAGAATTCAGTGCTGTGTACCAGCTAAGGTGCTTTTTAATGCTACCCTTTATCTTTATCATCTCCAATCAAATTTGTTCAATTTCAAGTACTGTATTTTCTATATATGATGCAGGAATGTTGAACAGGCAGTTCAGAATAACGACAGAACAGGAAGTTTACTGAAATATGATATAAAGACAAAACAGGTAACTGTGTTGCTAAGGGGGCTTTCCGGAGCTGCCGGGGCTGCAGTCAGTGCAAATGGTGATTTTGTTCTGGTCTCAGAGCTTATGGGAGGAAGAATTCAGAGGTTTTGGCTTGAAGGTCCCCAGATTTATACTGCTGAAACTCTCGTAATCTTCCCAGGAAGGCCGAACAAGATAAGGAGGACAGCAGTGGGAGACTACTTTTGGGTAGCTGTGAATATATTTAAACCAGATTCACAAGAAACTGTGCCCACCAGGATAAGGATCAATCGAGATGGGAATATTATGGAAAAAGTGTCACTTGAAAATGAATATAACACCACGAGAATCACTGAAGTTGTGCAGTTTGCTGGGGCTAATTACTATGTAGCGTCTCGATATACCAACTTTGTTGGTCTCTATAAGTTTACCTAATGGCAGGACTTGAACAACCACTGGCAAACCCTATTGAATAAAAGTTTTTCAATTTTCATGCTATCTATTCTTCCATCTTTGACATTAGGCTTGGTTTGGGTAGTGAAAGTATCTGAGAATGTTTGTGAATAGTAATGAAAAAGTAATAATAGAATATTGAATAGTAATAAAAAGTAGGTGAAAAGTAATGAATAGTAGAAAAAGTAGGTAAAAAGTAATAATAAAGTAAAGAATAGTAGTGAGAGTGTTTGAGAGTACCTCAGGTACTCTCAGTACCCAAACTAGCCCTAAGTTGCATTTGGTTAGTGAGGTATTCTGACGAAATCTGTGAATAGTAGTAAAAAAGTAATGATAAAATATTGAATAGAAATAAATAGTAGTGAAAAGTACGTGAAAATTAGTATTAAAATAATGAATAATAGTGAGGTATTCTGAGAATATGTATTCTCAATATCCAAACTAATAATAATTCTGTAGTTTATCAATACAAAATCCATTTAATGTAAAAGATGGGATATTCTGGACATTTAACAACTTGTCAAGATAATAGAAATTGATCAAAGCATCTCATGTTTTACGATTAAATGTATGTTATTCAATTCAAATGATGGAAAGGGTCTTGTTTGGAGGGAATGCAGTACAGGAAATCAAGTGAGTTTCCCCAAGCATATCACCAGGAAGAGTTGATACAAGATCATCAACCCTGCAGTTTAAAAACACTAGGAATATTTAAAGCTTTATACTTATTTTAGTCTCATATTATGCCTCAAGCTTTTGTGTTTATCAAAATAAATTAGGAATGAAACAATTTTCTCCATAGCAATTGGTAGGCACTCAGCAGAAACAAACTGAATCTATTGGCTAAAGTACTTCAGGGCATCCAATTTTCTCCATACCCATGCAAATTCTATGCAGTTTCACTTTTTGATTCATTTTGACAGATGATAGTTCTTCCCATCTCATCCGTCTAACAGATCTGACAGTTGGAGATATCCAATCATTAGCATGCACCATAAGGGCTGAGGAAATAGGAAAAGTACAAATGATACCGGTTGAGGCCGGGAATAGGAGACATTCATTTATTATTCACTCACAGAAAACAGTAGTTTCAGTTCCAAATGAGACACATGGAAGAATTGATCAGCTAATGCTTTTAGATCACATCCATAAGCTGACTCACACAAGCAAAAATTCATCTAAACTTTCCTACGTTTATTTGAGTAGCAGCTCAGATAACTTAATCCATTACAATAACTTTAATCCTGTAGATTACTTCCAGAAAGGAAGGTTGAGAGATTGCTCTTTCAAGATTGTAAAAAGAAAATTTTGACAAATAGCTATTTTCTTGTCCCTAAGGTGATCTGAAAGCTTCACCGGCATAGCGCACGCTTCCAAGCTCCTCTTCAATGCGGAGAAGCTGCAACCAAAAAGAAAATCCCAGAAACAATATATCGTGATGAGTAACAATCATGATATTCGGTCGATAAGCAAAAAAAGAGCACAAGGACATTCTGGGAACATTGACGTCAATTCCAAAGATCCATGGGCTTCTTTTTGTAATCTATCAGGACTTATGAGAAACATCAGAAAGTATTACTCCATTTGTAATATTTAATATTACTTGGTCATAAACTTATGCAATTGGGTTGAATTAGACCATACAATCAGACCAAGCTTTCAAAAGGTTATATGAAATATGAACAGAGAAGATAACTAAGATTATGTTTGGAAGATGAGATGAGAATTTTGTGTTTTGTTTTAAAGTTTAAAATATTATTTTTTAGTTTTGAAATTTGAAAAAATTGAATTAGAATTTGAAAAAGTTACATTGGGATTTGAAAAAGTTGAATTATTTATTATATTTTGTATAGGGATTTGAAAAAGTGTAAAGATGAGATGAGATGAAGATGAAAATTTTGAGTGAGACATCTTTTCCAAACATAACCTAAGGTTACAATTTACCTGATTATACTTGGCCAACCGCTCACTTCGGCAAGGAGCTCCGGTTTTGATCTGTATGATTGAAGATGCAATGGTTAACTTTAAAGCAATAACATAGATATGAGTCATAGCAATGTTGAATAATCCAGCAATTAAAACCTGTCCGCTAGCCAAGCCAACAGAAAGATCAGCAATAAAGTTATCCTCGGTTTCACCACTACGGTGGCTGACCATGACGCCCCAGCCTGCAGCTTTAGAGTCCAGTGCTGCTCGAACAGATTCAGTCACTGTACCAATCTGGTTAACCTGATATTGAATGGACAAAAGATGAGCTAAATGCAGCATAAACATAGCCTTTGTCCTCACAATGATGAGTCCGAGTAAATTTAGTAATCACAAAAGTTGAAGATTGAATGGATTACAAAGGGAAACTGTAGAAAATGAGGGAAAGAATGACAGCTACCCGAAATCAGAAAGGAGTTTAATGGGAAAAAAATGAAAAATATAAAATTTATAGCTTCATGATGAGTGAATCAGCAAACTATAAAGAGGGGGGGAATTAAAGATGCTTGCCTTTAGAAGTAAACCATTGCAAGCCTTTTTCTGAATGCCTTCAGCTATTCTCTTTGGATTTGTAACCAACAAATCATCTCCTACTAGTTGAATGTCAACAGAAGACTGTAGTGAAGCCCATGAGCTCCAATCATCTTGATCAAAGGGATCTTCAATTGATACAATTGGAAATTCTTTCACAAAATCCCTGTAGAGCTCACAAAGGCTCTGTGCTGAGTGCACGTGAGCTCCATCATTGGGTTGTTTCTTGAAGTCTAGATCATATTTCCCATCTTTAGTGAAAAACTCTGATGCGGCAACATCCATTCCAATTTTAATCTGTATTGTCATTCCAAAGCCACATGAGCAAAATCTATGTTTCAAACAGAATATAAGAAAAATCACTACCTCCTACCTTGCCAGTGTAACCAGCCTTTTCAATAGCATCCATTAGCAATACCAGTCCCTCTCTGTTATCCTGAACGTTGGGGGCAAATCCCCCTTCATCTCCAACATTGCAAGCATCTTGTCCATATTTGGCCTTAATAATTCCCTTCAATATATGATAAACTGCTTTCTCAAAAAGATAGACCAGTTACCAGTTAGTTTTCTCATCATAGATTATGGGCATTTGGTTTAATTATATAACAAGCTAAGAACAAACTACATGTTCATAATGACAACGTAAGTCTTTAATTAGCGAAGACCCAAGCATTGCATAAAAAACTCAAACTCAATTGCAGTATGCATGGTATAATCATGCTCCATGTTGAATCACATCTAACAATCAGAGTTCCAACCAAAAAACAAGGCATGTGTATGGCTGTCAAAATAGAGCCAACAACGAATGTACCAACTCAAGAAAAGGCAACTGTGGCAAGAAGAGAATTAATTCACTTACCTTCACTACCCATGCGGAGTGCCTCTGCAAATGAGGTCGCACCTACTGGTAATATCATAAATTCTTGCATGGCCAGACTATTTCCAGCATGGCTGCCTCCATTTATCACATTAAAAGCTGGAACTGGCATAACAAGCTCCTTTGTTTCTGACAGTTCTTGGATGTGCTTGTATAAGGGCAACCCCTTTGCTCCTGCACCTGCTCTGCACACGCTTAGGGATACTCCCAATATAGCATTAGCACCTAATTTTGACTTGTTTGGAGTACCATCGATCTCAAGCATAATAGCATCCACATCAGCTTGGTTCCTTGTTAACAGAGGAAAAAAATGTCAGAGCTATAACCTACAAACAAAAGAATTAACTTTCCATCTCTAACAAGTATATCTAAACATACATCAAGATCTACGAGAATCACTTAGCAAGAACAATAAAGTTGGCAAAAGCTAGGTGTCAACAGGCTGAGAAATGAGCACACCATACAAAGTAGCTCATTTCAGTCGTAGCCTGATTGAATGACAGTCCAGTTAGAGTGACTTAGTTCGTAACCACATGCTATTGAATTGAACTACAAGAACTTTCCATGGATTTTTTTATTATTATTATTATTTTTTTATTGACTCCAAAACAAATTCCAAGCTTCAAGGAAAATTAATACTTATTTAACCTACATTGAATCTTTTTCCAGTTAAAAGAAACATACTGTCTCCGCGAACTCTTTTCCACACAAACAAACACTAGGTGATGCAAATAGAGAGTACGGTTCCCAGGCGGAAACTGCTCCTTGAATCATGGAGAACGGAACTTATCCAGCTGCTATGATGCTCGTCAACTCTTACCTTTATTTTCAAAATTCTGTTGTTTAGTTCTTTCCTATTTTATTTCCGTAAGACTCTATTGCTATGTTTGCAATCCTTTCCTATTTTATTTCCTGATTTATAGCAACCTATGTAATCCTTTAAATATGAGAATAATGGAGCAAAGAAGGCAGTTGCTGATTTTTTTTATGAAACATTGAATTTGAATGAAGAGATTTCATTAACAGAGAGAGTCTGTTTTCATTTTAATTCCCTCTTGAACGTTGATGTGAGATTGACCCTTGAGGATAGCACCACTAGGCTATTAAAAATGTGAGTAATATATCAATGACAGAGAAAAAAACATGTACCGGACATCGACGCCGACGAGCTTGGGGCCGAGGATTTGGTTGATGTTGTTGACAGCATTTTGGACACCTTTGCCTCCGTAAACGCTCTTATCCCCGTCTCGGAGCTCCAGAGCCTCGTAAATCCCCGTGGAGGCTCCACTGGGGACAGCCGATCGGTAGAGAGCATCGGTGATCAGATCGACCTCAACCGTCGGATTGCCCCGGCTATCAATGATCTGCCGCGCCTTGACCGACCTCACCGCATGCTCTCTCGAGGCCTTAACGACGGACGGCGCAACAGCCACGGAGCATTGAACAGTGAGGGGGCGGAGTTTGTTGGGCTTGAAGGGAGTGGAATTTTGAGGCTTTGGTAATGGCTTTGAGGGGATGAAGGGCTTTTGGAGGAGTTTGGTGGTGGTGGCCTGGGAAGCTAAAGCCATTTGTCTCTGTGTATTGTTGATGAAATGAAATCCCAACTGTCCTCGGGAGGGGAGAGGCAGTGTTTGGAGAGAAAGAAAGTTGATCGGTTTTTATTGGGAAAAGAGTGGGAAAGTCCGCCGAGGGGCGATGAATGCCAGAAAGTGTGTTGTGTTTGACAGTTTTGTGTTTTGTTGGGTGGTTGGAATTGGAAAGACAGAAGTAGACGTAGAGAATTAGGCCACGAGGGGGCAGAGGCTTATTTACAAAAGGGTAGGTGAGTCTTTGTGTGGGGTCCATTTCCTCGTTCCTCGCAGATGTGAGAATTTGTACACTATTTTCTTGAGAATTTCTAATTTTTCCTTTCGAATTGAGTGCATAGATGCAACATGCCGAATACAGCCAGACACAATTGATAATAATTCCTGCGTTGAGTTGAGTTACAAATAATAATATTTTATAAATCTCATTAAGATAGGTTTAATTTTTTTAAATTGAAAAGAGTTTAATTAGATTAAAATGTATGAAGTATGTTGAGATGGTGGAATGGATATTTAGAACCTTCGAGGGATAAGCCCATGTGTTGGAAGACCCAAGTTTGAGGCTTCAAGAATTGGGGCTAGTCTGCAAGCTCAGGGATTCAACCTACGAACACGTGGAGGATAATGTGTAGTGAATAGATAATGCCTCCGTTTGATCAAGACAGTTATCCTACTAATTTATTCGAGGGTTATTCAAGATAGACTCTTATGTAAGTCATTATCATCACCTTCATGCTTCTATAAATAATACCTAAAGGTAACATATTTGGCATTCATTCATATACTTATATTGAAACCACTTCTCTTTAACTTAGGCATCAAAGTCCCACTGGACACACCATGCCACCATCTCTTCTATTGTAGGTTATCGGTGTAGTTGGTGGTGTGAAACACATCCTTAACAGTGGCGTTGTCTATGGGGGATCTCTGCAGACTTCAACATGACTTTCACATGCCAACTACTACGCGATCCCAAGCAACCTGTGACCAGGACATAAATACGACAAATATAGAAGTGAAGTTGGCAGAAGTTGAAGAAAAGTTGAAAATGGCGACGACAATGGTTGACCAGCTGCGGAAGGAGAATGAAGAGCTGAAATGAAAGAATGCTGCAACACCACCTGCCCAACACCAGCAGACCTAAGAGAATATTTTAGAGTGCTTCGCAAGTATAAGATGAAATTGAACCCAGCGAAGCGTGCTTTTGGGTAAACTCGGGAACATTTTTGGACTTCATCGTCTCTAAAAGATGCATCGAGGCAAACGCTGAAAAGATTGGCGCCATCTTGAACATGAAGCTATCATAGAACATCAACGATACACAACGGTTGGTAGGTAGAGTGGCAGCCTTAAATAGGTTTGTTTCAAGATCCACAGACAAATGTCTCCCTTTGTTTAGGGTTCTACGAAAGATACACCATTGGAATGAAGAATGCGGTCGGACTTTCTAGGAGTTGAAGTAGTACTTATCCAACCCACCTTTGTTAAAGCAGCCCAATCAGGGAGACACCTTGTACGTATGTACACTTGGCGGTATCCCTCAACCCCGTCTCCGCGATCCTAGTCAAAGAAAAGGAAGCAATACATGCACCATTATATTACACAAGCACGTAATAAGGGGTGTTGAGACCAGATACCGACGAATGGAAATGTTGGCATTTGCATTGATGACATCCGACAGGAGATTACAGCCATATTTCTAGGCTCACCCCATGAAGGTGTTAACCGAGCACCCCTTCGGGAGAATACTGCAAAAACAAGACAGCTCAGGAAGATTGGTCGGATGGTCAATGGAACTCAGCAAATTTGACATTGATCACGTGCCCAGGAGCGCACTGAAGGGGAAGGATTTGGCAGATTTCATCGCCAAATTCACGGGATCCCAAGCGGAAGTTGAAGCTATACCCCACCAATAACCCTAGTGAGTATTCATTGATGATCTGCCTATCAAGTGGGAGGAGGAATAGGGATCTACATCGTGGGAGAAGGGGGACAATAGCACCACTACATGGCCACACTTACATTTGAAACCACCAATGATGAAGCCGAATATGAAGCCCTAATAGCCGGACTCTCAATCGCAAAAACTCTAGGTGTCATGGATATTGAAGCAAAGGCAGACTCCCAAATCGTGGTAAAACATCTAACCAAAGTGTAAGCCATGAACGGGCAAAAGCTAAAAAAGTATTGAAGCCAGGTGTTGGAGATCCGTGACCAACTTGCGTATTTTAGCCACGAACAAATATCAAGGGAGGATAACGCAATAGCAAACAGGCTAGCTAAAGCTGTCTCTGGGAGGGATGGGGTGGATTTACCTTTGTAGGTATAGAGGAAAGTGATAGAGATCCCAATGATCGAAGTACAGGTAAACCAAGTAGGGCCTATGGAGCCAGAGTGGGCCAAGGCAATATCAGAGTACTTGGACACATGAAAACTCCTTGAGGAGAAAGAAACAACAAAAAAGATAAACAAGAACGCAACACGGTTTGTTAGGATTGATGGAATCCTGTACAAAAAAGGCTTTGCCACCCCATTGTTAAGGTGCATCTCACCTGAGGAAGCCCAGTACGTCTTGGCAGAGATACACAAGGGGGTCTGCAGCAACCATTCTTGTGGAAAGGCTTTGGCGTAGAAAGTTCTTAGGGCGGGATACTACTGGCCCAACGCCTTCAGAGACGCCAAGTAGTTTGCGAAGAAGTGCATCAGATGCCAGATCTATGCTCCTGTCTCACATTGTCCCCTCGAGAAATTATTTTCTATCACCTCCCCATGGTCTTTCGCTCAAGCTATATATCAATAATGAAAAATGAGGCTAAACCAAGAGCCAACATTATAAAAGGAAAGCACAAACGAAGGGTTATCACGACATCCATCCAAAGTATTGTTTGAAACATAAAGAAAAAAGAAAGAAAAAATCTTCATGAAGGTGGAGTCGCCAGAGGCTTTGAGGGCGAAGGTGCGGACAAGAAGGCTTGAGCATAGTATTGTGCCCCAAAGCATCCATGAACTGGCATGAAACCTCATCATGTCTGAAGGCGTTGAAGTCCAACCACCTCAAGTTAGTCCGAGGATGTGCTAGCAGGTGACATCATAAGCGTGCCACGCCAGCCCCATATCCATATCCGAAGGCCCGATCCCTAATAGCCCTAGCGGCCACCAGTTGGAGGCAAACAGACTAGTTCGCCCCTCGAAGCAACCAATTATGATTCCACTTCCAACAATCGCTTCTTCTGCTCCATCACTTTCATATCTAAGTGTAGCATTGATTGGTTCATTTTGTGTTGTTTGGAATCTGCTTCTTCCTTGTCCTTCTTGTAGGCAGTATACCTGCCACGAAGATCCTCGTAAGATCCCTTCATCTCTGACAGCTCAAGGTCAAATTGCCTACGAGCTTCCTCATATGATTCCTTCACTTCTGAAAGCTCAAGGGCAAGTTGCCTGCGAGCTTCCTCAAAAGAAGCCAACGCCTGGTAGACCCCAAGCATCGTTATTCGGCGGCAACCAACAACTGTTGAGAAGAGCTCAACTCTCCACTCATGCGGGATAACTAGACACGAGTAGAGTCTTGTTCAGACTTTGCCAATTCCAAGGCAAAGCGGTTACGCGCATTGATGGATTTGACGTGAAGTAGCTCACCGCAAAGCTTAGATGCTTTTTCGCAAAAGAGCTCAAGGTCGCTCTTTAGCGAGCAGATGTGCCAATCAGACTGCTCCAAGTAGGACTCCACCTCAGTTTTCGCGGTTTGTAGCCAACTCAGTTCCTTCTTAGCAAAAAAATGCAAACATTCACCTGGTACAAACTTCGTACTCCAAGTTGGCGTGATCGTCCACACCTTGCAAGGCACAAGAACAAAATAAGGTATGGGGCATACATATAAAAGAAAATGCAACTAAGCCAGCAATGTCATATGGAAGACAAAAACTTCCTTAAGCATTGAACCATTTCCGCTATTGCTCCATCCTGGGGAAGGGGGAGGGAAGGCCCCTCAACCCCTCCTGTTGTGGCGCGCCACCCCTCCATATGTGGTCTCCTCAAAGAATGCATAAAAGGTGTAGAAAAGGTGGTTGGAACCTCTCTCTTAGGCATGGATGTGCCCTAGTCCATGAGGGTGACAAACTCAAAGCTGTCGATGGGGCCGCCATCTCCTCTGTCTCCCCCTTCCACTCAACCCTCCCTAGATGACCCACCCCTTTTCCTAAGGGTTAAGGAATCTACGTCACCACCAAAGGAGGAGGGGAGAAAGGGAGGGAATGGAGACTCTTTAATGGTATGTAGGTGGAGTCTCACCCCCTAAGAAGGTCGTAGAGAGGGAGCTTAGATTGGAGCCTTGGTCCCCACATTCATCAAGGTTGCCCTTCATAGAGAAAAAGTCCACGACATAACTCTAGGTGCCTCCATCAGTAGGATTCACGGCTTTAGACGCCATAACCCCAACAACGGTCATAGAGAATGCGTCATATATGTCGACCGCAAACTCACCATCGCTTGGAGTTGAAGCTGAGGAGAGGAGAGAAGGGAACTCAAAGGGGGGGCGTACCCATGGAGTCTTACTGCTTGGGGATAGATCAAAGTCAAAAGTCATGGCCAAGTCGTTGAGGGCTTGGCCCATGAGCCCATCGAGGTTGCCAATCCTAGGAGACACAGGCGGCAACACGTGCACAGGAAAAGCAGGTGGCTCCCCCCCCCCCCCAAGGAGTCGTATTAGCACCATAATCAACGGCCAACATCGTCAGGTACGCCCTCGACATCTTCAACAGGGCGATTAGTAGGTGCCCCCTTAGTATGGTGAGAAAGCAGGTCTTTTCTTTGAATAAGACGTCACAACCTTTAATTTACGACTCCTAACGTGGGAGCAGTCAGGCACAATGAGGAATCAATCAATGATGGTAGGGTCCAAGAGCTTCTCAGTCCACGGGGCATCCTCATTATCTTTGGCCCAACTAAGGACTGTATCGACTCGAGAACGCTCTCGGTCAGTCAAATCTATAATAATCTTCTTGTCATCAGGAACCCTTCCCTAATTAGCCCGGATGGGAAAGTCTCGTACAGCCATTTCAGAAGTTGGGAATTCCCAGCCATGAATAGAAATAAGAAAGAATTTCTTTTGCCACTGTTTGGCATTCGAATTACGGTTTTCAAATGCCGCCAAACGTTGTGAGCGAACATGAAAACTACAAATATTACATGGTAACCCTATCACAAAGTAGAAAGACAGGAATTCGTGAGCAGTCAAGTCTGGATACATCTCCCCCAAAGGGTCCAAAACCATACGAAATGCCATGCATGAACATAAAAGTACATGCCTAGCGTGCGAATGAACTTGGGCAGGAGCTAATCCCAGGAAATCAAGGACATCGCAAACGGGGCAGCACAATGGAAGGCACAAATTGTGCGTTAGGGCACAAATTGGAAGAGCAACTCTCCACGCCCTCGGAGGGAAGAGTGAGAACCATGGCTTGAACCCCTCAAAGCAAGGTAGAGTTTGACCATAAGAGGATTTGGGCATCGAGTTGGAGGAAACCCTTGGTGGGGTTTGGGCAAAAGCTCGACTGAGAGCACGAGAAGAACCACGCTGAGTCATTGCTATGTAAACTAGAAGAAACAAGATCGAAAATGGTGAAGGGTTGCCAATTTTTGAAACTTGAGAAGAGAAAAGGTTAAGGAAGGAATGAGACAAGAAGAGGAAGGGAAACAAGAAGAGGAAATGATGCAAGAAGATGAAAGAAGTGGAGCGGGCAAAAGAAGCAATGATGATGGGATTCTTAGGAAGGCGAAAGGGCGACAGTGCTGTCAACTATCATTTTTGAATAAAAGGAAAAATAAATAAATAAAAATGCGGGAACAATTACAAATGACATGGGCCATGTCCTTAACATAACAGTAAATTAAGTTTTCCAAAGCCCGCACCTTAGTTAGCATAGACCCTCAACGGGGCAAAAGGATTAATGATCGTCCATCTATCCCAAACTAGCGGGGTAGAGAGAGCACAAATTGATAAATTTTCCACGTGCAGGCACGAAAGAAATTAGTGGGGTAACTAGAATAGATATTCAGGGCCCCGGAAGGATAAGCCCATGTGTTGGAAGGCCCAAGTCCGAGGCTTCAAGAATCGGGGTTAGTTTGCAAGCCCAGGGATTCAACCTACGGATGCGTGGAGGATAATGTAGTGAATAGATAATGCCTCCGTTTGATCAGGAAGGTTATCCTACCAATTTATTCGAGAGTTATCTAAGATAGACTCTAAGGTAAGTCATTATCATCACCTTCATGCTCCTATAAATAACACTTAAAGGTAACATATTTGGCATTCATACATATACTTATATTGAGACCACTTCTCTCTAACTTAGGCATCAGAGTCCTACTGGGCACACCGTGCCGCCATCTCCTCTGTTGTAGGTCATCCGTACAGTTGGTGGTGTGAAACATGTCCTTAACAGATGGGTTTAACTTTTTTAGGTTGAGAGGGGTTTAATTAGGTTAAACTGAAAAAGTAGTGGGTTCCATCAATTATTGATTTCAGATAAGTTGAGATGAGTTGAGTTTGGTTCAACAACCAAACATAGTCTTAGAGTTATTATATTATCAAGTCGATAACATATTATCTATATCAGTTAAATGGTAACGTTTAATTAATAAGATTCAAATTTTAAAATTTATGTTCCATATCAAATTATGATACGTAATCAGTATGTAATATAAAGACTTTAGAATAACAGTATTTGAACTTTTAAGTAAACCAAAATACTAAAATATAAAACATAAATTTTAGAATTTTTAATATTAATTATTCATAAGATTATCTCCAGCCACCACAGGCACCACTATGTTTGTCACTGGGATTAGCATTGGGCAACCTGAGACCACTAGAATCCTACAACTCTGGTTGAAAATCGGCAAAATTCTAACAGCGGTCGGCAAATTCGGATGGAATCCCTTTGTTGGGTAGCTAATCTTTTAAAAATCTTTAGGGATTCATGTTTTAAGGATCTATTTGGGAACATGATTGTTTTTAAATATTCTCAAACTATTTCATTATTATTCACAAAATATTCACTATTTTTTTTACTACTATTTTATTACTATTTATAAAATATTTCATTATTATTCACAAATTATTAAACTACTATTTACATATATTTTGATATGTTCTTAATATCCAAATGAGTCCTAAACATATCTTTTATAAATTCTTCTTCTTCTTCTTCTTTTTATTTTTATTTTTATTTTTATTTTTATTTTTTTTATGGGATATAAATTCTTGTTTTGCTTATACGTGGATGAGTCTAATTATCATGAATATTCTGACGGGATACTTTTTGGGGATGTAAAAGTGGTTTTCATACCACACCATATTTAAGATTAGTTCTTTTAAATTCTCATACCGCATAATATTTTTAATATTTTGAATTAAGTCCTCGTTTTTTTTTTCTTTTTTTGGCAGTTAAATCCTCTTGTTCAATTTCTGTTAGATTTTCTCACAACAACAAATCTCACCATAACATGTCAATCATTTTATTAAAGTATAATAAAATACAGAAAAGAATCAAAAGATTATTTAAAAGATTAGAAAATGTTTTAAAAACCAAGAAATATCAGAAAACAAACAAAATTTTAAAATATTAAAACAGAAATCTAATTGATGAATATATGGTATTAATGATATTTGGCATTCGCACCATAACATAAGTTTTTTATTTTTTATTTTATAGGAAAACATCAATATCATTCAAACAAAAGGGCATTAAAAATTGTTCTCATGATTAAGCGCCGGAGATACATACATTGGGAAATGGTCCCACCATATTTCTATATGGAAAATGCTAAACGTCCCGCTCCCAGCTCCCGTTGGGAGTTATCGCTGGCATTTTTTTTATTTTTTTTATTTATTTTGTTTTTGTATTTTTATTTTTATTTCGTGATTAAGAAAGTATTTATTAATGATGTTGTATTTTTTTTTATTTTTTTAAAAAACATTTAAAAGTATAAAAAAATACATGTAAAAAAAGATTATTAAAAAAAAGAACAATTATACCTAACGGTAGCTCCTAGCAGGAGCTGGGAGCGGTGGACGTAGCATCATCCTTTCTATATTCGCCACATTCTTAGCATATCTAGTCAATCAATGTGCAGCCTCATTTTTCATTCTGTGAACATCTTTGCACTTTTGAAAGTTTTTCATCAATTGTTGTATTTCTTTCAATAAATTTTCAAGAGCTAAGAAATTCTCTCCAAATAGATGAAGATCATTAACAAGTAATAAGCAATCACTTTCTAGAATTAGCTTTGGGATACCCCATTGAACACAAAACTGCAACCTCCTAAGCACAGTTAGAAGCTTCAATAGTTTCTGGATTTATCACCTCATTTTCCACTTTACAGCATGCTAGAATAACTTCACTTCATTCATTTCTGAGCACAGCACCCACTCCAGCTTTCTTTTGATCAAAAAACATAACATCATCCACATTCAGCTTCAAATATCGTAGTGGAGGGGGTTTCCAGTAGCACAGCAGCTTTGAGTCTTTATTCATAGAGGGTTGCACCTCCTTAATTTGAGCTTTCTTCAAAGATAGAGTATATGCTCAATCACATGTCTTGGTTCCTAATACACATTTTCATAAGTAATTTTTTTTCCTTCTAAACCAAAATCTCCAAGCAATTGCAAAAAATTGGATAAATGTATTTAATTATAAAATTTGAATATTCAAAGAGTAGAACGTTCAAATTGAAAACTTAGATAACTTCTTATGAACGTATAAATTCAAGGATTAAGAAAAGGACTTATACTAAACCCTTTTTTATTTTATGTCATGCTTTGGTCTAAAACTTGCCTAAAACTTCCTCAATTGAGCGGAGGTAGACCTAC
Organism: Pterocarya stenoptera; assembly: GCA_003123785.1. NCBI lineage: Eukaryota > Viridiplantae > Streptophyta > Magnoliopsida > Fagales > Juglandaceae > Pterocarya > Pterocarya stenoptera. Next base: position 245,153 of record QEOT01002983.1, read on the forward strand.
GTTTATTGCCTCCTAATTTTATATTCAATGTAATCAGGAGGGAAGACAAGTTCCTCTTTGAGTTTGAGTTTGAAAGCTTAGCTTAAAATATACTTTTAACGGTCTAAAAGCTCTTTTTTTTTTTTTTTTAATGATATGTTTGGTAAATTTAGTAAAAGTGCTTTAGGCACCTTAAAATAGTTTAAAGTACATTTTTTAAAAAAACATTAAATTGAAGTTTTTGTTGAAAAAACCAATATTATATTTTGGGGTGGTAATTTGTGTTCACGGTCATATTTGCACTGTGCCAAGTCAAGGATATTCGATTATATAAGTCAACTCAAACACAGCCTATTAAGCTAAACAGGTCAGACTTTCAAACCCACGACCCCATATAGATAACGGGCGACATGACACAACCCATTTTAGTCCGTTTAATAATTAATTAGAGATAAATCAACACGACACAGCACATTTCATTTTTTATAAATGGGTTGAATTAACCTGCATAATCCATTTGACCTATTCAATATAATTTCATATAAAATTTAAAATCTATATTTATTTTATAGTTGGTACCGACCATATAATTTTTTTAAAGCATTTTTTATGTATTTAAAAAAACGAAAAAAACCACAATACTAAAATATAAACAAATATGAATCCTAAAAAAGATATTGGTACAATTTTTCGATAGAAATTGTCTACGGGAGTATCATTTCCTTTATTTTATTAGTAGTTACAATATCTCAAAAAAGAATACAATAAGTAGGGGTGAATTCGATCCGGTCCGGTCGGTCTATAGGAGTTTTTGGGACTGGGCCAAACCCCTTTGGTTTAGGATTTTCCTATCTTGGACCGTACCGAACTCCCATATATATATGGACCAGAACCATTCGGTTAGATTGAATAAATTAAGAATTTGTATCTTGGATGCATTTCTAATGCTTATCTTTATACTTTTCTAAATTGAATTGCTTTAACAATTGGAAAATGATAGTATGACTACCAAATATGTCCATCAAATATGCCAAGTACTCCTTTTTTTTTTAATGGTTAAGGAAGTGACTATTAATGAATTTATATGTTTTTTATTTTTTTCTTAATGGTTAAGGATGCTTCAAAAATGATTAAAGAAAAACAAAAAACTCATTTGTACTAGTGTGCACATTTGGTGGGCACATTTGATAATCACCCTAACGTTGTCCTTAACCATTATATTTCCTTTGTTCTTTCGTAATTCATTCTGCTGTCATCTTTACTTATGCGTAGAGAAGGCAAAATTCATGACTATCTTCCTCTTTACTTATGTGTACAATGTTATCTCTTTTGAGCCCAAGTGAAGCGATTTCTTGATCTTCATTTACATGTTCTTTTTCTCTTCGTTGAAAACTCATGAGATTTTCCTAAATTTTATTGTATTCATTTTTTGGATCTATTTATACATGCTACAATATTTTCTAGCACATTTGCAACATATTGCTTTAATCAAAAGAGAAACGCTCATTGTATTTAAGAAGAACGTATAAAAAACTTAATTATCCACGTGTTAGCTATTGAATGCTAAAACTTATGAAATTTGAAACTGAATTTTAAAAGAAAATTGTTAAAATGAGTCTTGTATGTAAAATTGTAGGTACATATAACACTACTTTAAACAAAATATCCCACTTATATGTTTTCCACAATAATTGCATTTGAATTTTCTAATTCAAGGATCCAATGTCGTGGAATGTTCCCAATTTGGATCCATTCATCAATCGAAACAAATATATATATATATATATCTTTAGAAGTGTAAAGGACATATGTCACACCACCAACCATATAGATAACCTGCAGTAGTGAAGTCAATAACAGTAACAGTATAAGGATAAGTGTATATAAAATGAAGATGAATATGTTTGTTACCTTTAGTAGGTTATTTATAGAAGGATGTGGTATGATGGCGACTAACTCTAATCACCAGTCCTGTGTGCACATCCTTCATGATCCCTTATTAACTTGAAAAGATACCTCCTATTTTATAGAAGTTATCTTGCTCAAGATAATCGTATCCAACTGTGGGTCCAATCTTCTGCTCTTTGGGAGTTAATTGTCACATGGTTTTGTTTACAAGCCCCCTGGCCGTGGGGCTCATAACCCTAAGCATTGGGCTAACTTTCTTAGTCTTAGTGATGGGCCCGAAGTCCAAGGGATCCAAATGTCCCCTCCAGTTACTCTACTAATTTCCTTTGTGCTGGCACATGAGAAATTAAACTTTTCTTTGTGCTGGCACATGAGAAATTAAACTTTTCTTTTACCCATTGCTTACCCCTCTAGTATGTAAGCATTTGTTCGCACTTTTTCCTTTTTTCTCTATAATCCATGCTACGTGGCGTGCTTGAGCCTTCACCTTTAGGGAAGACATGGCTTGCGTCAGCCATAACTGTTCTAACTAATTTAATAGTTTTCAAAAGAAATAGTAACTGTCGGCGTAGCCAACCTTTCAGATTCCCAAGAACCCTCGCTTTTAACTTCCCTGAGTTTGCCCACACGACATTTACTTCTCATGACCCCTCTCTTCGCATTTCTTCGTTCTTTCATCTTCCTCAATTTCTTTGCACTTATCTTTGTCTTCCTCGCATTTCTTCGCACTTCTCTCTGTCTTCCTGGCATTTCTTCTTCAAGCTATTTACAATGGCTGGTCGCAGTTCTTCCAAGATTTCCCCCAAATCAAAGGGTGAATCCTCCCTTTCCCGTCACCCCGCTTCTTTCGATGAGTACTTGTGGCGTTCAGTTCTCAATGTGGAAGACCTCCTTGAACTGAGGGAGTCGTTTCGTATCCCCGAGTCAGTGAATATGAACATTCCGAAAGGGGGGTGCGTCGACAAGGAGGGTTATGGTGGGGATGTAGCCCTAACGATTTGTGCCCTAACCCATGGGCTTTGTCTCCCTTTCATCCTCCAAGTGTGCGACGTTTTACACTTCCTAAAGCTCGCTCCTGCCCAGCTTCAAAGTAAGGCGTGGCACGTGTTGATGTGCGCATGTGTAGTTTTCCGTCGCGTCTTGGAGCCCCTCAAGGAGAAGTACCCCCGACCTTAAAGCAAAGGAATTACTTTCTTTCTACAGTGTGGTGTCCATGGCAGGAAACATTTGCAGGTTCCACGTGCGCGGACAACGCCTGATGGCTTTTGAAGGGCGTTATTCCAATGCCAAACAATGGACTAACAAGTTTTTCTTCATTTCTGGTATTGGCTGGGAATTTCCCGCCGACAAAATGCATATAAGGGATTACCCCCTTTTTGCCAATTGGGGGCATGTCCCTGATGACAAAATTTTGTTGTTGGAGCTGACTGATAGTTAGCGTAACCATGTGGACCTTGTCCATGAATGGGCGAAGGACCACGACCGTGACGGTCTGTGGTCGGATGACTTTCTTTCTTCTCCTAGTATCGATAGATTTCTGCCAGTGCCGATTCGCGCTCATGTCAGGGGGCCAAGCTCAAATCAGTACCCCCTCCAACTAAAAGAAGCGCTCCCCAAACTGGGGGGGCCTAAAATGAAGCACTCTCGTGGCGAGGGCACGAAGCCTGGTGGTGTTTCTGGTTCCCCTACGAAGTTGGCACAGAGGGTGGATGCAGATGTAGCTATTCCTTGGGAGGCTACGCTGGTGGCGTCCCCTATTGAGGCTTCCTTGTTGGCGAGCCCAAGTCTTGAAAGCCTGGGCACCTTGATGAAGCAAGCTATTGAGGATCTCTCGTTAGCCTATGACTTTGGACTCCCTTAGGGAGGTGACTCGGTAGATACTTCTTTTGAATTCCCATCAATTCCAGCTGTTGATCCCGCATCTTGTGGCGAGAGTGATTTGAATGATATATACGCCCCCATTGCCTTGGGCGTGTCTGGGGAAGGGGTGTTTGATGTCCCTGTCCCTACTACTTGTGGTCCCGTGACTGAAGCTGAAGGTGGCGGCACTGTCTCCCGTGTGGGGCAGGATTCTTCCCTGCACTCTCTCCCTACTTTAACTCCATGTGTTTAGCACCATTAGAGTATTTTTCATTTTTGGAGTAAAATACAACTGCAGAATTATTACAATAAATTCTCAGTGGTTTCACAATAGTGTCAACAATTCCAAATCTTGAGACAAAATTTCGCAGCCATAAACCATGAACTGTGGCCTCAAAGCATGCCACAAATTCAACTTCCATTGTGGATGCATTGATAATCATCTATTTTGCACTTTTTCATGAGATTGCTGCTCCAAACAACATATATACATAACCAAAAGTTGATTTTCTACTATCAACACATCCATCAAAGTCTGAATCAGTGTAGCCAATCACCTCCAAATTATCAGACCTTTTAAAAGAGAGCATATAATATTTTGTTCCTCTTAAGTACCTCATCACTTTCTTTGCATCTTTCCAATGATCAATTCCAGGATTACTTTGGTATCTGCCCAACATACCAACTGCAAAATTGATGTCTGGCCTGGTGCAAGCTTGTCCATACATCAAACTTCCTACAACAGAAGCATAAGGAATTCATTCTATCTGTTTACATTCCCATTTATTGTGGACATTGCATGAGACTAAATTTATCCCCTTTCTGAATTGGGGCAACACTAGCTGAATATTTCTCCATACCAAATCTCTCTAAGATTGTTTCAATATATTGCTTTTGAGACAACCCTAACAAACCTGTAACGCCCATTCTTGGGGTAGGTCTTTTTAAGAAATATTTTAGAAAAGGACGACAGGAATTACCGTCCGATTTAAAACCTTTTACAGTCCTTCCCAGGGTGCAAGACTCTACGTTATAAAATAAAAAGTGCTTTTATCATAAAAGAGGTTTAGAGTGCTAAAAGAGTGGAAAATATAAATCTTTAAAATAAAAAGGTCTTTCATACATTTAAAACCTTCATGCCTAGACCTCCGTGCCCTTTCCCTTTGGCTGTGTCCCTCCTGGGCATACTGCCCATTTAGCTTCCTGTGGGGGGAGGGGCATACATAAAAACTAAAATGAGTCGAATACTCAGTAAGCATTACTTCATACAGTTAAAATATAACAATATAGGTTTTCAGTCATGCATTCATCATTCTATACATACTATACGTACATGCATACATGATTTCCTTTGCAAACATCAGTAGACGGGGGCTTTCATCTTTCAACATGCTTTTCTTTTTGTAAAACGTTTCCCCCGTCACTACCTTCATTTCTTGAAGAATGTCATGCATTCATACTGTGGGGGGAGAAAAAGAGGGGACAAGAAAGGAGAATAGGGGTTGCAAATGTCAGAGGAGACCAAGAAAATATGGGAGGTGTATATGTCAGGAGAACAGAAGAAGAAGGAGAGGTGTGCACGCAAGGGAGACCAGCCACCTCATTATAGGCTGGCATGTACAGTGAAAGGTCAGATAAATGTATAAAGGGGAGAGAACAGATGACGGACGGACTAACTTATGAGAAAAGAAGGATGAGAGATAGAAAAGAGAACGGATCGAGAGAAAAGGAAGGAGATGATAAAAGAATAGAGAATAGAAGATTGACGAGAACTCCAACTTTCTCTGTACAGTGAGATATGAGGTTCCATGAGTGATTGTAAACAGATATATTATAGTGGAGACTTCCCTCTCAAAACCCCCGTGGACGTAGGCATATTGCCGAACCACGTAAATCTTGGTATCAACCTTTTTATTGCATTTATTTTCTACTCACCACTGTGAACGTACGAATCGCCACCGTATAGCCACAACGAAGCACCGCCAGGGACCCCAAATTCTTCACATCGCGGCACTGACCTTGGAGATTTGCCCATGCTCGCAAAACATGACATCAACACATACATTACGTTTCTTTCACTTTCATAGGCTGGTGCACGTCGTTACGCCCCGCGTGCTGGGGTTAGCGGCCTTTTAGGCCGATGGATTCGCCCGTGGCCACGGGTTGGAATCCCTTTCTGTTAGGGTGCAGCACTGGGTGCACTACCAGATACTACTGCCTGGAATTGCAATCTGCTCATTCATTCATTGGTTGGGTACCTCTTTCATTCATTCATATGGCCGTTACGTAGTTTCATACATTCATGCTTTCATTCATTCATTTTATGTCAGCTCTAAAGAGTTGACACTTTCATTTCATTTCATTTCTGCTCTATCTTTGAGCAGAAAAGTAAGCATTATCTTTTCTTCTCATTTAACAGTTCTTTCATGGAAAAACATTGTTTAAAAGCATGGGCTTAAACATCATCTTTCATGGCATCATTTAAAGCATCAGTTCGTAGAGACATTTTAACATTAGTTCTTAGGGACCAGTTTTAAAACACTTTCTTCGCGTCATTTAAAGTATCGGTTTGAAACTCGGGGCACAGGCCTCGAAGCTTCATTTATTTTCTTTAGAAAATACGTACAATAGATACAACGTATAGTCATCCATTCACATGCGTACAATTAATATTTTTGGGTGCGTAAAAAGGGGCCGTACATACGTATACCTTTCAATACTTAGCATGCTTTTGTTAAAAACGTCTTTCGTTTCCTTTTGTAAAGCATCTTTTAGAATAAAAGTGTTTCTCTTTCTTTTTCTCATACTTTAGAAAACTCTAGAAGAGCATAAACGTAACACTTACTTGGACTCCATGCTACTTTCATACCATGCTGTCCATTCATGCGCGTGTTAGATGGCAACCTACATGCATACATAACCTTAACGTTATTCTCTATCTAGTGCATAAGCAACTGACTAGAAATAGAGTTATGCTTTACTTAGAACACTCTCCTTCTATCATGTGCTCTTTCATGTCCTTTACTATGATAAAACCTTCAGGGACCCACTTACGGTCACTAGTTCATTCAACCTTACGTTCTACTTTGAGTGCTTATTCGCTAGGGTGAACTCATGATTCACCTTAGGATTAAGACACTAGGACCTTTGTCCCGTTCTTCTTGTTAACCACATTCCGACGCATGACTTAGACTGACTAAGTCATGCATCCCATTCTTAGACAGTACCCTCATCATTACCCTCATGTATCTTAGCTCACTCTACTTCTCATTATCATCCATACACATCACACGGCTCTAAGCCACTCCGAGGCTTAAGCACCGTGTCACCGTATATAGGACAGATTACCCATTACATATGGTGAATCCATCCAGTACGTATGTCTAGCCAAAACACACACGTACTTTACCCCTTTATCACCTAAGACCATTATTTAATACATTGGTCACAGGCTCGTATGGCAAATGCCATACTCCGTTACCAACCTTCTCATAACCCAGCTAGCAAGACCCTTCATGCTAGCAGTACCTCATGACAGTTCATCCCAACACTTAGCACGATGGGACTCTTTTCATAACTACACCTTACGTCACGCCATATAGCTCGAGACTAAATCCCAAGCTATACCGTGACCTTGTCACGTCACCTTACATACATCCTAGGTCATCACAGCGTAATTCCATGATTGACCACGTCACTTCATGACGTTGCCCAATCATGCTTCCACTGCACTGCTCTGATACTTCTTGGCTACTTAGCACATACTCCTAGCCATAAGCCGACTAGACGGCAATACTCATCGCCTTAGACTACAGCCATAACACTATTACAGCACATACCACAACACCTTACGTCATGCCATATAGCTCGAGACCATTCCCAAGCTACACCGTGACCTGATCACGTCCTCTAACATTCCGTTACGTCACCTATACGTTAACTTCCAAGTCATCACGAGTACGGTTCCTCACGTACTCCCGTCATATCGTGACACCTCATCACATTCCCGCTACATCACTCTTACGCTAACTCTTCACCCATCGCAAGCACAATCTCTTAATCGACCACGTCACTTAGTAACGTTGCCCAGTCATGCTTTCGCTGTGCTACTCTGATACTCTTCTAGCCACTTCGCACTTATTCCCAGCCATAAGCAGATTACATGACGATACTCGTCGCCTTGGACTACAGGCCATATCTCACACACTTCGGGACACTGTTCCACAGTTCCCGACACCATACATCAAGCTCTTCCCGTCAACTACGCAATCACATTTATCTTCGCGATACGCCATACGGTATATTACTGCACCTCATAGAATACACTCCTCATGTACTCCCTTCACACATGCTACACCACATCACTACTATGGCACACAAGCCATATGGTGCGTCGTTCCACCACATAGAGTACACTCCATGTGTACTCCCTTCACAAACTATGCCACATCACCATTATGGCACACACGCCACATAGTGCGTCGTTCCACCACATGGAGTACACTCCATGTGTACTCTATTCACAAAACTACACCACGTCACCTCTATGGCACACACGCCATACGGTGCATCGTCTCTCCCCATGGCGTACACTCCTCGAGTACTCCATTCACAACACTACGCCACATCACCGCTATGGCATACACGCCATATAGTGGATCGTCCACCACATGGAGTACACTCGTCGCGTACTCCATTCACGACACTACGTCATGTCACCGCTATGGCATACACGCCATATGGTGCGTCGCCTCACAACATAGAGTACACTCCATGTGTATTCCATTCACAACACTACGCCATGTCACCGCTATGGCATACACGCCATACAGTGTATTGCTCCACTACAATGGAGTACACTCCACATGTACTCTATTCACAACACTCCGCCACATCAGCAGCACACATGCCGTACGGTGCATCGTCTCACCACATGGAGTACACTCCTCGCGTACTCCATTTACGGCACTATGCCACGTCACCACTATGGCATACACGCCATATGGTGCCTCGTCTCACTACATGGAGTACACTCCTCCCGTACTCCATTCACGGAACTAGGCTACGCCACTACTACAGCACATACACTACCACCACACTTCACAGCACAGTCCACAATTGTAACACCCCGCCTAAAATGCCCTTAGGCCTTGACCTTAGTAGCTTTAATTCTAGTTAATTAGGAGTTGAGCTATTTGAGAATAAGAATGTTGGATACTTGATTTGGCAAAAAGGACATATACTTTGGGTTTAGTAGAATTATTAAATGATTTTAGTGTAATATTGATTTTTGAGGAAAATGAAATTCTTGGAGGTTGATTGGAGAATTTTTAATGATTTATTAATTTTGAGGATAAGAAGCCAAGAGGCCCATAAGGGAATGACACATGGCACATTGGATGGTTGTCACAATAATGGGCTAAGCAATTTGGGTAAAATTCTTGATGGACTCAGGAAAGCCCAAGAGATTGGTTTATTAAGGGCCCAAGCTTTTTGGGTATAAAGGTTTAGAGAGATACTAAGGCATTAGGCCTAACTTGATGGACACTAGGGCTAACTTGATGGACATAAGACTTTAGGCCTCTAATGCACTAAGGATGCGATGGGCGAAGGTTACGATGTTAAAAAAACCATAAGCTTAACTTGGGAGATGTAAAGTTTTAAGCCTTTCTTGGAGGACTCTAGAAAATAAGCTCAATGAAAAGGACATAAGGCTATTGGGCCTAACTTAGTAAGAGTGGAGGTATTAGGCTCTTAATTATGGGTTAAGTACTTACATTAAGGTTGATAGTGGGATTAGCATTAATCATGGTACTTAGTGTTAATGAGCTAAGGATTAGAGAGGTAAGCCTATTAGTAATTTTGGTAAGACTATTTAGGACTTTAGAGCATTCATGGTCCAAGCCCAAGAAAACTTTGAATCAAGCCTTAAGGAATTCAAGACTAGTTATGGCCCAACTATAAGGAAGGCATAAGGCCTTTGGGCCAAACTTGGTATAGAATGGACCCATGACCCAATTAGGCCAAGTCAAATATTTTCTAGCCCAATTTAGTGGATCTTGAGGTTTCTTTTTAACCTTACAAATCTGTAAGATGAGGCCCTCTCATTCAAAGCCCAAGAGCGCTTAAACCATGAGCCCATACATTTGGCCCTTTTAAGCCCACATGACCCAAAAATCATGTTTGGACTCATTTCACCATTAAAGACCAAAAACCCAATACACCATACCATTGGTTTTCTTAAGCCCAAATCATACTCAAAGTACCCAAATTAAGTTTTGAAAATTGGCTAAGGTCATTAACCTTCATGCTTGAGTTTAATGCACTTTAAGCCATGCTTTGAAGCTTAATTGTGCTTAAT
>QEOT01002983.1:255798-269420 GCA_003123785.1 Pterocarya stenoptera
CTTGGCCTCCTATAAATACTTCCCTCCCCTTCTCATTTCACTCACACCACAGCTCCAAGCATCCTCTTGAGCCTTGAGAGCATTTCCCCCTCTTAGAGATCAAAAGAGTGCAAATCGAGTGAGTTTTGGTGAGTTCTTGAGTGTTCTTGTGTGAGGCAATCTAGAGTGCTTGGAAGGCCACGAAATTTGTAAGTTTTCTTCCTTTTGATCTTAGCTAGAATTTCAAGCTTTGTTTCCAAGTGTTGGTACGAAATTTGGTTGAGTTTTGAGAAGGTTATGATGCTTAATGCAAAACCGGGTCAATTAAAGGAAGGTTTGAATGATTGAATGTTTTAAATAAAAATTTAGCTATGGCATGTACTAAGTATGATTTTATATGATCTATCATTATCCTAGCATGATTATGGAAGGTTAAATTTATGGTTAGAAGCATGCCATGATAGGTTTTAAATCTATCTTATTTTGATCTTCAAGCATGAATCGGTTTTAAGCATATTGGTGATTAAGGATTTCTTAGCTTTGATTAAGTGTTGGGATGAACTTGATTACTCAAGGACTAGGCTTAATAATGTCTCTAAGGATGTTAATGATCATTAGTGATTAAAGAGAATCTCATATGCATGCATTCATAGGAATCAATAGTTGAAAATACACATAGGCATCAACTAGGATGCATGCCACGGGTTGGGACTAATTGGACATGTTTTACTTTGAATTTTGAAAATCTAAGTGCATGGATAGTTTTATAATGCCAAAAATATGAAGTCTATGAAATTTGGTTTAATTTGGAGTTCGTTTGCAATTAGTGAAAATTTAGGGCTTAAATGTCAATTTTTGAAAGTCTAGGGGTATTCTTGTAAATATCTATTTTTTGAAGCCTTTTATTTTGAACCTATCCATAAGAGTATTAACCCTAACTTAGTATACACATGATTTACGCAGCTACGAAGCTAATTTCAAATTTCCTCAGAAGTTAGTAAGTTGGCCTCTAACTTACACCTTGATGGATTATTTATGAATTATTGATAAATGCTCATTCCATACTTCAATTATCATTTTTTTAGCATAAATTATCATGTTATATGATACATTGAGTGCATACTTACATGACATATGACATTTTTATCATTTTTACATATTACATTTATAAATGTCATTTTTACATGAAAGTTTCTACATAGCACGAAAATCATTTTGTCACGACCCCAAAGTCCAGGATGAGAAATTATCCTGGTAGAACTCCTCTGTCCACTCTGGAGTGTTTAATAATGGAGTGGTAACCCCTTGGTTGACGAAGAACAGTCAACAGGCTTCAAATAGGTTCTTTTTAAAGAACGCCGGAGCGAAGTCAATATGTTATGACACTTAACGCTGGTGGGTGTACACGTTATGAATTTTATGATGTTATGTTATATTTACCAATGCATTGAGAACGAGTCTATAGACAACGTAGTTTCAACGTGAGTTGTACTACGGTCACCGGCAGGTACTCACAGTGCATATGGGGAACTGTGACGTTACCACACGTTATGTTATTAATTAAGATAATGATGTAAGTCTATGATGATGAAAGTTTATGATGAAATTTTTATGAAGAAGTTATGTTTTCTTAAAAAATGATGACGAAATTACTTACTGAGTAAAAATTCGTGTCTCCATATTTTTAAAAGATGTTGAGGAATCTGGATGAGAGACATGTATACTGATTTTCTACATCTCATGCATTGCATATTTATCATTTTTCATGATTGATTTATCTTTATGCCAATTAGTTGTTTAACTTACTGAGATTTCGAGTAACTCTCACCCTCTTATGGGACCACTATCATTCCACTCGGAATGATAGAAGTTGTGTCAGGAATCGACCAGGACGGGATTGATGGAGCTCTGGATCTGCATGTTTGAGGAGGAGCTAGATTTTGTGAAGAAGCTAGATTTAATGCTGATGTTTATAGCCCAAGTCCTTCATGCTTTAGAACGCATAAAGAGAATAATATGACTTTGTATACAAGTCTATGCTACAATGGTATTTTGAAGACGATAATTTTCTAATGAAGTTGTGATGTTTTTAGTTATTCTAGCATATCTTACACTTTAACCTTTTATTTCCGCTGCGATTATTGCATACTGCTAGTTGCATACTGGGATGCATTGCATATTAACTGTCATGAACGGGGGTATGTAACCTTGTGTTGCATGTCTCAACGCTCTAAGTCTCTGTCCCATCCCAAGCGGGGATTGGGGGCGTCACAACAACACTACACAGCACACTTCCCAACTACGCCCAACACTTCGCATCACATCATCATACTACACAGCGAACCCTATAATACTAGCAACACAATCCACAACCTAGTCAACTAGCTAGCATCTAACATAAATAACTAGGGATGGAGAATTATACCGTCGACGGGATAACCCGTGGGTCGCTCGTTGATCGTCACAGTGATAATGCCGGAGGAACGTACGGGGTGGCTACACCGCATACAGTGGCTGTTTAGGCATTTGGATAGCTAGGTGTGGTCTTGGAAGGGCCTAAGGTGGCCTTGATGATGATGGCAATGAGCATACTACCATAGATCTAGCCATGTACAGTGACTGTCCGTCATGTGCAGTGATTACCTACCACATAAAGTGGTGGTTTAGGCTTGGGCTAGGCTAAGAAAGGTTGCTGGTGGAGCCGTGGAGGCTCGGTGGTGGTCACATAGTGGTCTACGGTGGCTGGTCGTGCACTGTGAGGGAGGAGAAGCTGTGGGAGAGTGAGAGAGAGTGTGGGGCCGTGGGTGGCAGATCGGGGCCATGGGTGGTTGGGTTAGCTTCGTGGTGGCCTAAGGAGGCTGAAGGTGGCGGTCACAAGCCGTGGGTGGCGGCGTACGGCGGCGGGGGTGGCTAAACCCGTGCATGAGAGAGGGAGACACCGGGAGGTAGAGGAGGGGCATCTGGCCATGGGTCCATGAGAGGAGGAAGGGGGAGACCTGAGGAGTCTCGTGGTGGTGTCCAGTGGCCAAGGTGGCTGCGCACGACGGCGCTAGGAGGCTGCACAGTGAACCCGTGCATGGGTTTGCTTGTGCTCGTGCATGGGAGGAAGGTGGCTGCATGGGAGGGGCTGAGCTCGCTGGAAAGGGCCGGTCGATGGCAAGGGAGGCTGCCGTGGGAGTAGTGGCGCCGAAGGATGGCGCACGGCGGCGCAGCAATGTAAAGCCCATTCAGGCAGTGCATCACCGATAGAGAGGAGGAGAAAGCGTGGGGAGGAGCTACAGGCATGGGTGAGCTCGCCGGAGGGAGAGGAGGCTGGTGGTGGAGGAGGTGAGGCATGCCGGCGCACGGCGGCGCCGGGCTGGGAGCTGGAGTCGTTCGGTGTAGGTGGGTATCGTGCAGTGCAATCCGAAAGAGAGAGGGAGGAGAGCGAGAGAGGGTTGGGGAAAAGTGAGGGAGAAAGAGAGAGGGACTAGGGTTTTATACTAAAATCCATCGTCTGGGGGTCCATAAAATGGTCTACGATGATCCTTAAATACTGATTTGAAAACGCATAAAAGCTAACTTAATTAAAAGCACTGAGAGGAATAAAGATAGAATATTATTTAAAATAATATTCCTTCATCATTTATTGAAGTCTTACTTAAAATATTTAAAGGAATAAAACTATTAAATTAATTAAAGATTCCATAATTATTTAGATCACATAATATTTTAAATAACTGAAATCATTTATATAAAATGATTCCCACAATTATAATATTTTTGGAGCTCTTCAAAGATATTATAATTGAGTTATTTAAAATATTGTTTAGTTAAATAATAATAGGAATCTTCCATTTAAAATACACATTAATTTAAAACACAAAGCTAGCTTTAGAAATCACGTAGTATCTTTAAAAACACGTCATCGGGGTCTGGCACGCATAATGGAGCTCTTAGACACTAGAGGGGAGGAGCAGGCTGTCACATCAGACGTAATTGCTTACGTTAGAAAGAAGGAGCAGGGTGTTACAAAACCACATGAACGATCCCGAAATATTTCTATTCCAATCACGTAAGTTGCCTCACCCATATCTTCCATTTCAAAATTCTTAGATAGGAATTTATTGTTAATGTGCAACAAACCAAGATCACAACTGGCAAGCGATATGTCGTCAACATATAAAATAAAAAATATAAACTTGCTCCCACTAACCTTTAGGTATATACACCGATCAATAGTGTTTTCTTTAAATCCGAAAGAAATAATAGTATCATTGAATTTAGAATATCACTGTCTAGAAGCTTATTTAAGTCCATATATTGACTTATTTAATTTGCAAACAATGAGTTATTTTTCCTTTATGGAGAAACCTTCTAGTTGATCCATAAACCTTTTCTTCTAAACTCTAATTCAAAAAAGCAATTTTCACATCCATTTTGAGCAACCAAAGCCATAATGATTCTAAGTGAGTTCTTCTTGGATACAGGAGAAAAGTTCTCCTTATAACAATACCTCATTTCTGAGTGAAACCTTTGGCCACAAGTCTGGCTTTATATCGTTCAATATTGCCTTTAGAGTCGCATTTGGTCTTAAAAACCTATTTACAACCAACTGCTTTATATTTTTCAAGCAATTCAACAAGTTCCTAGACTTTGTTTTGGTCCATTGATTTCAACTCATCATTCATGTAAATAAACCACATAATCATCAGAAATAGTAGGTCTTCATTCTCTTCGAGACCTTCTTAATGTTAATTCTTGTCGTTCTTCCATAATTGGTTCATTGGTGATAATCTCATTGGAGAGTGAATGATCATTAATTTGTTATTCAACGTTGTCAAATGATTCTATAGCCATAGGAACAACAACTTTTTTAGAAGTTATGGGTAGTGGGACTTCCACCCTAACTTCTTGGATATTTGTATTTTGTAATTGATCACTCCCACCAATTTCACCATTCTCAATGAATCTGGCATTACCCGTTTCAATAATTTTCGTATTATGAGTAGGATAGTAAAACCTATACCCTTTGGATTTTATTGGATAGCCAATAAAGTAACCACTAATGGTTTTGAAATTCAATTTCTTTTTATGTGGATTATAAATCCTAACCTCCGCCGGGCAACCCCAAATGTGAAGGTGCCTTAAACTTGGTTTCCTTCCTGTCCATAGTTCAAAAGGAGACTTTGGAACTGCTTTAGTAAGAACCCTATCCAATAAGTAAACAGCAGTCTTAAGTGCTTCCATCCATAATGAAATGAGTAAAGATGAATTACTTAACATACTCCTAACCATATTCATCAATGTACAATTACACCTTTCAGCCACTCCATTCTATTGAGGCGTACCTGACATAGTGTATTGTGCACATATATCATGTTTTTCTAGGAGTTTAGCAAATGCGCCAGGGTGTTGACCCAATCCATCATATTTTCCACAATATTCACCACCTCTATCTGATATAACAATTTTCACTTTTCTATCTAATTTCCTTTCAACCTCAACAATGTATACCTCTAGGGCATCTACTGCTTGAGACTTTTCATTCAATAAACAGATATAACAAAAACATGAAAAATCATCAATGAAGGTGATAAAATACTTTTCTTTACCAAAAGATGGTGAGTCAAACGGCCCGCAAATGTCCATATGGGCAATTTCAAGAAGTTCACCACTTCTTATGGCACCCTTCTTAGTGTGTTTGGTTTTTTCCCCCTTAATACAATCCACACACACATCGAGATTAATAAAATCTAGGTTTGGCAAAATCCCATCTTTTACGAATCTCTCCATTCTTTCTTTAGATATATGACCCAAACGTTTGTGCCGCAAGATAGAAGAATTTTTATTGATCAGGTTACGTTTAGTTTCAACATTATGATGCAGGGTTAGAAGGCTTTCAGAAAAATGACTATTAAGATTCAATTTATATAAACCATCACATAAACTCCTAGAACCAACAAAAGAAGAATTTTTAAACAAACTTAATCTTCTATTACAGAATGAAAAAGAATAACCTTCAAGGTCAAGTTTAGACATAGAAACCAAATTACGAGAAATTGAAGGAACATAAAGTGTCTGAAACAAATCTAGATAACAATTAGTGTCTAGAAATAAACGATAACTAAGTAGCAACCATTGGAACTTTGACTCCATTTCCCATGGCTATGGAACTTTTATTTGGGTTTAAAGTCTGGATTCTAAGGAAGCCTTGCATCGAATTAGAAACATGAATAGTGGAACCTAAGTCAATCCACCAAGTATTAAAAGGAACTTCAAAAGATTTGATTTGAAACATACATAAGCTAAAGGCTTACCCTTCTTTTCAAACCATGCCCTACGTTTGTGGCAATCTCTCTGAACATGACCAAACTTTTTATAGAAACGACACTTGATACTACTTTGTCCCCTCTCATGAGCCTCTATACCTTGAAGAGGCCCAGTGACCTTAGGTGGTTCTTTCCTTTTGCCCTTCTTAGGTTTCTTCCACTTCCTATTGGCTCTTTGACTTATCAGGTGAACTGAATAATGTTCTTGTTGCTTGAACCTTACCTCTTCTTGAATAAGCATACTGGCTAATTCATTTTCATTCCACTTATCCTTAATAGTGTTGTAGTGAATTTGAAATGGCCCATACTAAGGAGGCAGGGAGTTCAAAATAAATTGCATGAGAAAGAACTCATCCACATTCATCCCTCCCAAGAGCCTTTAATTTAGCAGCTAGATTTGACATTTCAAGGATGCGTTCATGCATCCCACGTGTACCATTAAACTTCATGTTGGTGAGTTCAGGCATCAATGTCCCAGCAAGAGACTTATCAGTTAAACGAAAATGTTCTCCCACAGTTTTAAAGAATTCCTTAGCAGTGTCACATTCAGGAAGTGTTAACTTAATATTGTTCTCTATACTCATTCGCATGAACATAATGCTCAATCTATTTGATCTTTCCCAAGAATGATATAAAGTGTTTTGTTTCGCACTACTTTCCTCAGTAATAGCAGCCAGTTTCCTCAGTAATAGCAGGCAGTTTCTCAGTCCGGAGTGTCAAATCAAGATCTAGTACACCCAGGTGAAACTGGATTTGTTCAGACTAGTCTGAGAAATTTGTTCCATTAAGGATCGGAAGATATGAAGCATGCAAATGAAGCGAATCAGGAACTGAAACTGTAATTAAATATATGCTCACAACATTAATGCTTTGAGTTTAGAAAAAATAATAATTAAACAATAAGTAGTACTATTGCAACACATCTTTGGATGAAAATTACAGCATACAAAAATAAGTTTTTAAACTATTATGGTAATTCCCATTCACCTATTAGAAATAATTAATAGTGTATCCATAATCCAGCAGGTCTGTTACCTTTGGGTATCCGGTTCCCACTATGAATTAAATATACACATTAATTATTTTATCTTAGTTTATTAATCACTCAAAAAGTGTTGAGTCTGGCCCAAGCCAAAATATTCTCATGATTAAAATATATATATTCGAAAAAATTTGCAAAGTCATTTTCTTAATACTTGGGATATGAGTATTAAGATCCAAAACATACAGCTTGAAACCTATGACTTTCTAGTTAGGTCACTTTGGTGATCGCCAAACTATTTCATAAAATAGATCTCAAGTCGAAATAATCACTTTGCAAAACAATCAGTCATCGATTACAACATGTAATTATTTACACAGTTTCATGTATGTGGCAATTTCATATTCAAATAAATTATAGATATACAATTATAATATACCAGTACAATCAATGTCATTGATAAACATGAAACATATATTCCCACATTTTGTAAGTAACACATGGTTCATGGACTATAGTTCTATGCGTGTAGAACAAATTATATGCAACATTATCAATCAAATATTCAAATATAAAAAATAGCCATCATGTTGAAAAAAAAAATGCACTATATAAAAAGAATGTGATTTGATCAATAAATGTCATCGGCATCATTAGAGTCCAAAACAAAATAGAAGTAGTATATAAGAGAATCTCATGGATAAAATAAAAACAACATATATATACCGATCATTCAATAGAATTAAAATCCCACTCATCTAGGAAGATAGTCACCGAATGGATAAGTACTACGTGATAATGTAAATAAATAAATAATAGGTTTACCTCTCTTAGTCCTTTTTCTAAAATGAAAAGTCACACACTAATGATAGAAGCAGTAGGTTTCTTTTTTTAATGGGTAGAGAGAGGAGTCTAAAAGTCATACACGTGTCATGTGGGACATTAAATATCTAACAATATAGTGTAGATAATCAATCAAACTCCCTTTAAAGTCGAGTACAAACATCATTACTATATCTTCCAAGGTATGGATAGTTCTTTTCAATTGACACTATAAGGGAAGTAACTTTTTTCAGTGATTATTTTCATTAGGAAAAGTCTTATAAATCGCTGCCATTGACTTTTCCCAACGATTTACATATCGTTGCATGTTCGCCAATATTATTCCTCCACATCTGATCTACCCCAACAGAAGTTAAAAATTGCTGCTAAAAGGTTATCTTTATCGGCGATTTTTTTACGCCGCAAATAGCAACTCAAACGCTGCAAATGCCCATTCGGTTTGCTCATTAAATCGTTGGGAAAACATATTTGTAGAGAATTTTTGTCGTCGCAAATATTAAATAAATCGCCGCAAATGAATAAATCTATTCCAACGGCCTAATTAAATCGTTGGTAAAACTTTTTCCTGACGCTTACTTATCGTCACCAATTAAAATCGCCACAAAAATAAGTATTTTTGACGATTCTAATTTATCGTCGGCAGAATATATTCCCAGCGAGTTATTGTCGTTGGAATTGAGTATCTGCTGCAAAAATTGAGTTTTTTTCGACGAATTGTAATCGCAGGAAAAAGTCCGTTGCAAAAATAAAATACTAGTGAAAGTGTATGGCTTTCATAGCCTAATTGAACACAAAAATTTGTTACAATACATTATAAATACACTAAGCAGAAAAGATTAAAAAGAGAAGTTCTTCTCAATATTAAAAAGAGTAGAAATAAGTATCAATATTCAATAAGCCTAGTCAATGAAGAAAAGAGAGTACCCAAAACCAATAAAAGAATGAAGCCAATTCAAATGCATTCTGCAAAGAGTTAAAACAAAGAACATGCAAATCAGTTTTGCTTTCCCGATTGAATGTTAGTCCATAGAAATTTAAGAAAGAACAAGAAAACAGATTTGCAACTATCTGCCAACTTGGAACAGAATAAAATGGATCAAGGACAACAATAAATACATGGGTTCTTAAACTAGAAAAGATCATCTCAAGGGCTTAGCTTTGCTCCTGTGAAGAATCCAGTTATACTGCATTCTCTAATGCCAATGTTGCAATAACATGTTGCAGCTTTGTGCCCACTGGAAGAACAAGCTACACACAAACATGTAGAACCAGATGACAAGACATTTACATGAGGGGAACTCAAAGCTATGTGATGTTGACTTTCATGCTTTTTTTTTTTTATTATTTGGGAATACACATCTATTATACCACCTTAGAATGTACACACGTATTCAATTAGCCTAGAAGTAACTGTGAAAGCTACAAATAAAAAATAAAAAAGAGAACTTACAGCAATAGGAATGATTGCTATCCAGCAATATTAGAGATTTGCACGACCACACCCATGGCAAGCCTTACGATAATTTCCTCATTCTCTTTATGGAAGCATGACCTAAAACCAAATTTATACTGTAATTTGAAGCAGAGTTAGTACAGGAATTTAATACACTTAGAGACTGTAGTTGATGCTAAAAAGAAAGAAGAAGAAGTATAAGTTGAAGAAAAACTCAAGAGACTAGAGGCTGCAAATTGCTACTGTAGAATTGTTGGTTGTTTCAGATGTGCTATGATGCAGGTGCTATTTTGACACTTCTAAAGATTGATTCTTATACAAAGGGTATGTTGAGTTTACTCAAGTATACAACAAAAGACTAGGACCTCAAAAAATTAAAGCATATATACAACAAAGGTTCTCCAGAAATACATACCAGCAGAACTCCCAAGTTATATTCTAGAGGTGCTTGGAACTCACGGAGACTCTATGGCATGAAATGTGGAGAAGTCAATACAACATAATTATTTAGGAAAATAAAAACAAACAGAATAAAAACAAAAAAGTGTATGAATTATGCAAATATTGAGAGTTAAATAAGAATTACAACGTTTCCTTTGTGCAATGAACTTCATTAAGATGTCGACACCAACATTATAATTAATAGGAGAAAAGATAGAAAGATGAGACACCA
Organism: Pterocarya stenoptera; assembly: GCA_003123785.1. Classification (NCBI taxonomy): domain Eukaryota; kingdom Viridiplantae; phylum Streptophyta; class Magnoliopsida; order Fagales; family Juglandaceae; genus Pterocarya; species Pterocarya stenoptera. Next base: position 266,040 of record QEOT01002983.1, read on the forward strand.
AAAATACATATAATGAAATTGTATGATGAATAGCATTACAAAGCAATCTCTATAAAACAATGCCTGTATTTATTTATTTTTTGCACCCTGGTAGGAAAAGAGAGAAGAACAGAGACGGGTTGGTGGTCACGCATGGCCAATAAGGAAATGACTAAATATCTAGAGCAACTTAGCATCAACCTAAACAGATCTGATCAACACGTATGTAACATCAGCCAATGAACTATAAGTTAGGCCTAAGTCTCATACCACCATTCCAAGAAAGTTACATTAATAAAGTTGAACTAAAAGTCCTGCTACTATATGTGTGGTTGCCTATCCTAGAAATGACATATTTCCTTAATCATTAATTCATATTTGGCCTACTACATGTTCAACCATNTCAATCTATTATACCGTTTGATTTTTTTTTTTTTTTTTTGATCTGGGATAGTACATTTGAAGAGAAAAAAAATAGAGACGTTGAGACAGAGAGCAAAAGAGAGAGAGAGAGAGGTCTGTTTGATGAGAGAGAAAGTTTGAGAGAGAGAGAGGTCGAAGAGAGAGAAGTGATGAGAGAGAGAGCGAGGAGTGAGAGAGGTTGAAGAGAGAGAAATATGAGAGGTGATGAGAGAGAGCATGAGGAGAGAGAAAACTTTATGAAAGAGGTGATGAGAGAGAGCATGAGGAGAGAGAGAGACTTAGACGAGAGAGCTGATGTGAGATTGACATTTAAAGAAATAAAAAATAAAAAGTGTGTGTTGTGTGTTAAACAATTGTGTGGATGCATAGCAAAACTCTTTCCTTAATCATTACTTCATATTTGGCCTACTACATGTTCAACCACTGTACATCTCACCAGAAAAGAAAAGAAAAGAAATTAATTAAAAGACTGTAATCTCATAGGCTTGTGTTAAACCTTGAGATTGGTAGAAATAATAATACTATAAACAATTATGGTACTTGTAATAAAAATTGAGCAGTAATAGCAATAGCAAATCATAACAGCGAGCAAGGTTTAAGTTACAACTGTGAATGCAAAACTCATGGTGACGCATATACTTATTGATTTTTATGCATTCATGAAAGGTTCTACCTTGAAAACTGTCAATGCAGCTAAATAGGCAGACGAATTTCAAACAGGAAAGCAAGATTATGAAGACAGTTAAGTAATAGTAACTCATATAAGATATTATATACTCATACAGCATCAATCAAACCATAGTGTATGAATTATACAGCTCCAATTAAGAAAAAAAATCTTTGTTTTATAAAAATTAAAACAAAAGAGTACAAATTAAAACCTAGTTACACCTTACACCATTAATGGCTAGCATAATTCATGGTTTTCCAAACGTTGAATTAACAAGAATTTATCAGGACCTATCATTAAAACAAGAAAACATTCATATTAATAATGGGAAAATCTTATTCATATTTTCAAGTTCTAAAAAATAAAAATAAAATCTATCTTCATATATCCCTTCTGCCCCAAACTGGAAATTAGACATCAAGTTCATCAGCACTCACCAAATCTAGGTTCAAAGCCATAATTGAAAAATGCATGATATCAACAACCCATATACAAACTAGCAACCACACAGATATTTCTATAGTAAGGTACAAAACACAAAACCCAATCTCCAAATGGAACTTAACCAAGAAATCAAGCAAAGATAAAAGGAATGAAAAGAACCCATATGTGAAAACCGAAGGCAATATCAAGGGTGGTCGTGGTGGTTGCTTGGCGTTGAGTGGTGGCTCGGGAGGAGCACGGTGGCGCTGAGGAGAGCTGGTGGTCGTGGGTTGTGAACAGAGTAAAGGAGAGAGGGAGGACCTCGGGCTGTTGGGCTAGGCGTGGAGGAGAAGGGAGCTTCGATGGAGAACAGGCAACAACGTCGATGTGTGGGTGGTGGCGAATGGGGTGACGCTAGATTCAAGGAGGCAAGAGATCGGCGGGGGGTTGGGGGAGAAGGAGGGGGTGGCCGTTGAGGTGAGGTGGTCGTGGGGTGGTGGGAACGTTGGCGGTGGGTTGTACGCGACGGCGTGGTTTGTGCGAGAGAGAGACAGAGACAGAGAGACAGAGAGAGACAGAGAGAGAGACAGAGAGAAGGGAGGGGGGAGATGACTGGAGGGAAAAGAAGGAAATCCGCGGCTATTTAATTTTAATAGCTTTTTTCGGCGAGTTAATATCGCCTCAACTTATGAAAACCTCGCTGCAACTGATGAAAAGGTTTTGTACAGTTTTCATAAATAAACAAAAATTATATTTCCATCGTTTTTTCATCGCCGCTAATAAGATTTAAGTGGACGCAAAACATTTTACGGCGATGATTTTCGCCGCAACAAGCATCTATTGTGGTGATTTTTCATTCGACGTAAAGAAAATGCCTCTAATAGTTGACAATTGTTTTTGCAAAAGAAAAAATTCGCCGTAAAAGCTTTAAAAGTCATTGCAAAAAACCTTAATAGGGAATTCTCATAAGCATTTTCAAACTTCATGCTAAAATTTAGCAGCGAAATTGAAATCTCCACAAGTACTACTTATTTGCGGCGATTTTAAAATCGCTGGAAATAGCATATTTTCTTGTAGTGTGATCATTGATCGATCCGTGTGTTGTTAGATGCGCTAAACTTCAACTTTGTTCCCATGACTTTCTGAAGGGTCAACCAGGAGAATGATACATATGTAGCTTAATTAGTAGTCTCTCTGACTTTCGCACTAAAAAGTTCCAAGTCTCAAGGTGCGGAGATATTCCTCCCTTTAACCTATCTATAGAGAGCATCTATATATATAAATATATATATATATATCTGTGTGTGTGTACTCATTTCAGTCATTGGTGCATATATGTCCATGCATGCATGCATGCACGTTATTACGTCTGTGGTCACTCTATGTTCTTAGTAACACAATTGATTAGCGTGCACAAGGTCCACATGCTGTCAAATGTTGCGTGGATGTGGCATAAAATATCAAGCGAGGTCATCTATGAAGCCAATCGCTCGACTTATAGGACCAATCCTCACTCTAGTAGGAGATGCATGGGTAATAAGCACTCCAAAGAACATGTTGTCTTTAGAGATGACTCTCGACTCACATTGGATCTTATTGAAAATCCATAATGCCAAGTTGGTTTAATTAAAATCCCCTGCAAATTGTACGAGAAAATTAGATGAGTTTTGTTAAAGGTGGACTAGATAAATATTTGTAATGATAATGATTTGCAACATCGTGAAAAAAGGAAAATGCTACTCTGCGGCCCCCACTATTATCGCTCTGGTTGACCTATGGAGGTGCCACGTTGCATGCCACGTCGTTAAGTTATTAAAAACAATAAACCTAACCCACGCATGGACAAAGGAAAAGTGAAACCCAGCACCCTCTTTTCTCTTCTCTTC
>QEOT01002990.1:3384-21061 GCA_003123785.1 Pterocarya stenoptera
GTTTGCAATAACACTATTTTTCAAGTGGGATGAATATATTTGACAGGACACTGACCATCATTTATTAATCAAACGATGCATCAAGGAAAATAATCAGTCAGTTGGGTGTACTCTTTTTTCTAGGCAGTAAAAGGTAGGGGTATGCAAGTTCTGTTTCTCCCCACCTGCACAAGGCTTTTTCTTTTGTTTCTCAACGCACTATCTTTTTCTTAACGAGATCATCTACGTAAGATGGGGTGGGGCTGAGATTGTGCATTAGAGACCCATTCATTGTGAGTATAACTTGCAAATATTAAAAAAAAAAATTAAAAGAAAACAGATCATCCATCAAGCCGGCAACTTCGTGTGTAATTGCAGTATCTTCCCCAGTTGCTGAAACCAGAGAGGCCAATATGGGATCGCTTCACAGTGCTCTTCTCAGTTGGAATTGCCTGGTTATATGCACAATTTCTTACTTCAAGTGGTGTGTATAGGAACAAACCTGCAAAGGCTCAGATTAGTTGCCGCACAGATCGTGCTGGACTCTTTACTGCAGCTCCTTGGTGAGATTTTCTAAAGAAACTCTTAGAAATATTGACCAATTGCTTTCTTTCTTTCTTTTATTTTTCTCTTAAAAGTTGAAACCACTATTCATAATTTGATGTAGCTTCATCAATAAGTAATCTGAGATTGACGTTTGATAATAAAAGTCAACTATTGTGCATTGTCTAAATGCACCCAAAAGCAAGATATGGTCGGAACTAGAGAATTGACAATTAACTGTTCTTAGCTCCAACTCCCCCTCCCCCACAAAAAAAGAAAAGAAAAGAAAAACAAAGTGATGAAAACAGTTTGCAAACTAACCAAAATTTCTGCACAAGGGATTATTTTAATATTTCTGACTGCATGATATCAAAGTAGAACTTGGACATCTCTGAGAAAGTTAGTCAATTAAAGTCCTCAGTACGGGAAGGGCCTCAGAATTCACATCTATGTTCTTCCTGTATTCTTACCCTTCCAAGATGTTACAAAGCTAAGTGGTGCAATCTTCTTAATCCTCTTCTCTCTCATGTTGTTGGGACACAAAGTCTTTCCCTGAGCCAAATCTCTTCAGAGATTGAATTCAACTTCTATTTGGGAAGTCCGCAAATTTGTAAAACAATTTGGCCTATATTTTTCCATGTTTTGAAGATAATTCTGACTACAATTAGTTACATCATATTATTTTTTGTCATTGCCTGCAGGCTATATATTCCTTATCCGTTTCAATGGGGAAGCCCCACATTTCATGCCAGAGAAGCTTTTGCAATGATGGCTGCTTCTTTTTGTTTCACTTTTTGAGGTTCACTTCTGAACAGGATTTCATGCGTTTCTAGTTCATTAGCTAGCTGCTCCACAACACCATTCTCTGCATATTACTTCTGAAAGCATATACCGCAAACATTTCATGTGACCACCTCATCAGCTTTTGTGTTGAATTTATGAATCTGCAAAACTTTCTTTCGTCGTTTTGAAATCATGGATAAGACATACAATAGTAAAAACCTTTCACTTCCGATAGTCCTCCTCTTATATTTGCAGTCTACTGGTACATTTTTTGCAACAGCAAGATATGGCAGTGCCACACCTGTTCCACCTTCTGTTACTAGCCGTGGTGTTGGCTGGCAGGTAGGACATGTTTAAATGATGTCTCATTTACATATTATGATTCTTTTTTCCATTTAGGCTAAATATTTGCTGCTTCATCACTTGTGACATTTGTTTGATTTTCTGGGAATATGAGTTTTGCTCAATTGCATGTTTGGCTCTGTAATTGGCGCTTCTGCATCAGTGTAAGAACCTTTTTTTTTTAAATGAAAGAAAAAAGCTATTATCAAGTGAAGCAGATCCTGGTCTTCTTGCTCCACCTCTAACTCGAGTTTTTTTTAATAGTGGGTTTATTTTCGAAGTCATCTATGAATATTAATTCAACTGATGCAGCTGAAAAATAAGGTTCTATGTGGTGGTACCTACCATCTACTCTGTGTATCCTTCTCTGATTTCTTTTGTGCGGGAGAGGATGGGTGAACATGCCATGGTTTTTTGGTTGAAAATTGAAATATTCCTAGAATTGCCCTTTTCATATTTTGAGTCTTTTTGTAAGATCCACGGACTCACGCACATGTAGTGCAACATGATTTACAGATGAAGGTAGAAATTCAACACATGTATATGCACATATTTCCGCATACTGTTTCCTTATTGTGCTTTGCTTCATGTACAGGGAAAATGCTGGTCTATTGGCATTGAGGAGAGTTGGAAATCGAAGAGTCATTCAAATAACAGCAGTGTTTATGATTTTCTTCTCTGTATTTGGTGTGCTTGCTTAACTCTATAATTAAATGCTTCAAGCTTCTTGACAGTGTTGAGTGTTCAAATCTGAATCAACATATCATAAGTGTCGTGGCCCGCGGGATTCCTAACATTCAACATCGAGGGATTACAGCTTTCTTTGTAATGTTGAAAACAGGAATGCATACAAAATATAGAAAATTTGCAGTCTTCATATTGCATTATAGTTTTGATTTTCTTATAATCACTTCTAATTTGGGTAACTGATGTCCTTGACCAGGAAAACTTGGAGCATTTTTTGCTTCTATACCCCTACCAATCATAGCAGCTTTGTGCCGGGTGTTCTTCAGCTACGTAAGTATCTGTTTTTTGTATTGACTCCCTATGATCAATGCATCATGCTCAATGTTGCTTGTTTGCTAATTGATACTTCACATCAAAACAAGAATCAGTAACATCAGTTAATATCGTTGCATTCAGCTTCTGCAGGTCTTGGTTTTCTCCAATTCTGTAATCTGAACAGTTTCAGAACAAAATTTATTCTGGGCTTTTCTTTCTTCATGAGCATTTCAGTACCACAATACTTCAGAGAATATTATCATATAGATCCAAGTTCTCTACACATTCGCACCCACTCTGGATGGGTGAGTATTGAACTGAACCGGTCTTAAGTGTCGTGTTACTAGTTCACTATCTATGTCAATGTTCCCACCATTTGCATCTACCTAAGTTCCTTAAATAAATTGCAGTTTGATGATATAGTGACTATCATCTTCACCTCTCACACAACGGTGGCTGCACTGGTTGCTTTGATTTTGGATTGCTCACTCTCTAGTGAAACTAACGCCACTAGAACAGACACAGGATTGCATTGGTGGGAGAAGTTCAGCTTATATGCTTCGGACATTAGAAATGATGAATTCTATGGACTCCCATGCCTACTGAATAAGCTTTCCCCAGCTGTTTAAACCTACAAAACAATATCTGCAACTATTACTGCTAGAGTTATTGTCTTCCATTCACATTGCAAGAGGGAAACGAAAATGCAATGCCATGCTTTACCATTGCGTGTGTGTGTGTTTTTTTTAGCAAAGTAGAACATTCATAGATAAACCAGCGGTTACAAGATAGAAGATTTAATGGAGTGAGAGTCCCCTACAGTCTTTCCAAACCCAACATATTAGAACACGAAAAAGAAAAAGAATGATCTAAAATCAAAAGTATGGCTCCCACCCATTTTCCACAAGGGGAGACCACTTGGTGACAGTTTTTACGACGATAGAACTACGGTTAGAAGCCGCAGTAAAGGGTTGTATGCTACAACTTGTTGGTCTGGCTTGGTTGGAAGAAACTTTCACGTCCACTTTCACTCAATCCTTGGTTAGGGAAAGTAGGAGCATAGTGTAGCAATCGAAAATTGTGAAGAATCGCTGGCAAGAGGTCGTTACTGGCGGTGGCGGCGCTTGTAAGCCACTCGTCACATCTGGAGTGAAGAGAACAGTCAGATTTGGAATATTCAATGCCACTGGTTCCGAAACTGTTGCGCATGGCAGCAAAGAACTCTCTGAGGCGCGGCAGCGTGTGAGGCGTATGCGTTGCACATATGAGTGGATTTCTTCCACCATCTGGACGATTGACACCTGGATAAGCTGATGGAGGGGCACGTGTCGGCCTTATATCGTTGAAAAGCAGCAGATCGACGAGTGATGATGCTAATGAAAAAAAAAAAACTATAAAATCAATAAAAAATAGACAAAGGTAAACGGAAATAGACAAGGTCATAGACGGTGAGAAAGGGGGGTGGGTGGAGCCGAAGCACCAACCCCCCTCCCCCTGGTGAACAGAAAAGCTTCCTAGGTAAGGCGATGAGGAGTCTTGGCTGGAGAGAAAACATAGAGAGAAAATTTTTTATGAGGTCCCCTTTTCCCTAGTCAAAGTTAAAATGGTGCCCCATTGTGTGGTTAATATACCATGTTAAAGATTTGATGTGTTTTGCTACAACTTCTAATTTCATAGTCTTGGGCTTCTTTTCAAGAACTGCCCTTTTTTTCTCTCTTGGCAAGAGAGAGGCTATATTTACTTCATTAATTTGAATGAACTTTGGTAAAAATAAATAAATAAATAAGCCATATTCACCTCATTAATTTTCACTGTAACAGTTGCTATGAGTTGTTTGTGGTTTTGTATCTTTTGTCCTTGTTAAAGATACCATTTACCTATACATAAAAAAAAAAAAAGTAAAGCTAAGATTGAAAAGATAAGAACATTTAGATTAGGATATTAAAATTGTTTCATCTTATTTTATTATTATAATGTTTTTAAATTTCTACATAAAATATAATAAATAATATAATTTTTTTAATTTTTAAAATAACAATAATATTAAAAAAATAATATTTTAATAATATTTTATTTAATTTTTAATTTTTATCTTAATTAATTTCATTTCATTTCAATTTACTGTTTAAACCGTAGTAAAAAAAAAAAAAAGCCATAAGAAGGAAATGACAGTATCACTGTTCTTTCGTTGGGACCAAGATTCTAATTTGCAATCGATTAGTCAGGAGGTCAGAGGCATGAATATCTTACGGCGGGGATACAACAATTTATTATAGCCTTTTCGTCGTGCTAACTGTTAAAACCCACATTTGTTTGACAACACTAAAACAGGGCTCACCGACGTGATAATTTCCACTTGCTTTATAATATAATATAATTACATTATTCGAAAAAAGTTGCTAATAATTAGCTGTTGCGATTGTACATCGACTGCTTTGTGCTTCTTCTGTTTTAATCCTCGATGGATCCCTGTGCATGTCGAGTGTCGACAGTCTCCTATTCTACTATATTGAATGCAAGTTTACATCTATTCTTCATTTCATTTCGAAGATCGGATTGAGACAATGTGATCTGCTATCTGTTAAATAAAGACGTAATAATAATAGAACAAAATAGGATAAGGGCAGCGTTGCGTCGATGCATCAAAAAGTAGGTTTATTTATTCTTTTTAAATTATTTTTTTTCCTTCTGATTTGAATTGACAATCATTTTTTAATAAAAAAAATAATATTTATAATTGTAGAATACATAAACGTTACATAATCTTTTTTGAAAAATAAATAAATATAAAATTTATATGATAAAAAATTAAATTTTTAATCATAAATTTCGTTCTTTTTTAAAAAAAATTACGTGATATTTACACTATTGTATTTAATGTTGCGTGGTGAAGTAGCAATCCAACGAGACTACAGCAGGGCAGCGACTCTTGATCGATGTCGTCACTTGCCCACTAAACTTGTGCTAATGCCGAGCAGAACCAACATTTTGAAATCAGGAGCCGGCTCTTTGATCGTGATTGATGTGTCGATGCAAATGCCAATTAATGCGACGAGGATGGCCACAGAAGATCTTAAAAGTATCTGTCTCTCTCTGTGTATGCATAATTATATAGGTAGATCATTTTCCGGTAGCTCCAGGTCCTGTATTCAGTCTGAAACCGACCAAGCTATTAGGACCTCTCAACTTCTCAAGCATGGACGGCCATTTTGAGAATGACATGTAACTCGGTACATGTAATGCACATGCAGCATAGCATCGAGGCACATGCCTTTAAGGGTTTTGGGGGTCTTCTAATTTTAATCATTCACAAAACTATTTAGAGGTCCTACTTACAAAATTTCAACTCTGGATTGTACAGAATTTTGTACGTATATGCAGCATTGGTTTCAATAGTAAAAAACGTACAAATAAATGAGGGTCATTGGTGCAAACATTCTTATTTTTCTTCTGGTTGATATGGAGTGGGGTTGTTTGAAGGGAGAGCTAGAATCTCTGATTAGAAGAAGGGTTTGAAAGTTGTGAGAGAGGGAGCCCATGTTTGACCTAAGCATGTGTTGGAGGGGACCAGCTGGTTTGAAAGCTCAGGGTGCAGGTGAAGCCCATGCAAAATTGATTCTATTCTTAGCTGTACTGGTTAATGAATGTGTGTATAAATAACTACAAGGAGATAAGGAAATAGGACCCTGCAATACATTAAGAAGGATAGAGTTTATCTCGAAATTGGCTTCATTGAGCATTATAAGGCTCGTTTTGTTGTCAAGGGATTCCATCAACAATAATACATTGACTTTGATGAGACATTTAGTCAGGTTATTAAAACACCGACTTTTTAGATTGTTTTTTATCTCGCTTGCGCGTATGGATGGCTGCTTCTTCAACTTGATGTCCGCAATGCATTATTATATAGTGATCTACATTTTAAAATTTTCAATTAAAACTTATCATGCGTTCTTTCATTAAAAAACACGTGATTCTGACCTAGGAACATTTGACTATTTTTGTTAAATGGATTGAAGATAATTTTCTTTGGAGGAAAATTCAGTCCAATTAAAAACATTAAAAATTAATATCATAAATATTTATGATAGATATGATACAATCAACTAGGTCAATTAGCAATTTTAATACACGCCCAAAGACTTTTCCTCCCTTCTGTCTTTTCGTTAATATGTCAGTAACCTTGTAGCTAGCTCGTAATAATTAGAATGGTTAGGATTTGTGGTCAAATTAATGCAACGTAGTCGATGGCAAAAGTAGCAACGTGTACATATAGCTAAGGCAGGCCGATGGAAGACGAAACTTACAAATGATGATCAAATTGACTCGTTTTAAAAAGAAACGAAAGACTAATTTGAAAAAAAAAACAAAAAACAAAAAAAGGCTGACCTTTTCTCATAAATAACTACAAATGACTGATCATTTCTCTTACACAAACTATGACAAATTTGACTCGTCTCACACAAGGATCTAAAGTCGGTTCCAGAATCTATTAAAGAGACACTTCAAAGATATTATTTATTCACTCAATGGCCAATCAGTGAGTACTTTTTGCACAAATTATTGGGGTCGGTGATTTATGCCATCTGAGGGAACTCTATCGTGTTTCATTTTATGGGTTGGTTTTATTTCTTTCGTACGATGCTTTTGAGTCGATGAACAAGACAATTTCACAGGCAAATTATTGATATTTCCCATGGCCATGGACACTTTGATAAGAACATTAGATCTCTTTTTCAAAGCATGTGTTGCTTTAAGAATGTTAAGGACTGGTCACTGGAGTCAAGATATCTCTCCATAAATGTATGACCATTAGGCTGCATCAGATATATCCATAGATAGATAAATGAATGAAGGAAGAATTGGCAAATTCTCATTTTGGATGTGGTAGAGTGGAGTGGTTTTCTACCTTCTGATGAGAAAGGATTTTGTCCCCAATAACCAAAATGAACACATTCTCAGTTGTACTGTACTAAGGAAATCTCATTCTATGTATCTGCTACATTGGCGGATAAAGCTTGCTGAAGAAACTGTCATTGCTGGTGGCACGGTTTTTCAAACCTATTAGCTCCTAGTTTAGAGATTGGCTAGAATTTTGGTTAGAATCAATCTGAATATATCTTGTCCCCCTTGTTGGCTTTTGCAAGGATCTAATATAGAGCACTAGTAGTAGACTTAATAAAATTAAAATTTAGCCAAGATTTAGTTAAGGTGCACAATAGACTACTATAATGGACTTAATAAATGAACAATGATTATAAACTAAGGTTATTTGGCTAACCAGATTTGGCTAGCCCAAGAGGCTGGCTAAATATTATTCTCATAATAAAATAATTCTATCTTACTACTACTTTAGTTTGCCGTGCAAGAGAAAAGATAAATAATGTGAAAAAGATGAAGAAGTTGTGTTGCTTTCTTCTCTTTGAAACTCCAGCGCATGGCTGCAACTCTACTTTCCAAGTCAAGTGTAAATAATCTAGTTTATTGTTGGCCAAACAGGAATCGAAATGAAATTAGGTTTAATATGTTAATGTAAATTGTAATTTGGAAAAAGTTCAAAAAATTTATCAATTAAAAGAATATGACCCTTGTAAAAAGAAGATCGTTAGAAAATTATATCCGTTAAGAATAATTTGAACGTTAGAAAATTAATATGTAGTTTTTTAATAATGAATAAATATTCAAATTACAATTAGAATTAAAATAAATGAAAATTTTAAAATAAATATTTTAATAAAATAATAATAGATTTGTTGAGTTGTTATTTGATATTGTTGAAAAGTGATTAATTAAATTTGTAAAAGTGAATTTCCTAATAAAATTTTGGCCAAATTTATTGAGGCCACTACTAATATTCTTATAAGCAATGTTATGAATACCGTACCAGTGACCATTTCGATTAAGGTATTGAAACAAGATATTTCGATACCGATATCGTTTGGGAATAATTTATACATGAATAAATTATATATATAAATATATATAAATTATATTTTAAAATAATAGTCTATATATGAATAAATTATATATAAATTATAAATAGTCTGATCTGAATTGAGAGATAAAAAATAAACTTGCAGTTTAAAGAAATGAAAAAAAAAAAGAAGAAATAAAGATTGAAATCTAGGTCAGTATTGACCAAAACGACTAAAATTCTAATCGATAGGAAAGTATATCATTTTCCTGTACCGACTACCCCCAGATAAACGGTATAACTTTGCTTATAAGACCATTTCATGGATATTGCGCAAAGATTGGATATCTTTTTGAATCTGTCCTTCTTCTACTTTTTACAACGCGCTTGTGAATTTGTGATAGCTATCCAACTCCTTTTTTTAACCTGTGATGGATTGAGTATCTAAGATAACTGGGGAGGGCAAGCGTTTGTTGCCTGTTGCCTTGTTGGTGATCGTGTTGTCCATTATATGGACCTCTAACAAGAAGGTTAGGAAAAAGAAAGGTACATATTATAAAATGTGTTGACGTGAGCTCATATTTTGATGCGTACACATAATGTGGAGCACTAGAAATATGTCACGTCAACTAATAAAATATTATTTTAACTTTTTATAATTAAAATGAAACATGTGTTGACACAGCAGACTCGTTTACATACTGTTACCTTTTTCCTACTCTAAAATATAAACTGGGTGTCTCTTATAATCTTAAATTAGGACAAAAAAATCTAAAGTACTCATCTGAAATATTAATACAGTATATATACTATATAGAGGCCAACTATAACTACATTTGTAAATGAACAATAACCACTTCCTTGTCCCCGCTGTTACCAATTGCTGTTGTTTCTTTCCTTATCATCACCACTCTCTCTCTCTCTCTCTTACGCACTCACAAAAACACACAGATAATGATATACACGCGCACAACTGGCAATTTCGATTCATGCACATAGAGATAAAATAAGAGGCAAAGGGACAGAGCAGAGGACAAACGTAGTCTAGGATTTTGAGTGTGACTCCTTTGGTTTGTTCTGCCTCTATTCTTCTCTTCTTCTGCTCATATAGAGAATAGCACCAGAGAGAGAGAGAGAGAGAGAGGAAAGGAGAGAGAGGCTCAGCCTCAGTGGCTCACCTACAAGCTAAATTTTCTCATATATTTCTGTCATGAGGAGAGCCTATATATATGTATGCATGTATAGGTGAGGGCCATTGGAGTTGTAAGTGGTAGAGAGGCTAAGAAACTGAGAGTATTAGAATGGATATCTCAGATTCACAGTGCAGTAGTGGGTGTGAATCAGGTTGGACTCGGTACTTAGACCAATCCTCACTTTCAGAAACTCAATTCCACATAGTTGGTGGTATGGATGACTATTATAGAGGAAAGGGAGCAAAAATGGAGGAGAAAGAAGAAGATTTGTCCTTGGTCTCTGATGCTTCTTCTGGGCCTTCACATTACCTTGAAGATGATGAAGAGTGCATTCATGATAATGGATGTCATTTCTATTCTTCTTCAGCTTCTGAGCGGGACCGCAAAAACAAAAGGAAAACGAAGGCCAAAGAACATGGCAGACACCGGCTGCATTCAAATCTTGATGACACTGCTAGCTCCCCAGCATTGAGCTTTACCAAGGCAAGTTTATAGAATAAATGCACTTGTATATACTAATATGCACGTGTTGCTAGCATTTCACTTGCAACAAACTTTATCAAGTGTGACTTTTGATAACTTTGCAGGTGGATCCAACTCTCTATAGGAATGAAGATTCAACGGAGAATTTATTGAATTTCTCTCAGGGTTTCTCTGCAACGCATTTTGAGGTACCTTCTCTTCCTTGCAGGTTTCCCATATGAGCGTCCTCCTATAATTAAGTGGCGACCCTCATGAATATTTGCAGGAAAAATCTACAGTGCAGAAGCATTTTACTTTCTTGAAGTCTTTTGCCAAAAAACCAGCATCAGACGAACCAGGTGGCCCACTATAATTGTTTTGGATTTGAGTCCTCTGCAGCAAATATAAATGCTTCGAGGATGTGATGCTGACTGTAGAAATATTGTTGTTTTTTTTTTTTTTTTTCTCTTGGCAGGTGGTTTTCACAGAAACTGGAAATGACTTCTTGATGCTGCAGCTGGTGGTGTGGAGAGTCGAGACAGAGATAAGGAGTGCTGTTAAAGATGGCATCTGATTACAAAAGGATATTGCCCGTGTTTTTCCTTTTCAGTTGTGTTTCAATTTCTACTCCTTTTTTATCCGTGATTGTCAATGCAATGGGAAACAACCTGAGCACATGATTTCTTTTTTTACAGAAAGGAAATTCCTGTTTTCAATTTCTTTTTCTGACATCAGTGGTACGTTGTCGCACATATTATTTGTGGGGCTTCTGTATGATCCTGTCGTGCTCAACCTGTTCGGAGCAAATCTGTCAAATCACCTGGAATGAAATAATAATAATAATAATAACACAAAAAAAAAAAAAAAAAAAAAGATATCTTTCGTTGTGGACATAAATAAGCCACGAAATTAACCTTCCAACCATAACTCTTCAATGATTAACCAGAAAGTAAGGAGATACACAATAATTCAAAGTCATATTAATAAGGAGAAGGAAAATACTATTCTCACCTTTCATTTTACTGTTGTAATTTTTTTTATTTATTTAGTAATTAAGTAAGTATCTTTTAATAATATTAATTTTTTTTAAATATTAAAAAATATATATATGAAAAAACAAAAAAAGTCTTATAACTAACGGTAACTCCCAATAACTGTAATGCCATCCTAAAGAGAATGGATATTTGCCAGTGCCAGCTTAACCATGTTGTTATTGGGAAGCACTTGATTCTCCTAGAAATCTCGCTAGAGTTTTACTACTTATCATCATCAAATATCATACTATTTTTTTACATTTTAAAATTTATAGAATTTTTATTTTATTTTATTTTTCTTAAATTTATTAAATTCTTCTACTCATCATCCATATACCATATATTTAATAAGAAAAAAAATAATAAAAAGATGTAGCCTTCAGGGCAGTATTTTTCCTCAGTCCACGTGGTTTTTATTTTTCTCTGTATTTACAGCTCTGTTGTTTTTTTTAATTAATAATAAAAAGAAATAGGCTATTGAATTTATTGTTCATAACAGTAATGTCCCGCTCCTTTTTTGGAGGACGGTGGGTGATAGTCCTCATCCTCCTTTGGAGGATGGTGAGTGATAATCCTCCTCCTCATCGGAAAGACGGAGTGGGATAGTACTCCTCCTCCTTGGGAGGACTGAACGTGTTAGTACCTCTCTTTCTTTAGCTCTCCTCCTTTGAAAGATGGGTCATTTAGTTTTGTTTTTATAGAGTGCTTTCTTTGTTTAGGAGATAGTTTTAGAAGTTAAGATAATATTCGCTACAAAGAAATTTGTGGGTGGAATCCCCTTAACAGATGCTTAGTTTGGCTTGTAATTTGAATTTTTTTCTGTATTAATTAGTCATAATTGTATTTGGTTTCATTAAATGAAATGAAATCTATTTTTATAAAATAAAAAATAAAAAAAAGATAAAAGAAAAAAAAATAAAAATAGTGTGGTGTGTGGTAACGAAGGATATAATTTTTTTCTCGCTAACATGGTAAACCAGCTACTGAGAGGGCTGGACAAAAGCTGGATATGCATTGCACCCACAGAGAGAGAGAGGCAAGCATCATTTCAAACATAGAACGACCCAAGGCCAATAAGTGCCACACTTTTTCTCCTTCTGCTATTGCCAGCCTTGCTTAAAACAACTTAGGCTGGAAGAATTTGGCAAATGCAACCATGTAAAACCATCCTAGACTCGAAAACAGACGATTTTTCTGATGGAAGGAAGCGAAAGCCAAGCATCATTTTCCACCCAAAAGGGACCGAAAGCAGTGCCCCACCACCCTCCTTGGATATCTACCAGTACCCACTAAGAATATGATCCATACATGATACATGCAACACAGTAGTGCAATTATTGAATTTGTTTTGGTGGTTTCATCAGATTTTGCACCCATATCTTGGAAAACGACTTTCAGGAAAAGAACAAGACCTCCACCACTCTTATCACGTCGATCTTTCTTAATTTGTTGTCCTTTTTGACAAAAAGAAAACGAAATAGCAACAATGGTATGGTTGAATTTTAATTAGTTAATGCAAGTAGGCATACAGAACACGGTTATACAGGTACGAAGAAGATATTAGAGTGAATGTTGGGGGATCATAGTACATGCGGTTTGCACTCTCCGGTTATACCTTTTACACCACTCAATTGTCTCGTGTCTACGATATAGATTAATATCTTTTACAATATATATATATTTTTTTTTATCTAAATATTTTCTATAATATAAAGGGAGACAGACACAATCTTTCAACTCCTCCACCGTATTAGATGTTGTCTGCATGTAAATTGTAACGTGCACCCCAACATTAACTACACTAGAGTTCACACAATGAAGTTATATTTCTCTTTTCCAAATTATAAAAAATGTTTTTATGAAATGATCCAATACAACAACTTTTTGTTCTGTCGAGTAGCGTCATAAATTTCACCATTTAAATTTAAAAGTAATTAATTGCCATATAATATTAGAGGATGCTTGGAGAATGAGATAAAATGAGAATTTTATCAATAGTAATAAGGTGCTTTATAAATAGTAATAAGATAATTTGAGTTAAATATTTATTGAGTTTTGAAAAATGAGAGAGAAAAAATTAAATAAAAAATATTATGAAATTAAAATATTGTTATAATATAATTTTTATTTTGGGATTTGAAAAAATTGAATTGTTTTTTATTTTTTATTTAAAAGTTTGAAAAAATTGTAATAATTAATTTGAAAGTTTTTATATTTGACTGATGTTTGGGAAGAAATGAGATGGGATGGAATGAAATATGTTACCAAACATCCCTTTAGGCCTAGTTTGGTTTGCCAAATGAGATCTCATCCGGTCTATACGGATGATATAGTTTTGTCTATCCAAATGGTTAGTTTTATATCTCTATTTCGTATTTAAGTTTTCAAACTCATCTCATTACCTTCTAACATAAATGGTAAAAAAAATCCCACATAGTAAAAAAAATTTCATTTGTGATTAAAATAGAATAATCAATAAGTCATTATTAGAATAATATATTTTCACAAAGAAAATGATAATTTTGTGTGTATTTTATAGAAGTGCATTTTGGGGTTTTATTAGAAAATTCGAAATTAATAAATTATTTAAAACAAATATACAACATAATTCATATACTTATTTATTACAATAATCAAAATTATTATAATTTATAATTAGAATAAAAAATGACAAATTTCTTATATATAGAAAAATAAATAGATAAAAATATCTTTTAAAAAAGAGAAATTATAAATTTTGGCCAACAACTTCCTCATATATTTTGGGATTTAAGTTATTTTTTAGAATAATAACATATTTAAGAATAATATCTTTTAAAAAAGAGAAATTATTTTTTGAAATTATAGGACAATTTCGGCCAACAACTTTCCAATATATTTTGAGATTTAAATTTATTTATGATGATTTTTTAATTGCTCATAAATATTGTTTTTTATTAATATATTCATAACTATTTCTTAATTATTGGTGGAATCCACCTCTTATTAAAGATTACTTCTACACCCACACATGGGAGAACACGACTAAAATCCCACCCAATTTGTTTCCTTTTCTAATTTTCTTTTTCTTTTCTTTTTTTCTTTTTTTGCTTTTTTTTCATGCACTTTTTTTTTATCATTTTTAAAAAAAATTTTAAGAAATTCACGTTAATAAAAAAAATACTTATTTAATCATTAAGTAAAAAAAATCCAATCGATATCCCAGTTGGAAATATCCAATTGTGATTTTAGTATTTTATTTTATCAAATCTCAAAAAGTCAAAACTATCTCATCTCACTATCCAAACATACAATTTTTTACAAACTATCCCATCTCATCTTAATTCAAAAAATCTCACTATCATTCAAAACATCTCATCTCATTTGTATATCCAAACTGGGCAGCCTTAGTCAACCTAGAATGGCAGCATGATTAAATCCAGTATACGGTACACGTTAGGAATTAACCATTTGATCAAAATTTTTGTTATCCTGCTTTGAAAAGCAAAGTTTAATTCATTCGTTACCACAAGCATTACAAGATTACAACTATCGATCGGAGAATGTAACAATATCTTTTTTCAAAGATTGATTGGAGAATGTAACAAAATAAATACAAAAACTTGAGACTGCAATGCTCAAACTGAACGTGCGCAACAATCTTGGGAAGGGGATCTAGTAAATTAAAATGAATTATGGAAGACTAAAAATTACTACTTTATCAGGTAACAAAAAAAATATTCAAGGCATGCATTACAAAAAGATGTTCTAGAGGCGCGGTGACAAGGGAGAACAAGTGTAGGTAGCCACATCAAAAATCCCCCACCCCAACGGCTGTAAACGAATCCTTCTGAGAAGCATTTACGTCCCAAATATATGTCTATGAACCGGTGATGTATCGAAAGTTTTAACCACTTCCATCCATGGTTTGTCTATGATCAACAGGGAGTTTTTGGAAAGGTGTCCAATAAATAAAACAGGGTTTCTAAAAGAAAAAAACTCAAAATTTTTTCTACCACTGAGTCTAGGTTCTGTTTGACCATCTCTAAGTATACGTTTCAGTCTCCCTTTGATGGGAGTACTTTGTAAATTCCTCAATGCTGTATCCTGACCATTTACCAATTCGTTCTCATCTCGATCCACGGGTTTTCCGAAGTCAATCAAGCACATAGCCCTAAAACATGAAAAAATAAAATTACAAATGTCAGATCACTCAAAATTCAATAACATGTCCAATGCGATGCTAGTAACAAAGCACCAAGTCTTTATCCACCACAAGATTAGGATATCAAGTAACTACGCATCTGCTTTACTCAAATAAAAGTAATCTAAACGGATATAAGAATGACCAATTCCCAAATGAATCCAAGGATAAGTTTCTGCCTTCACCTTCATACCACCCACCTTCAGCCTTTTATCTGCTGAAGATGATTTTCATATATCAGATGGAGAAGAATGGTCGAAGTTTTGACAATTATGAACGGACAATGGACGAGATTAGAACTTTATTTCTTCATACTTTATTCCATTGGTCTATTGTAATAAACTTTAATGGCATGAACGTGCATGATTTCCTTGTATCTTTAGACACTCGTGCATGGGTATTGCTCTTGTATATGTCCAATGTACTTGGCTTTGCCTATTTTAATAAAATTCTATTTACTGATACAAAAAATATGAGCTAATGAAAATATGAGGCTTACCCAAACGACCCCTATATCTTAAACAAAATAAATAGCCTCCATCAGAATTACTAATTTATTATTCTCACTCCCCAGGGCACTCTCCTAAACTGTCAAAACAAAGTGAAAAATGCTAGAATGTCCTTCAATTTCAAGTGTTTAGTATTATGAACAAAAAGAAAATCAAGATGTGTACATCCATCTCCACACATGGATCCACTATCAAATTGACAATTATTGGGAAGTTTATCAATCAAACAGATTAGTTGATGGTATTGTGTGTTGGTACAGCTTCAAAGTCAATCCAGAATATTTTCAAATGAATCGGTGAACACTATAAATGTGCAGTCAAAACATTACTTCTCAAGAAAGACTTATATACACAGGCTCATTGTATAGCATGTTCGTGGGAACAAGTTTGGGATATTGAACTGTGTGAGGCATCAATGTTTAAAGCTCACAGCAGTTATTTTGACTTTAAAGCAGAAAATAAAACCAGAAAGACTAGGTGCAGCTTCTTAAGAAAGTCAACCTTAAAAGTTATTTTTGATAAGTCTTTTTAACTGGAAAATGAATGCTAGTTTGCACATTATTTACAGCATATAATTTTGCTATTAGGACATAATTCAAATTTGTACTGACCAATAAATTCAGTGACAACTCTAGTTACTATTTTTTGCCAGGTTGAGTTCTTTTTATCTGCTTCAACCAATTAATCAATTTCCCGTGTTCTGAGCCCCTAAAAGAACTACACCACAGCAATATCTACTAGAGTAGAGAAGCACCTGGCACTGTAAACAATAACAGACGATGAACTTGAAGAGGGCAAGAAAGAAAGCCCAATGACTTCCCCAGGAAACTCTTGGTATCTCTTTGGCAGAACAAATGTGTGTTGCATTGACCATTCTCCCAATTGTCTGGCCTCCACATCAAATGCATAGACCTGATTTGAAGAGGTTGTAATTATAAGCACATTGTTGTTTCTTGGAGGAAAACCGCCAGCTGTAACAGAGGCACCATCCAATCTTGAAATGAACCAGTGCTGCCTGTTCCACAGAACCAAAAAGAGTTTACAACAACAAAAACTCAATGCACACAGGCATTTTAGAAGATTATGGCCCTATAGATAAATGATGATACAGCTTGTGCTGCAGCCAAATCAGGCTTTTAAATCTTCTCAGCCTCATGCCCTTTTTCATGGGATCCTCCACACAAGTATTCAGCCATGACCATAAACCATAAAGATGGTGAGAATTTATTATACTATCAAACAAATCATTACCAGTTACAGAAAAGAAAACATTCTCAGAAAATTAATTAGTGGATCTCCCTAGGTGTCTGCTCTACCAGGTCATGACTAATGATGTCTATAATGCTTGAATAATAAAGAACAGTATCATCGTTTTTTAGAACAAATGCTCGACAAGTGTTGTTTCAAACCTTAAAGTCTCCAGATTAAATATGTATACATCTCCAAAGCAGTTGACAGCAGCTAGCCACTGCCCATCAGAGCTGGTAAACATTCTTGTGATTGGAGGCTCCCTTGGAGGTAATTGCTCATCATGCAATTCACGGCACGGTGTGAAGGTATGTACTAGTTGTGAGCAGCCCACATCCACAACCTGTAGCACAAGGAAAAGGTCATGAAACAAAAGCGATAAACCAGGAATCTGGAGGCTGAACCTCTCTACAGTATGATCATTATGGCTCTTAGCTTTATCTTTTATTTAAAAAGGAAAATTGTTGGACAATGTTTCCATCCAA
>QEOT01002990.1:48071-59026 GCA_003123785.1 Pterocarya stenoptera
ACAATTTCATTATAAAAATAATAAAATCTTATCAATTAAGTGCATTTTCTCTTGACGATGGAAAACAAACACATGTTCTCTCCGCTGATTTTGGGTGGTCTGTGACGGCGTTACACAACTGAGTTCTGGGTGTTGGTATGCTTAGAATGGGTTTTTCAAAAGACATTGCAATAGAATCAATTTTTTTTTTCACTTGTGAAGGAGGGGGGTCTCTTGGTTATTATAGAGAGAAGCTGGAGGGTGGTGTCAAAGTTGGTTCTGGGACTCTCAGCGGTGCAATGGTTGGCAAAGGCCTTGGAAGTTTTCATGAAGGAAGAAAAGAGAGATTTCTTCACCACAGTTAGGGAAGGCAGTCGCAGTTTTATAGCGCAGCGCTGTTCGAATGGTCGAGGCCGCTATATCACAGTGGTGGAATATGATGGTGGTGGTGGTGGTGGTAGGAGGAACTTTATATTCGTTCATGAGGAAGAGGGCAAAGGGTGGAAAAGGATGGGAGAGGCTCTATGGGAGATTATTCACGACTAGAGGATCACTTACAGTGACAAAGCAATGAAGAGACCACAGGTGGCGAAGGTCCAGCCGCAAACTCACTTCTATGGGGAGGCGCTGATGGCGGAGCAACCTCGTGAATTTCGAAAAGGGGACGATGGCATTGAAGGGCAGAGAGGTGTTACTACTAGGAAGGGTAACAAACATGACTCTGACAGAGATTTTCGTCCAGTACAGTGGCAGGGTGGCTGTTGCGAACCTGCAGGTGGAGCGGCAGAGGGGGAAGTCCTTAGTACACTATTGGACGTGAATCCTCAGTTGAGCACTTACAGAATAAGGTGGATTGGCTTATAAGGGAGGAGGTGGGCTTGGAAAGAAGTGGGCCTTGTGTGGGTTTGAGTGTGGGATCAGATCAGTGTAACAAGGCCTAGGCCTGTTAGCTCAGGGCCCCAGTCTATTGGGCACTGTAAGGCCCCAGCTCTTGAGCTTGTTAGCTCAAGGCCTCATCTAGTGGGAAAAAAGGGGAAACCTCAACTGCTATAAGGCCCTAGTCAGTTGGGCTTAAGCACATTAGCTCAAGGCCTCAGCCTGTCGGGCCTCTTCCCGTTTGGAGGATTTGTAAGGGGGGGTGACCGTCAGCCCACCACCAACGGAAACCCTACAACCTTGCCAGAGAAACCATTGGGTGCACTACGACCAGCTGAAATCCCCGACGTCAGTGGTGGAACTGTCCACATTGTTGCAAAAAGGGGAAACAGAGGAGATCCCGCCATCAACAGTTGTATTCCCGGGTTATTGTGGCCAGAAAATGCCGATACATCAACCTGAGGAGCATCTCAAGTTGCTGTCTGAAGGAGAGGGCGAGATGAGGATGGATTTCACTGAGGACAGTGTCGAGGTTGTTGTAGAGGGGCTGTCTCATATGCTCAACCCCATTGGTGGTAGTGATGTGGTGATGGTTCTTGAAACACAAATGATAACTCCAATCTCTGGCAATGATGTGGAGCTCAATGTGGGTACTGTGGTCGAATGGGAGGGCAAAAATCTGTTTGGGGGGGAGGAGAAGGGGATGTCATCGAATTCATAGTGGGTTTCTAGAGAAGGGGAGCCTATTCCTTTGAATTGTATGTTACCAAACGAGTTCAATGTGTCTGATTGGGTACTTCGAAAGGTAAATGAAATTCAACATTGTGTGGGAATGGAGTGTGTGGGTTTTGAGGAATAGTTTATGGCTCTTCTCATTGCCATAGAGGTGGGTCACTCCGAGTCTAAGAAATCTGGGATTGCCGTTGGGGGCTGCCTTAGGGGCTTTATCAATTTGGGATATAGTTATCGAGAGGATAGAACGAAAATTGGCAGGTTGGTAGAGATTGTACTTGTCGAAAGGAGGCTAGGTGACTCTAATCAGGAGTACTCTCTCTAACTTACCAACTTATTTTTTGTCTTTATTTCCAATTCCAGCTTTTGTGCGGTATAGATTGAAAAACTCCCTCATGATTTCTTATGGAGCGGGATGGGAAAAGATTTCAAATTCCATCTAGTCAGTTGGAACAAGGTGTGCAGGCCAATTTCTTCATGTGGGTTGGGGATAAAAATATGAGAACTTTCAATTGGACCCTACTTGGGAAATGGCTATAGAGATATAATATGGAATCAGGAGCCCTATGGAAATTAGTGGTTGATTGCAAATATGTAAGTTTGTGGGGTGGTTGGTGAACTGGAGAGGTAAATGGGGCTCATGGAATGGGGGTTTGGAAGCACATAAGGCAAGGGTGGGGGCCGTTTAATCGCCGCGCCAAATTAGTGCTAGGTGAGGGTTCTAGGATAAAGTTTTGGAGGGGCATATGGTGCGGGGATGAGGCTCGAAAGGATTCTTTTCCTCTTGTTTACCGGTTGGCACGTGATCAAGGAGCTTCAGCAGCGGACCTCATGCTAAGATCAGGGGACCAGGTGTAGTGGAATGTCACTTTTAGTAGAGCGGTGCAAGATTAGGAAGTAGACAGCTTTGAGGCTTTTTCAGCCTACTATATAGCTGAATGGACAACAAGTCGATAGGCTGTGGTGGACACCTGCGGGTAAGAGTGCTTTTTCGGTTCAATCCTACTATAAGTCCCTCACACATTTACCAAATAGTCAATGCCCATGGAGGAAAATTTGGAGGAATAAGGTGCCTCCTAAAGCGGCTTTCGTCACTTGGACAGTAGTCTTGGGGAAGATTTTGACAACCGATAATCTAAGGAAGCGCCAGGTGGTTATTCTCGACTAGTGTTGTATGTGTAAGAAATCAAGCGAGACAATGGAGCATCTCTTGTTACATTGCAAACAGCTAGAGCCTTGTGGATTGAAGTGTTCAGCCGAGCAGAGCTAACTTTCGTAATGCCTACCACAATGGTTGAGCTACTGGCTAGTTGGACATTTTCGAGAGGTTTCCCACAAATCAAGGCTGTGTGGAAGATGATCCCGATATGCATTATGTGGTGCATATGGCAAGAGCGTAACGATCGGACTTTTGAAAACAAGGAGCGGTCACTAGAGGAACTTCGTTCTTTATTTTTCTGTACTTGTTCTATGCGCCATAGCTTTAGATTTTAATGACCTAAATTTTTAATTTTCATGATTTTCTTGATTTCTCTACTTCAACCTAGATAGGCTTTATCTCTTGTATACTATCTTGTGTACTTGGCCTATGCCTATCCTTATTAATAATATTGTTTTACTTATAAAAAAAAAAGTTGGGAAGAACATAATTTTGTATAATATTGTTTTGGTATGAACTGATTTTTGAAATCTCATTACTAGCAGAGAATTGAAGGATTTTTTTTTTTTTTTTCGTTTTTTATAGTTTTCTGCTGTTTTCTTCAAAAGCTGTTGATGTAAAATTTTTAGCAATAAAGAGGTTCTTGCATATTTTGACCACCAGGGTACTGTAGTGGTTGCTGGTAGGGCAAGAGCTGTTGTGGTAGGAGTTGGAACCAACACAGCAATGGGCAGTATACGTGATTCAATGTTGCAAACAGAAGATGTAAGCTTTTTATAACTTCTGCTTTAGACTGTATTTTGTATCTGGAGAGTTGTCTTTTGCCAGGTATTTTGTTTGCACATGTACTGCTTATTGTCTTTTGCCAATATCATTCTTCTCATCATTTATGCACGTCATTCTGCCACAGAGATGCAATATGGGTATCAGCTGTTTTTTAGTCGGTAAATGGGTAGTGTACAAATTGATGGCATTAACAGAAAGATTCAACAAATTTATGTAATGTGGACACTGATAGATTAAAACTTGGGGACGAATCTAAGGTGTCTATTTATGGCTTCTTCTCAATATCAATTCTGAAGTAGCCGTTGATGTTTGAATTGATATCTTGACCACCTGGTTGACCTTCTTGTGGGTCTA
Organism: Pterocarya stenoptera; assembly: GCA_003123785.1. Lineage (NCBI taxonomy): Eukaryota > Viridiplantae > Streptophyta > Magnoliopsida > Fagales > Juglandaceae > Pterocarya > Pterocarya stenoptera. The sequence goes on from QEOT01002990.1 coordinate 51,958, forward strand.
TAGTTTTTTTCATGTAATTACAAAATGGGCATTTCCATATTTGATTTCCTATGGCTAATGTATCGAAGATTCTTATCTTTTGTATATTTCCTGTGTACATGGGCTTCGCCTATTGCATTCGATGAATAAAATTTTATTACCTATCAAAAAAATGATATCGAAGCAGTCTTACCAGAACGACAATATGATTGAACTCCTATTTAAATGTGAGCTGTATTTTTACAATCTAGTTGCTTATACCACAATTTTTTGCAGGAAGTGACGCCATTGAAAAAGAAGCTGGACGAATTTGGTACTTTTTTGGCCAAGGTGATTACAAATTGTCTTCAATTGTTACTGATCATAAAAAAGTTTCCTTAATCTTCAGTCTTCAATATATTTGGTGGCATTGATATATTATGGTTATCATGGAGGATGTGTATAGTGTGTACAAAAGGTTCTGTTTAAAATCTGGGTCGCAGTTGAGTCTTTGCTTTTCTCTTCTTTGACCTGATGCCGTTTTATGTTCAGGTGCATAGATATGTGATTATCATGGAGGATGTGTATGATGTGTACAAAATGGTTCTGTTTAAAATCTGGGTTGTGGTTGAGCTTTTGCTTTTCTCATCTTTGACCCGATACTGTTTTAGTCATCTGCATCTTCTTGGACCTATATCAGGCTTCTACTTTATTTATGTTGCAGAGTGGCAAAGTGTTCTAATGTGCTTTCTGAGGATAAAAGTTCGTTAACAATTAATAGTTTATGCTGTTTTTTAACTATGGGATTGTCATTCTTTCTTACAAGTATCACGTGTTTCATGTATAAAAAGGGTTTTGTGATTCCCCGACATTTTCCTATCGCATATCTTTAAATATTGTTTGAGTTTATGGTTCAATCACTAGTTTCTATTTGATAAAATATTAACAATGGTTATGTTATTAGGTTATTGCAGGGATTTGTGTACTGGTATGGCTTGTAAATATTGGTCACTTTCGTGACCCTGCCCACGGAGGGTTCCTGCGTGGTGCAATTCATTACTTTAAGGTAATTTTTCATGAACAAGGCTCCTCTTCTTTATTAGCTTTTGCAATAAAGTTTTTTTTGGTGTCTCAGTTCTTTCTGTTTACTCTAATGTAGTCTTCTTAAAGTTTGGCTGACATCAGGCAGAAAGTTTTTATAACATTGGTTTCAGATATATAAAATTCTTTGAAATCATAATCTTCTTTAATGGAGTGCATCTAAAAACTTTAATGGACATAGTTTACATGATTTTCTAGAATCTTTTTCTTCTACTACATAGGTATCTCATGTATACTTTTTTTGTAGTTGGGTTGCACCTTTGTGCTTATTAATAAAATCATCCAAGCTATCAAAAGAAAAATTCAGGCTGAGGGGTCATTTGATTCAGATTGGATTAATTTTCTATATTTTAGCTTGGCCTGAAAGGTTTTCTTCACAAAAGATGTGTAGGTGCTATGAATCTCTTGATAGCTGTCAGATAAGTAGGCATGTTGATCTTCATTTTACTCGGCATTTCCCTTAAATTTTGAGGCTTTTGGTAGTTTTTAATTGGAGTTGGTCAATATGTTTGGATTTGGGACTTGGAACTAAATAAAAAGTCTCACACATTACCAATTTTAATATGGTTTAAGATTTTTTTGGGTCTGTATCTAGATTGCAGTTGCTCTTGCAGTTGCAGCGATTCCTGAAGGGCTTCCTGCTGTTGTTACAACGTGAGTGCTTTTACTTTATCTTACATTAATAATTCCCAGTCGCTATACTGATGTAGATACAGGTTAATTTAACTTTATGTAAAGAAACACACTGACTTGGGAGTATTGTCTGTCCCATGTGGATATGAAAGCTGCCTCAAAACCAAATAAAATGCAAGAGATGCTGGAACTTAAAGGAAAAATAAAGCACTTACCGGAAGAATACATCAATTGGGAATTCATAGTATAGGAGGTCCAGAAAATTTGTTCCTGAGGTGTCAAAGAGTAAATGTTTGCATAGACTAACTCACATTCTTGTAATTCTTTTCACTACTATCCCTCTTTCTCTATATTGTGATTATATGTTTTAAATTATTGAAAATACAAAATCTTTTCTTCTTTAGTTCTTTGATTGGAGTTCTATATGCTTTTGACTTTTGTTTTATTGTTAATAAAAAATTATAACTATGTCGCATACTATAGTATGTTGAATGGTATGTCTGATTTTTCCTCCCCCCCTCCCCCCAACTAGTATTACTTTTTTTTTTCTTAGCACCTAAGCATTCATCTTTTATAATAGGTTTGATATGTATTTCCATTTTTCTGCTTCACTTGATTTGATTAATCGCACATGGTGTTTTTTATTTTTATTTTTATTTTTCATGTGGCTGTTTGAGGGCTTATTTAGTTTGTATTTTTTAGCAGCTCAGAATGCATCTTATCTAATAGGACTTATTATGTGTTTCCAATTTTCTGCTTCACTCTGTTTTTCTCAACTCATACTGTAGATGTTTGGCTCTTGGTACAAAGCGAATGGCTCGGTTGAATGCTGTTGTACGATCATTGCCATCTGTCGAGACCTTAGGCTGCACTACAGTAATTTGCAGTGACAAGACAGGAACTCTGACTACTAATATGATGTCTGTATCAAAGGTGATTCTCCTCAGACAAAGAAATTGAACACTTAAAACTCTTGCACCATTTAATTGGAGCACCTTAAAATTTTTTACTTTTCATCTTTCAAAGCCTATCTTTCTATTAACTACTTTCCGCTATCGTATAGTGTCATTTTGTGGTAATGATCTGAATCTGAATTTTCTTGTTCTGTACTTGTTAGATTTAATGTATCTTATAAAAAAAAGATTTAATGTATCTCACATGGACATTCTTATTTCCTCCTCTCTGCATAGGTTTTGTGCTTGCACATGGACACTGGGTGGAGAAGATTTAATCATGCAATTTGTATTTTCATTTCCTTTGCTGGCAGCATGTTATCTTCTTAACAGACAATGAATAGCTCTCATGCAATCAATTTCATTCCATTTTCTTCAATTATATGCCAAGTCTGCTGAGCTGCAGACTAAGTGGTTGTTTGGAATCCTGTGGGTGTGTTTGTGTGTGGACACACATGTTTTTCCTAACAGTTATATATTGGAATTTGATGAAAGCTCAACAGCAAAATCTTTTGGCTGACTTATAAAAAAAAAAAAAAAAACTGACTGAAGTGCAGACTTTCAGTAATCGGGAGAATAAGCTTGCTGAGAGAGTTGACTTCTGAAATATTCAGTTGGGATAATCGAAGAAATTATTATTTCCTTTGGAAATGCTCGATCTACCTTCTCCCGTATTCCATAAGGCTGTAATTTGCCATTATTGTAGAGGATCATCCTTACAATAATGAATTCTTTTTTTTCTTTTGGCTTCTCATTATTTTCTTCTTCTTCTTCTTTTGTTGAAGATTGAATAGTGAATTATTCTACCTACACACATGCACATACATATCAACATGCATACAAAATATTAAGATGCTCTGTGCAAGACATTCATATAAATACTTCCTATATTTATGAACACACCAATACTTATGTGGGCCTCTCTGAGACGCAGGATGAGAAATACTTGCTACAATGCAATATGACAGACATTATTTCTCTGTTTTCCTCGTGCTTTTTGAAAATTTAAGGAATTTACCTCCTCTTTCAGAGAGGAAATTTGAGGCTTTGAGGTTGTGATTTGGATAATAGATATGCCCCTATGACCATCCACATACTGTTACAGACTGAATTGTTTTTTTTTTTCAAAATAATTTTACATTTGAAATTACCTCAGTTACTGCCTCTAAAAGAAAATTCATCCTCTGCTACTGTCTGGTCAGATATGTGTGGTTCATTCTGTAGAGCATGGTCCTGTGATCTCTGAATTTGACGTCGGTGGGACAACATATGCCCCAGAAGGAATTATTTTTGACAGCACTGGGACGCAGGTATTTTATTCTGCATATTCTGCAACACATTTACATCGATGTTACTTTAATTGCTACTTGCGAAATTCATTTCTCCATAGAATTGTATGTAGAGAAGTTGAGCTTATGTGAGCTTTGTTCACGAGCATAAACTGAGTTGAGCCAAATTTTATTAGAAGGAAATATAATGTTGCTTGAGTTTTAGAAATGCCTCTAGAAATATGTAGTTCATGTCTTCATTCAGGATCTACCATTTCGGGGTACATCAATATAATTTTTTGGGTTGTTTTGCAGCTTGATTTTCCAGCTCAATTACCTTGTCTTCTCCACATAGCAATGTGTTCAGCCCTTTGTAACGAGTCTATCTTACAATATAATCCTGACAAGGGAAACTATGAAAAAATTGGCGAGTCAACGGAAGTAGCCCTTCGGGTTCTGGCAGAAAAGGTTGATTTCATATATCTACTTATTAGAGATATATAGTTTTCTTATAAAAAAAAAAAGAGATATATAGTAGTCCCTTTTGTATACTTCTTTTGTACATGGGCTAGGCCTATTTCATCATATCAATAATATTATTTCTTACTTATAAAAAAAAAAAAAAAAAAAAGAGATATATAGTTGTCCTAAATACTGGTGATGGCTGCTTTTGCTTATTTTTCTTACATTCCTTCTGTATACCTTTTGTCACACAGTTCTTTTTTCAAGATGCAATTTTATTATGTTAACCTCACATTTTCAGGTAGGTCTACCTGGTTTTGACTCTATGCCTTCTGCTCTGAATATGCTGAGCAGGCACGAGCGTGCATCATACTGTAATCATTATTGGGAGAACCAATTTAAAAAGGTTTGCTTTGTAAAGTTTTCCCACATACATAATATATACCTTTACTCTTTTTGACTCGTTCTGTCTCTTTTATATTCCCTGCATACTCGGGTAGTGCCTTCATTTCTTAATAATAAAGTTTTATCTTAAATACTGATAAAAAAGAAGAAGTTTATCTTCCTTAAATAGAGCCCATAACTATATACAAACACACATGTACATATTTCTATATCAACCAAGTTGAAATATCACTTACCTTGTGGCCTGACATCTTTTTTTTTTTTTTTTTTATAGGAGAAGATGTTTTATTGATATAAAGATAGGCATAGCCCAAGTACACAGGAGGTCTACATGTGATTACACCTATTTAGGAACTAGAAATGGTTACAAGGAAGTCATGGAAACTTAGACCATTTAAATCTAAAGCAATGGCCCACATAAATAAAGTCTTTCAGAAAAAATAATTCCATATGGCCCTTACAAACTCATAATGTAGAAGTAGATCCACAGTTTCACCACTATTTCTGCACATACAGCACCAGTCGATGATGACAAGCCCACACTTTCTTAAATTATCAACAGTCAGTATCTTCCCAAAAGCTGCTGTCCAAGTGACAAAAGCAGCCTTTGTAGGTGCTTTACTCCGCCAAAGGCAACCAAAGGTTCTTCCAAGGGAAGTGATTCCTACCTTGAGCAGTAAGAGTCTCATAAAAGGAGCATACAGAAAATTTGCCTTTCCTGGATGGTTGCCACTCCAATTTATTCTCCACTGTAACAGCAGGACTAATGTTGTATAACAAGTTAAGGAACTCAATCATAACTCCTACTTCCCAACCACGGGCCTCCCGAATTATTAATATCCCGCAGCACCATTATACGACATTAGTCCTTAACTTGTTCCATTGCTGCGCATCATTATTAATATCCCGCAAGTCAGCCACCACAGCATCTTGTTCCCTTGCAATTCTGAAAATAGAGGGTAGACATCCTTAAGAGTCATATCTCCAACCCAAACGTCATGCCAAAAACTGATTCTATTGCCATCCCCCATACATAGCCTAGTGTTGCTAGAGAAAGACCACCAACCTTTCCGAATATACTTCCATAACCCACCCCATATGCTCCCCTAACTTCATTAGAGCACCAACCCCCCCTTATACTCCCATACTTGGTGTCAATCACCATTTTCCATAAGGCTTCCCTCTCATAATTATATCTCCATAGCCACTTCCCGAGAAGAGCTTTATTGAAGGCCCTCACATTGCGAACCCCCAATCCACCACCCCTCAAGGGAGAGCACACCTTGTCCCACCCAACTAAATGGAATTTAAACTCATCTCCAAGTCCTCCTCACATAAAATCTCGTTGAAGCTTCTCAATCCGCGAGGCAACATGAGCGGGAGAGGAAATAATGACAAGAAATAAGTGGGAAGGTTTGTGAGGGTGCTTTTACTTAGTGTAATCTGACCCCCTTTAGGCAAATACACCTGTTTCCACCCAGCCAGCCTACGCTCTATTTTATCTAACATCTCATCCCAAATAGTCTTGGCCTTGAATGATGCTTCCAATGGGAGCTCAAGGTACTTCATAGGCAGCGAAGAGACCACACATCCCAATATATTAGCCACCCCCTGACATATGCATATTGTGGCCTGACATCTCTGTACAGAAAATATTAAAAAAGCATTAGAAGATAGATTATTGTAACTACATAGCATGTGGAGGCCTTTTCGTCCTTTTGTTTGGGTGTGAGATGAGCACTCATCAATTTTTAAGTTATGGGGTTTTATTTTAATCTATACTGGACTGCTTGATTGGACCATTGAAACAATGTAATAATGAGTTGCTATGTTTTAGATGAATAATGCATGATATCTATTGAGGAAAGGGAAACAAGAGATAACAAGATATTTTTAAGTTAGCATGTTCGAAGCCGGCTGGATTGTCCCAAGTATGGAATGATTATCGGTATTTGGGTAAAGTCTAATTTAGTCCTTATATCTTCTATTACGAGCATATTGGTGCTTGAGTTTAAACTTGAAGGTTTAATTGAACTTTTAACTCTCTGGAGTTTTGAAATTGATAAAATCAGTTCCTTTGTTGCTTTCTTGTTTATGTCGATAACGAAACCCATGCCACCCTTTCTCATGCCACGTTAGCACCAATGGGTTTTCAGCACGTGTCCAAAATAATAAATGGATGCATTTTTACTTTAAAAAAAAAAAAATACATTCTTTTTAAATTTTGTAAAATGTGATAAACGAGCAGGGTAGGGGAAACCTTTTTGTGCTTAAAAAAAAACTTTTAAA
>QEOT01002990.1:69088-80331 GCA_003123785.1 Pterocarya stenoptera
GTGTAGTTTATGCCAACAAGTAGCGAAAAGAAAATATAATTTAGCTCTTCCCACTTAAGTAGGATATGAAGTCAAGAGGAAAAAAATGATCGCCAAATATCACCAGGTTATTGTTTTATTTTGTTATTTTAATGGATTACTGGGCTCTGTGAATGCTATATAATTTCTTTTTCAGATCTTCATCCTAAATTGTGTTCTTCAGTCCTTGTAACTATTAACTGAAATCACGTTAGTAGAAGTTCTGAGGACATGATGAATAAAGTTGGGATTCAATACTGCATTGGGGTGAGTTCCCTGGTCAAATCAAATTTAACCAGTTTCGACTAAAACCGAATTTGAAATCTTAATATTGTTGGAATGATGTGGGTCTGTACATACATAAACACACTCTGGTTAGTCTTACTGGCTTCAGTTGCTACTAGAAGATTTTCTCATTCTTCATTATTTATATTTGGGAAATTACACTTTTCATCCACAAACTACCACTAATATCTCACTTTGCATTATAAACTACAAGAAGTTTCAATTTGCACCCGATACCATGTGTGTTTTTCAACTTGCTCACTCGATTAAGATCTGGACATTTAAAGTAATGAAAAATTGGCTACATGGTACGAATTGAAACTTTTTGTAGTTTAGAATGCAACGTTAAAAATATGAGGTTGGGTAAAAAGTTTAATTTCTACTTTATTCTTTTAGCTTATTACTTCATATTTTGGTGTTGATGAGGCACATTGTGATTTGTTGAAAAGGGGGTGAAGAAATGGGTATGGAGGTGGGAGGTGGGAGCTACTAGTTGTTATAAACTCTCTCCCCTCGTACATATAAACAGCTACTTATGTGGCTGTCTTTTATTGTTTAAGCTGCTACTTTTTGTTGCTTTATGCTTGTTAATGAGACTAGTTTTAATGACTTTTATGCCGTTTTTCACGGTGCTTAGCTTGTAATTAGGTTCATCTCTTGTATACTTCCTGTCTACTTGGCCTTCCCTAATTATCTGGATTAATAAAATTCTTCAGACTTATCAAAAAAAAAAATTATATATATATATTCTTCAACAAAGAAAAAGCACTAGAACTGATTCTTTATTCCACTGTGCTTATTTTAGCGTTATTTCTCCCCGGAGTAACTTATGGCTCGTTGCCTCAATCATCCTAACCATGCTCCTTCACATACTAATTTTGTATGTGCATCCACTCTCAGTCCTTTTCTCTGTAAGTTGTTTCCTTTATCTCTAATCTACTTGTGTTTTTCCACAACTAATGTTTTTTCCATGCCTTCCACAAGTATAATGAATTCTGTGAACTGCAATGTTTTGTGTTGCAGGTAACACCACTATCTTGGGCCGAGTGGAGGCTTGTCCTGTATCTTTCATTTCCTGTATGTCATGTATCTCCATGCCCTCAGTTTGTTAACTATTTCACACCTGAACCTTTCCTTACTTGAGCTATTATTTTGGTGGATTATCTGCTTTTAAACCTTAGGGACATAATATATTCCTCTAAAACCTTGTCTACTTAACTTATAAAAAAACCTTGTCTACTAATTGCTTGATTTATTATTGTATGTTCAAGACAAGTGGAGAAAGGTTATTCTCGAGCGGGTCAGGTTTTAGTCTATTCAGTTAATTTATTTGTTAACACGCAAATAATATTGAGTTGATTGCTTAGTTTATTTTTCAAAAAAAAGATATCTTTACTAACCTCTAATCTGTATCATCATTAATTCAAGAATTTGAAATGTCCAAAATTACAAGACCTCATACTCCATTTGTGTAATGAAATAGGTATTCATAAAATGCTTGAACTCTTTTGGGCCCAAATTGAATTACAAAAATAGGCTTATTCAAACTTCTAGATAGGGAAAGCATTAGGACTGCTATAAGAGCTAAATCCAAAAAAGAGTGGACCTGTTAAAATAAAGTCTCTTAAATATCATCTAATAATATGGTGTAGAAATATAGATCGATAAAACAAAATATTCCTACTCTGTATTTTAAAACAAATTATCAGTGAATTTAATTATAAGCTATATGTGTGGGTGGATTATTAATATCATTGAAAGGGCTCCATGTGAAGATCGATGCAAAATTACTACTTCAAAGTGCTTCGATTCTTCTGCCAATATGCATTTTGTCTGCATATATTAAAGCTTCTCTATCAATCTGCTGTAGGTTATTTTGATTGATGAGGTGCTGAAGTTCTTCTCTAGAAATTCCAATGGTACATGTTCTTTTATCTGGCCTTCTATTGTTTTAATCTTGATCAAATGCACCTAGTTTCTGTGTCTCAAGTACTCGTGCAGTTGGGATTTTTTGTCTTTTAATGTATTAATAATCATCTATAAACAGAAAGGATTTGTAGGGTTCGTTAAATGCCTCTAGAAGATTTCCAGTGAAGTAATTGCTTCATTTCTCAATATGAAGAAGAAATCATGTAAGGAAGGGAGTCTGTCTTGAATAACAAGTAGTACTTATCTGGAACTAGTCCATGTCCACATGCAATCCATGAGCAGAAATAAAAATAGAAGTTTTATAAAGTATTAACTTCTTCCATTGTTAAGAACCAAAAATGAATTTTAGTTACCTTGAGAGGAGACAAAAAAAAGAAAGAAAGAAAGAAAGAAATAGCCAAGTTAAAGGTATGTTACTTCAAATTACTGAGTTCTTTTAGGAATATTTTGTGAGGAAATTGTGCATTACCTCAATTAGATGTAGTGATTGGTTTATAAAGTAGTAGATAGGTTCACTGATGGCTCTTCCTCTTGTTGTAGGTGTAAGGTTCAATTTCAGATATAGAAGGAATGATTTACTTCCAAAAAGGGAAGTTCGTGATAAGTAAGACGTTGAACCTTTTTTGCTCAAATTTTTGCACAAATTCATAGTCACAAAGGAAATAAAATCCTTTACATTCTTACTCCGTATCGCCCCCGGACATGGAACATGAAGCACACTTCAGTCCACATGTTATCTACATGTATTTACTTTCATCTCCCTGTAATTTGTGAGCAACCTTATCCACAAGGTGCCATAATATGTTGTACCATATGAAATAGAGGGACCTTTTAATCTTGGGCATTTTAGGCATCATCTTAATTTATTTGTTTACATGTTTTAGTAGGAAGTAGTCACGATCTGGATATTAGGGACCTTTTATATAAATATAAATATATATACATAAGCTCAATTTCCAGTGCCTGTATTTTTTGTTTTCACGTGATTAGATGCTATTCTATATAGGATTCTCTTAGAGCATTGCCTATTTCTGTATTTCTCTGTTATTATTGTTAGTGAATTAGAAGTTCCACTCGTAGCATACCCCTTCATATCTCTGGATAACTGACCGTTGTGTGAGGACCAACCAGCGAGCTGCGAGACGGTTGGTGAAGCCCCAAAAAAGAAAGAAAAAAAAATTGAAAGCCATTCCAAAATAATTTTTTTCCTGACAAAAAGAACGAATATTAAAATAAGTGGTATCAGTGAAGAGCCTGGACACGTAAAACGAATATATATATAGATATATATATATATTAATTATGTGCTCACGTCAAATACTAGAGGCAGGCTAGGTAATACTGTTAATTAGTAAGCTGGTACAAAATTTGAAAATAAAATATAATCAACATAGCAGAATGAAATTATATGAGCATCATAAAAAAATAGCACGCATTCGCAGGAGTGGTCTTGAAGGATTTCGACGATTGATAAGACATTTAGCTTTCACAAAAGTGGCTTATTATACAAAACAGATTGTATAAAGTAAATATTTTCATTTTTTTGTCTTTCTTATTTTATTTTTCAAACTCGAGTGATTTTTTATAAGATTATGAATGATGTACAACAAGTAAACTCAAGTCGTGTTTGAATTAATTAGAGCTACGAGTACAATTTGTTTACACACCCTTATAAATCCCAATAGTTTCTAATGGATTTCTTAGATATCGATAGGTCATAGAAAACATGTTTCAGTACTACTGGTGTTGATTTTTCGAGTCAATTGACATCTTCTTCACATCTACTGCCTGCTTAATTAACCAGTACACAACCTTTCAAATTTGATGATTTCACTATCAACGTACGTCATGACTTTTCTTTCATTTTGGATTAGATCAATAATCTCAATCCACATTACTGGCGGAGGTCTTCTCAATCGTGGAGCTTTTTTATTCAATCATCTAACAAGCGGGGCTCACATTTATAAATTGAGCATGGACACTACAATATATCTATACGAGCTGGCAACGATATTATGTACTCTGAAAACATATAATTAATTTTCTATATTGTTGAGAAATGGGTTTTTGATAAACGTCTTAGTTTTTAGAATATCTTTTTACTTTTTGTCTATGAAAAATATATATATTTCTCTTAAACATGAACTAAAGCAGTCTCAATCTTTTTTTTCCACCCCAATATATATGCAACGCTGGAATCTGACTGGTGTAAATATTGCAAGTGGTAGACAAGTCCCTTGACATTGAAAGAGATAATAACAACTAATGGGTCCCCGTTTGATCACTTTTGTAATCTTGTTAGGAAAGTATTAAGTATAATTTGGTTTTTTCTTTTTTTTGGATAAAAAATAGACTTCATTTTCATGAAAGCGAAGTCACAGCTGTGACATGTACATACACAAAAAATTCCAGATTATAAGCCAACTACTTACGGTTTGGACTTCACCAATACACAAATTTCTTTGTGAATGATATGATCTTAACTTCTATAACTCTCTACAGACAAATTGTCTGAGAGACTACACTCTGCTTGAAATGGAGATTTCAAATCCCACATCTAGAAAAGGAGGGGACTTTCACTCTATGGACAAAATGTCCAAGAGACTGTTTCTTTTTTATTTTTACCTAAACAAAAGAAAATAACAATAAACATAAAGATAGACGTGAAAATGACGGATTACAATTGTAGATTCGAACTTTTTGCTTGAAGAAAAGCAAACACAAGACACAAATAGACTTTGGTGGCGCGTGAGGAGCATGCGCCACACTAGGAGTGTGGCGGCCAGTCAAGTCTAAAGAAACTGAGGTCCCTGGTCCCAGAAACGCTGCACATGGCGGCAGTAGAAGCTTCCTAATGCGGTGGCGTATGAATCTCACGCGTTGCTATGACTTGCGCATGTGACTCACACGTCGTTCTATTTGACGAAAGCCTTCAGCTGTATAAAAGATCAGCAGCCTGGGAATCCTGCGGAGGGGCGCGTGGTGGTCGATGGGTTTCGAAAAACAGTATATCGGCGTTTCGCCATACTTTGGACAGTAAAAGCAAACAAAAACTGAAAAATAAATGGCTGCACAGTCTCTTGTTTAACTAGATGGGAGGAGGGAGGGAGGGAGGACCCGAAGCTCCACCCCCCTAGGTTGGGTTTTTGTTGGGCGGCTCTTTGGAGAGAAAAGGGAGAGAGCTTTTAGCTAGGATTTTCTTTGGTCTTTAATGCGTAAGTATTCAGTATAATTAAGTGCTAGTTAAATACACAATAATATAATAAAAATTATAATAAAATTAAAATTCAAACGAAACCAGTTTGGATTGAGGCATGGAAATATCACTCTCTTTAAAGAGATTAAAGCCATTTGCAGTATGTAAATTTTCAATTTAACCAGTGTAGCAGAATAACTTTTGACTTGACTCTTCCATGATACAACAGCCCAACTGATTTTCGTATAACTCAAGCCTACTCTACACAAGTGGTTGAATCCAAAACTTTCGTATAACTCAAGCCTACTCTACACAAGTGGTTGAATCCAAAACTCCACTCAAAGAACACCTCTCTTTCATTTGGAAAATCTCTCAAAAATATCTACATACACACTTTGATTTTTTCTTTATCAATTTATCTCTGTTTCGTACATAAAGAAAAACACCAAAATGAAAAGAGGAACCTCAGACATAAATGGAAAATGAAATAAAGAGAATAAAGGCAGCCTAAAATAAATCACAAAAACCGTAACAAGAGCTTAAACACATAAATCAATAACGAAATAAGAGAAAGAATTAAAGAGAGAAAAGATTCAGACATCTAACTTTCTACCATAGCCTAGCTTTTGCCATAGCAGCCAAAAGCAAATATTAGAAGATTTTTTTGTTAGACGGTTATTCACTTTGAAATATTGGATGCCGAAAAATACTAAATAAATCTTCCATAACAGAAGAAAAATGATTCCATGCAATACTTCCTCGACAGAAAAAGGTTTGAAGGAATGCCACGGTCATCTAAAAAATCTTACAAATAAAATATATTAAGAAATACCAACATTCCCTCACTATTTGTTAATGAAAAAAATATGGTCATTATTAATGTGAATTATATTAAATTATGTGATAATTTAGCAGATCTATTGACTAAGGCCTTAACAAGAGAAAAAGTGTGGAATTCATCTAGGGGACTGAGATTAAAATCCATACAGTCATGAACCACATATGATGATACCCAATCTAGAGATTAGAGATCCTGAGAACTGGGTTCAATATGAAGAACAAATCATTTAGTGGTTGTAAGAAATACACTACTTACTTTATTTAGGAATTTTTCCATTCCTATGATGTAAGTGCATTCATTTTGTAATGATTAAGAGGAAACTAGGTCATATCAAAACCACTAGATCATAAGCTGGCTATTAGAGATGGGCTCCAACAAATTTAAAGTTAATCTAATTATTTAGTAAATGCACTGACCATCCACGTCATGACTTTTCTTCATTGTAGTTTAGATAATTCAAATCCACATTATTAGCGGAGGTCTAACATGCAAGTGGGTCTTACATTTATAAATTGATATGGACACATGCAGGCTGTAGCCTAAATTAGTTCTTAGAATCTTTACTATAGGTGAAAAAAAAACCAGTGAACCGGATTAGACTGGACCAAACCGGTGGGTTTGGTTCAGTTCGGTTCACCGGTTTGGTCCAGTTCGGTATCGGTTTTATTTTTCTCAAAACTAGTCAAAATTGATTCGATTTCGATTTTCTTTTTTCTAACAACGGACTGAACTAGACTGGACCGGTTCATATATTTTTTTTTAAAAATTTTATATTGTATAAAATAACTTTTATATTTTTTTATATTATATCATAATTGATAATCATCCACGCATTCGAAAACAAAATATAATTAACATGGCAGAATGAAATTATATGAGCATCATAGAAAACAACATTCATTCGCGGTAGTGGTCGAGAAGGATTTCGATAATTGATAAAACATATAGCCTTCACAAAAATGGTTTATTATGTAGAGGAGATTGTATAAAGTAAAAGCTCTATTTTTTCTTTTTCTTTTTTGTTTCTAATTTCTTTATTTCAAACTCTTGAGTGATATTTTTCTAAGGTTATGAATGATGTACAACAAGTAAACTCAAGTCATGGTTGAATAAAATTAGATCATACTCCACTCATAAAGTCTAACCACGTACATAGGGATACAATTTGTTTACACACCCTTATAAGTCCCAACAGTTTCCAAAAAATTTCCTAGATATCGATGGGTCATAGAAAACATGCTTTAGTACTCTTGGTGCTGATTTTTCAAGTTAATGCCCATTTTCTTCACATCCATTATCTAATTAATTAATCAGTGCACGACAATTCAAATTTAATGACTTGATCATCAACGTAGGTCATAACTTTTCTTAATGAGTCTTACTTGAATAAATGGTACTTATGTAGAACTAGTCTATGTCCACATGCAATCCATGAGCAAAAATAAAAATATAAGTTTTATAAAGTATTAAGATTATTTATTGTTAAGAACCAAAATGAATTTTAGTTACCTTGAGAGGAAACAAAAAGAAAGAAAGAAAAAAAGAAACAACCAAGTTAAAGGTATGTTACTCAAATTACTGAGTTCTTTTAGGAATATTTGGTGGTGTTGATTTTTCAAGTCAATGGCCATCTCCTTCACATCTATTATCTGCTGAATTAATTGGTGCACGACCTTTCAAATTTAATGACTTGACCATCAACGTAGGTCATGACTTTTCTTAGGGAGTCTTACTTGAATAAATGATACTGATCATGAACTAGTCTATGCCCATTTGCAAACCATGAGTAAAAATAAAAATATTAGTTTTGTAAAGTATTAACTATTTCCATTGTTAAGAACCAATAAATGAATTTTAGTTATCCTGAAAGGAGAAAAAAGAATAAATAAATAAATAAATAGCCAATTTAAACGTATGTTACTCAAATTACTGAGTTCTTTTAGGAATATTTGTTGGTGCTGATTTTTCAACTCAATGACCATCTTTTTCACATTCATTATCTGCTTAATTAATCGGTGCACGACCATTTAAATTTAATGACTTGACCATCAACGTAGCTCGTGAGTTTTCCTAGGGAGTTATGCTTGAATAAATGGTACTTATCTGGAACTAGTCCACGTCCACATGCAATCCATGAGCAGAAAAAAAAATATATAAGTTTTATAAAGTATTAACTTTTTCCATTGTTAAAAACCAATAAATGAATTTTAGTTACCCTGAGAGGAGACAAAGAAATAAAGCAAGATAGAAATAACCAAGTTAAATGTATGTTACTCAAATTACTGAGTTCTTTTAGGAATATTTGGTGGTATTGATTTTTCAAGTCAATGGTCATCTTCTTCACATCCATTATTTGCTTAATTAATCAGTGGACAACCATTCAAATTTAATGACTTGATCATCAACGTAGGTCATGACTTTTCTTAGGGAATCTGGCTTGAATAAATGGTACTTATCTGGAACTAGTCCATGCCCACTTTCAATCCATGAGCAGAAATAAAAATACAAGTTTTATAAAGTATTAACTTTCTCTATTGTTAAGAACTAATAAATGAATTTTAGTTATCCTGAAAGGAGACAAAAAAAGAAAGAAAGAAAGAAATAACTAAGTTAAAGGTATGTTACTCAAATTATTGAGTTCTTTTAGGAATATTTGGTGGTGTTGATTTTTCAAGTCAACGGCCATCTTTTTCACGTCCATTATATGTTTAATTAATCGGTGCACGACCTATCAAATTTAATGACTTGACCATCAACATAGGTCATGACTTTTCTTAGGGAGTTTTGCTTGAATAAATGGTACTTATCTGGAACTAGTCCATGTCCACTTGCAATCCATGAGTAGAAATTAAAATATAAGTTTTATAAAGTATTAACTTTTTCCATTGTTAAGAACCAATAAATGAATTTTAGTTATCCTAAAAGGTAAAAAAGAAAGAAAGAAATAACCAAGTTAAATGTATGTTACTCAAATTATTGAGTTCTTTTAGGAATATTTGTTCGTGCTGATTTTTCAAGTCAATGACCATCTTCTTCACGTCCATTATTTGCTTAATTAATCAGTGCACGACCATTTAAATTTAATGACTTGACCATCAACGTAGGTCATGAGTTTTCCTAGGGAGTCGTGCTTGACTAAATGGTACTTATCTGGAACTAGTCCATGTCCACATGCAATCCATGAGTAGAAGAAAAAAAAAGTTTTATAAAGTATTAACTTTTTCCATTGTTAAAAACCAATAAATGAATTTTAGTTATCCTGAAAGGAGACAAAGAAAGAAAGAAATAAAGAAATAAATAATCAAGTTAAAGGTATGTTACTCAAATTATTGAGTTCTTTTAGGAATATTTGGTGGTGTTGATTTTTCAAGTCAACGGCCATCTTTTTCACGTCCATTATATGTTTAATTAATCGGTGCACGACCTATCAAATTTAATGACTTGACCATCAACGTAGGTCATGACTTTTCTTAGGGAGTTTTGCTTGAATAAATGGTACTTATCTGGAACTAGTCCATGTCCACTTGCAATCCATGAGTAGAAATTAAAATATAAGTTTTATAAAGTATTAATTTTTTCCATTGTTAAGAACCAATAAATGAATTTTAGTTATCCTAAAAGGTTAAAAAGAAAGAAAGAAATAACCAAGTTAAATGTATGTTACTCAAATTATTGAGTTCTTTTAGGAATATTTGGTGGTTCTGATTTTTCAAGTCAATGGTTATCTTCTTCACGTCTATTATCTGCTTAATTAATCGGTGCACAACCTTTTAAATTTAATAACTTGACCATCAACGTAGGTCATGACTTTTCTTAGGAAGTCTTGCTTGAATAATTGGTATTTATCTGGAACTAGTTTATGTCCACATGCAATCCATGAGCAGAAATGAAAATATAAGTTTTATAAAGTATTAACTTTTTCCATTATTAAGAACTAATAAATGAATTTTAGTTACCCTGAGAGGAGACAAGAAAAGAAAGAAAGGAATAAGAAAGAAATAACCAAGTTAAAGGTATGTTACTCAATTATTGAGTTCTTTTAGAAATATTTGATGGTGCTGATTTTTCAAGTCAATGGTCATCTTCTTTACGTCCATTATCTGCTTAATTAATCGATGCACGACCTTTCAAATTTAATAACTTGACCATCAACGTAGGTTATGACTTTTCTTAGGAGGTTTTGCTTGAATAAATTGTACTTATCTAGAACTAGTTTATGTCCACATGCAATCCATGAGCAGAAATAAAAATATAAATTTTATAAAGTATTAACTTTTTCTATTATTAAGAATCAATAAATGAATTTTAGTTATCCCGAGAGGAGACAAAAAAAGAAAGGAAGGAAGAAGAAAGAAATAACCAAGTTAAATGTATGTTACTCATATTACTGAGTTCTTTTAGGAATATTTGGTGGTGCTGATTTTTCAAGTCAACTGTCATCTTCTTCACATCCATTATCTGCTTAATTAATCAGTGAACGATCTTTTAAATTTAATAGCTTGACCATCAACGCAGGTCATGACTTTTCTTAGGGAGTCTTACTTGAATAAAATGTACTTATATGGAACTAGTCCATACCTACATGCAATCCATGAGCAAAAATAAAAATATAAGTTTGATAAAGTATTAACTATTTCCATTCTAAAGAACCAATAATTGAATTTTAGTTATCCCGAGAGGAGACAAAAATATAAAGAAAGAAATAACCAAGTTAAATGTATGTTACTCAAATTACTGAGTTCTTTTAGGAATATTTGGTGGTACTAATTTTTCGAGCCAATTGTCATCTTCTTCACGTCTATTATCTGCTTCATTAATCAATGCACAACTTTTTAAATTTAATGACTTGACTATCAACGTAGGTCATGACTCTTCTTAGGGAGTCTTACTCGAATAAATGATACTTATATGGAACTAGTCCATGTCCAAATGCAATCCATGAGTAGAAATAAAAATATAAGTTTTATAAAGTAT
>QEOT01002990.1:83986-141809 GCA_003123785.1 Pterocarya stenoptera
GGGGGGGGGGGGGGGGCTTTGTTTTGCCACTTGCCACGACGAATCCAATACATGCCTTGTGCATTGAGGCTTCGTACCCTGTAATTTTTTTTTCTAATCAACTTCGTACCCTGTAATCATTTTGACTGGGGACATCAATTTCTCTTTTTGACTCTCTGTCTCACTCCCCGCCGAGTCAGGTTGCGTCTTCGGCTTTTCCTGCAGTTTAGATTATCCATCCCCTCCTCCCAAGCGGCAAATTCATCAGATTCTACCACAATTACAAACAAAACAATTAAACAACCGGATATCAAAGTGAGAGAGAATAGGAATGCACGTGTGATGCGCCTTGATCCGGGGTTTAACCACCGGCTATAACCGGTCCGTCCAGGTGGTCCTTTCCTTCTCCCGAGAAAATTATACAAAATATTGAAAAAAAGGGGAAAAGATTAAAAAAACTCATTTTACGGGGCTCTCGTTACCTGCTTCAAAAGAAAACCAGTAGTGGAGGATACTGTGCAGAAGATAGAGCTTTTTCTTTGCTCTCTCTCTCTTGGTGGCTTGGTATGGTTTATCAATTTTCCCACTCTCTGGTGTCTGTACTGTTTCAAATAAATCTCTTTGCCAATCTGTCAGTTTTATTTTGTTATGTACTAATTGCGAATCTGATGCGTGGATACTGTTCATGTATAATGAATTTGTAGCCTTATTTTTTCACTTTTGATAGCGTCTTTTTCACTGATGTGGTGCTGATGATTTCGCACTTTTCTTTGATCTTGAAGAGGAAGTGAGCTTTGGTATTGGGGAAGAAGATTACAACGCCATCATTTCCTTGTTGATGATGACGATGATGGTAGTGAAGAAGAATGTGACCCTTTTGACCAGAGAGAGAAAGAAAGACGAAAGAGAGGGAAAGTGAGAAAGAAAGCCAAGGATGGAGAAAAGATGCCCCCTTTGACGGGCATTGTTGCTTGTGCATTGTCGATGAGAGAGAGCGAAAGAGAGACAAGTGACTGAGTCACTGAGAGAGAGAGAGAGAGAGAGTCGCTTACCCCCTTTATCTTCCGCACGCGCTTCTTGTACTCTGGATGTGATGGGTCTCTTGGAATTTTAAGGGTCTCTGTCTTCTCTTTCTTATCAATAATCTTGTCAATCTTCTTCAGGCATTTTCCACAGAGGGTTTTCGACAGAATGCAGATGTACCAGCCCTCTAGTCGGAGAAGAGACGGGGGCGATGGGAAGCTCGATTTGGGCGGCGGTGGGCAAGTGTTGGATCTGGAGACTGCAGTGAAAGATGGCATTTTGGGCGGAGATGCCGCATTCTTCGGCGATGGTATCACCGATAAATTGGACTTGAAGAAGATGGTCGCGGAGCTCGAACCCATAGATGCTCCCTCTGTGTTTATCTGCCCGATCTCTTTGGAGCCGATGCAAGACCCCGTGACCCTTTGCACGGGCCAGACCTACGAGAGATCCAACATTCTCAAATGGTTATCTTTGGGCCACTTCACTTGCCCCACCACGATGCAGGATCTCTGGGACGATTCGGTCACGCCGAACACAACTCTGCACCAGCTGATTTACAGTTGGTTTACGCAGAAGTACTTGGCGATGAAGAAGAGGTCGGAGGATGTGCAAGGCAGAAGTGTGGAGCTTTTGGAGACGCTGAAGAAGGTTAAGGGTCAAGCTAGAGTTCAAGCTCTTAAAGACCTGAGGCAGGTCGTTGTTGCTCATGCTTCGGCGAAGAAGACTGTGGTGGACAATAACGGTATAGCCTTGGTTTCTTCTCTGTTAGGCCATTTCACTTCGCATGCAGTGGGGTCGGAGGCAACTGGGATTCTTGTGAATTTAGATCTCGACTCGCAGTCGAAGGCCAATTTGATGCAACCCGCGAAGATATCGTTAATGGTGGACATGCTGAATGAGGGATCCATTGAGACCAAGATCAATTGCACGAAATTGATCGAAACGCTGATGGTTGGGAAGGATTTTAGGTCGGAGATTGTCTCAAGCTTGAGTCTTTTGATGGGGTTGTTGAGGTTGGTGAAGGATAAAAGACATCCAAACGGGGTCTTCGCCGGTCTCAGTTTACTGAAAACAGTTTGTTCTCACGAGTCCATTCGGATGTCTGTTGTGGGCATTGGAGCAGTCCCCCAATTGGTTGAGCTCCTGCCCAGTTTGAATAATGAGTGTTTGGAATTGGCTCTATATGTGCTAGAGTTACTATCCACTCTTCCAGAAGGAAGACTGGCTTTGAAAGGTTGCCCAAACACGATACCGAATGTGGTGAGGTTAATGATGAAGGTGTCTGAGAGCTGCACTCAGTTTGCACTGTCAATCTTGTGGGCTGTTTGCAAGCTTGCCCCAGAGGAATGTGCCGCACTTGCTGTGGAGGCAGGTTTGGCGGCTAAGCTCCTGCTTGTAATTCAGAGTGGTTGCAATCCGATTATGAAGCAAAGGTCTGCTGAGCTCTTGAAATTGTGTAGTCTAAATTACACACCTACTATCTTCATTTCCAAGTGTAAGCTTACAAGAACGATACAATGAAGAAACAAAGGCAAGTTGTTGATATAGATCTCACTTATTTTTTCCCTTCGGCCTTGGGGACCAAAGGACTTGTTGGACCTGCAGATTTGAGGCTCAGATTCATTGGGTTTCTGAGGTATCCTTTCCTCTTGTGTATACTAAGAAATTAGATTCTATCGGTTAGTTTCAATTCAAGAAGCAGCATAAAAGGTGGATTGAGTTCTATATTGTTTATTGCATAGGTTAAAATCCTGTGTCTATAACCCCGGCCTTTTACCCTGATATTTCCAATAAGCCCCAGAAAGTTTCAGTTGGTCTATTTTTGTTTGAGAACTCTAGTACCAATCTTGAAACTGGTTGCTGATTGTTCCAATCTGGAAACAGTGAGGAGGAAACTTTTACAAGCATGAGTTTGAATTTTGTCTTTTATCCAAGTAATTTTGTTACTTTTAAATGGTCCCTTTCCCTTCTACTTTCCTGATTGGTTTGAAGGGGTTTGTGAGTTTGTATCACTGAGTCCCACTGTCAAGTTTGTAGAGATTGTTTGGCTCTGAACAAAAAGACCATGGACACCCATATCTATTTTTCTTAATGGTTAATCGTTTGGTTTGCTTAACTATAAATCTGCTCATGCTTGGGCTTTATCCAGAAATAAAAATCTGCTCAGGCTTGGATGAAAACAGAAGGAACTAAAATAAACCAGCACTTGTATAATACACCATCATGCTCTTATTCTCTTGATTTCCCTATCATTTAATGAGACGCGACCATAGTTGCGACAGAGACTGCGTGCTTGCTTGATGTAAGATAGTGTAAAAACCTATAAAAATAATATTTGTTAAGAACGAATAAAAGAATTGTAGTTACCTTGAGAGGAGACCAAAAAAGAATGGAAATAGCAAAGTTAAAGTTATTTGATTTAAATTACTAAGTATTTAGAAATGAGAAATGCTACAAGGAACAAGGAAGTCTTACACCACACACCTCCACCAAATCAACATGTGATTTGTCATTTTTATCATTCTATTTAAACACACATATTTAAGCATTAAAATAGAAAGACAAAAATAACAAATCACATGTAGGTGTATGGTGTAAGGCTTTCATGTAGAACTTCTCTTTAGAAATATTTCTGACGAAATCGAGGATTGAAACTATTTGTGCATTGCCTCAATTAGTTGTTGTGATAAGTTTATAAAAGCACTTGTTGGAGTGGATATCGTGTATTTAGATAGTTTCACTGATGGCTGTTCCTCTTGTTGTAGGTGTAAGGTTCAATTTCAGATTTAGAAGGAATGATCGATCTACTTCCAAAAAGGGAAGTTCGTGATAAGTAAGACGTTGAACCTTTTTACTCAAAAGTTTTGCACAATTTCTTAATCACAAAGGAAATAAAATCCTCTACGTGCCTATTTGATATGGACATCAAGCACACTCCATTCGGCATGATATCTACTGTATTTACTCTCATCTCTCTGTAATTTGTGAGCAACCTTATCCACCAGATGCCATAATATATTGTACCATATGAGAAATAGGACGGGCCTTTAATCTTGGGCACTTTAGGCATCATCTTAATTTATTTCTTTACATGTTACATTTTAATGTCAAGTATTCAGGGTCTTGGATATTTGGGTTCCGAATCGCCCGTCTCAATGCTCTATTTTTTTTATTCGCTCAATTTCCAGTGCCTACATTTTTTTTTCACACGATAAGATGCTACTATATATAGTATGCTGTTGTTATTTTTATTGCCGTTTGATGAAACAGGTTATAATAGATTTTCTTTTCTCTGTTATATTGTTAGCGAACAAGTTCCACTCGTAGCATGCCTTCATATCTCTGGATGTATTTTCAAAAAATGAAAACCATTCCAAATAATATATTTTGCAAAAGGGGAATATGAAATAAGTGGTACCAGTAGAGCCTGATCATCACTTAGCTGTGACGTTTTGTTTTGAATGGACAGTCAAGTCACATGGGTATTATTTGCAGCAAGATACAGGATCTCATAATAGTTTTGCCCGACATACTTTCTAGTATTAATGCTAATCCACTGTTGGTGAACAATTTTGGTATTTTCTCTAAATTATTTGTCTTTGTAATGGGTTGATATGGCATATCCATGCATGGCTGCTGTGCGCTCGGCTGGAGATGATCACAAAGATTCGTGCGATATCCACCTTTTGAACATGGCTAAACATTCTTCAGGCTTGTACTCGGGTGCGGTGTGCCCTCCACCCTGCTTGCATATAAATCCCAACAAGGAGGAGGCAAAATTATTAACATTGGTAATAGAGTATTACTACATCTACAAAGAAATTATACAAAAGTAATTTTATAAATTGATGTGATTTCATCTGATACGTTAGATTTATTTTACAATAAAAATAACTTTATAATCTGATGAACCATATCAAACCCATCTGTTTGTGAGATTGTTTTTGTATAATCTCTTTGTAGTAATGAAGCCCCCAAGTACAATGCAAAATTATTAAGTTTTCCTTGCCTTCACAGTTGCGAATGTCATCCTGTTGGAATAAGTCCTTGTGTACCTGTTCATGCCAAATTACTCTTACTTCTTTTAAAGCTTGCTGTCTTATGTAATTTCAGAGAACAAACCAACATTTAGAAAGTTTGGGATTTACCCAGCAACTTGACCGTGGACGGTCCACGGCCTCCAGTCATCGACAATGGTGTAGTTTAAAGATCTAATCCAGGCTTGAGTCCCCAAGAACGGCACTATGATGTCATGATCACCGCTGCGAATGGTGATATCACACAGTATCAGAACAGAGATTTAACTTCGAATCTTGATTCTATACTATACAAATATTTCACATATTAGGTCTATTTATTGAGGGAGAGTGAGTTGCACGTGAGGAAAGTGTTAAAGATATAAATAATAAAATCTATATCTTCTCATTCATTTAAACTTTTTGAACAAGATTTCATAAATTGTGTTAAGATAATATAATCCTTACCAAAAAGAAGAAGAAGAGGAAGAGGAGGAGTCAGGAGATGTCACCTGTATATCAAAGAACGGTAGCCTTTAATACTCAGGTTAACGTGATAGTCATAAGTGCTGTGAACATCTTGTGTATAACGCAATCCATAATTGCAACGTTGCCATTCCCCTATACTTCCCTGCAAAACGGAGCTCTTTACTCTTTATTTCTTCTGACTCTTGTTTTCTGGGTACTCACCTGTTTAGAGTGATCAAATTCTTGTACCTCGCGTATGTTAATTGCTTTGCGGACACCATCGTCGTTAGCCCAATAACCAGAAAGCAAATATCCATAAGTCTACTTCGGCCAAACCAAAAAAAAAAAACCCAAAAATATAAATCCATAAGTCTATGGGTGCAGAAGATGAGTCCAAAAATGTAATTGCAAAGAACGAAAATTTTTAACCAATTAATTAATGTCATAGCAACTCATTTTTTAAGAATGCTTTTATCATGTATTGTATAGCTTAGACAGATTAAAATAAAAGAACAGTGATATATACAAGTTAAATATACAATTTTTTGTGTATGTCTTTCTATAAAAAAGTAAATCTAGTTATAAAAATAAAAAATAAAAAATTTATTTATTTATTTAGGAGTGCTACAAAAATAATCTCACAAATTTATATTATCTGTCAAATTTATTTATAATAAAAATAACTTTTTAATATCATAAATTTTATAAAATCACGTTAATCCATAAAATTATTTTTATATAATTCATTTCTTCATCTAAATAAAAAGAGATGAGGAGTTACGCGACAGCCGAGCACGGGAACTGATGGGTCGGGGATGGGGTCCACGTCCAGGAATACTTTGAGATTTTCGTAAAGGGATCTTCTTTTTCCAAACATAGCTCGTGGCTTAGGAGAAGCAAAACCGCACAGAGGTTCCAAAATCTGCCCCGTATTAAGTGCTGAAATACACTGGGTAAAAGAATAGTGCTTATCAATGATAATGTATGGTAAATAAAAATTATATTTACAAGACTTTATAATTTTTATGCACTGTGGAACTGGCAATATTATTCAAAGAAAAATACTATATATACTTTAAAAAAAATTGACGTCTTCACATATCAATTATTAATATACTGAAAGTTATAAGATATTAGAAAAAGTTAGAGATCCCGTTAGGGGATCCCACTCAAAGGCTCAAAGCTATCGCTCCTATTTTTTTATTTATTTTTATATTTTTATATTTTTATTTAATAATTAAGAAAATATTGTTTAATAATATTATGATTTTTTTAAAATATTTAAAAATATTAAAAAATGATATGAAAGAAAAAAAAAAAAAAAACTTAAGATGCCTAGCAGGAGCTCCCAGCACCCCAAGATATTGAATTTCAAAAATAAATTAATAAAATTAGTCTAATAAATAAAAATATAATAATCTAGTTTAAGCAAATCAAAACTTATAATATACATTAACGTACGGTGCAAGCAGAGAATATAATGGCATCCGACTTGAAAGTGAAAAATTTTACAGCAGACCTGCTTGTAAAAAAAAAATACGTAATGTATAAGGGTAAGCCATACCGCATAGAAGGCCTGAATATCTTTCGAACATTCTGCATTTCCGGGATCCATATATGCATACTCTCCTCCGCAACTTCTCTTCAATGACTGAAGAAAATGTCTAGTTAAAAAATCCCTACATCTGTATGTAACGTTCATGATGGAGGACTGGAGAACTCGTACGGTACGTGTGGGCTTTTGGAAGATTATTATAATAATATGTACCTCGTAGAGTTCATCAGAAATGAGTCCCAGTCCGTGAGCGTGTGGGATTGCTGAATTGCCATCTGTACTTGGATCTGTTACGGCATTCCCCAGCAAGTATCCCTGCAGTCAATTCAGAAGTACTACACCTTGATTAATTAGCAACTGATTAACTTATAAAACTTATAGAATCTTCTTATTTAATTATTATAATTTTTTAAATTTTTATATAAAATAAAATAAATAATTTAATTTTTTTAAATTTAAAAATAAAATTAATATTAAAAAAATATTTTATAATGATATTTATTCAACTTTCAACTTTTATCTTAACTCGTCTCGTCTTCCATCATTTACAAAATCAAACTAGATCAAGTTTCATCATGATCAATTAAATACCATATATAACTTGTACATTAATGTTTAATTGCAACATTTGGCAATTGGCATGCATGGCAATGCACCTTTTGTTTTCCTTTTGCCAGATGAATTTTCAGGATTCATTATTAATTTCAATTAAGCATTTTTTACAAGAGTTTAACTATATATATAAACCACTGTGTTAGCACATGACCAGTACTACTAATAGCGGGACGTATTATAATTTTAAAAAAAATTAAAATACCAATTATTTTTTAGCATAATTGATGTAAAAAGCTTCCGTTGATGCATTGGGTGTGTTAAAAATAACATTTCTAAGTAGATTTTCTATTTTGACACATATAGTTCAAATAGTCTTGATGGGTTTTCTCTTTTCATGTTATTTTTCATTTTCCTAAACATGAGAAGGAGGGAGATCTAGGACATGAGAAATCAGAGACCTGGAGGTTTATCAATGGTTCAATACCTTCTTCAATTCCTGCAAGTCAATAGAACTTGAGAATCAGTCATATTATAAGGATGCATGCATGGTGCTGTGGATTATTAAAGTTTGAGATCTAGCTACGTACGTACTGTTTTAAGTCAATAAAATGCTTTACGCGTGCTTATTAATTTCTTTAAAACAAATACTCCTGTTTGTAATTTGCAGATGAATCTGTTACAGACATGCCCAACCCACTTCATGCATGCATGGTTTATGATCCTTTAAACTCATGATATATATTATATATACCATTTGAGATTTTTTGCACCAGGATTGGAATGGGAATGCCCGAGTACGAATCCCCACCAACGTAGACTGGGTTCGAGACAAATTCTGGATGATCAACCAGCCACTACAAAACGCATGCAGACATCAACAACAATATTATATAACAAGAAGAAGCAGGGCAATTAATAATTTTTATATTCTAATATAGCAACAGTGCTCCACAAGCAGGACTTGAGATCGATCTAGTAATTGCATATGCCTATATATATATATATATATATATACCTTGATGAGAAATTGATGGAGGTGGTCTACTTGCTTGAAGTCGCCCGTCAGGGAACCAGCTGGAGTTTTTGCATAGGAAAATCCAGTACCAACAGGCGAGTCCACAAATATTACGCTAGATGCCTGCCATGCAATCATCACCGGCCTCCAAATCATCCTTATATAAATATATATATGTATATATATATATATATCATGTGTGTGTGCGTACGTCAAAATGCAAAACAAATTCAGGGAAACTTTGCCCCAGTACTGGGAAAATATTTTCACCTTTGTCCATGAATATGGATTTATGACCAACTCCGGCGGGCTTCCATTGTACTCCTCCATCTTAAAATTCAATGGACCTACAAAATCGAGAGATAATCAACTTTTTTTGTTCTATTCAACGGTCTTGATGATAAACTTATAACTGCATGGGTGATCGATATATTATTTTGTTTATTTATTAATGATTAGTACTCGCGCACTGATCATGACTCCGCACCCACTAATTGGCATGCAGGAAATGGAATATGGACCCACTTAAGTTTATCCGAACGAACGGAATCATCTCAGAGGATATATGGTTTCAAATGATTTTTTTATGAGTATTATAATTCTGCATGCAGATCTGAGCTCCCTGTACAAACTGGGAAACATCCTCTTATTTTTACTTAAATGATGAACAGTATGTTTTTAAGCAAAATTTGTTGTACAAACTTTCGTTCCTTGCGCATACTAAGGCTGTGTTTGGTAACTGGACTGTTGACTAATTCATTATTATTTATAAATAGTTTATTATTATTTATAAATAGTATATTATTATATATTCACTATTATTTAACAACTATTTATATGCTTGAGTGATACTTTTAACATTTAAAGGTAGCCTAAAAATAAGTAAAAAAATACAAAACATAGATACATCACAGAACCAGAATTTGAAAGCACTGGTACATGCAGCAGATTTGTAAGGTCGTCTAGCTTCTCTCACCTATTTCAAACACGAGACCGGACCAAGCAGAGCAACCAGGGCCACCGGTTAACCAGAGCAGGATGGGGTCCTCTTCAGGATTTCTCTCCGACTTAACAAAGTAGTAGAAGAGCTGCACATCCTCTGATTCACCCACTCCCACATATCTAACATTATTCATACATATTGGCGTCACATCGAATTCGAATTTATAATATGGCATGATCTTTTGCTTCAAATAAAAAAGGACAGATAAATTAAAGACGTCTTTTATAACCGGATATATATAATATATATATATATATATATAAATATACAGACTGCCTCAAGCTCACCCAGTTTCAAGCTCGAAAGGAAGAGGTCCGTGGAAACCAGGAAGAAACTTAACCATCGAGCCTCCAGAGAATGCAAGCTCCGAGCAAACTTGTAAAAGATGCAGAAGAAGAAGAGCCACTAACATGCGAAACCGAAGAGAATGAATGCAAATTGAACCCAACATCGTTAATTCATTTGGTTTTGGAGGTCTTTTGAGGACGTCCATGGTCGTCGTCTTGAAGCTAATTAATAAATGCTGTAAAGAACATGGATGGATGTTGGCCTAAACGAGTGGTTTATGGTGAGGCGGCCGATAGCCATCGAAGCAGCTGCAATATTATGGCTTTTCTTATGAAGAAAAGACAATCCGCAAATGAGCGGTCCCATTTTATGTACATATGCGACATACATTATATACAATTGGGAAAATGATATAATGAATGCAACAACAAAATAACCGAGGCTATAACAACGCATCTCGATTGCGACAGTAGAAATGAAATGCATTCCCGACAAACCTAGCTTTGATAACGAATAAGTGAGGTATCTAATAATGTGTTTGAGATATTTTACTAGTTATTAAAACATTTAAATGTGATGAGATCTTGAGTGTTTAACTTGGCAAGGTTTTAACTTTTTCGTGCTTTCTGATATCTTTAATTATTACAAAACCTAAAATATAGAACAAGTAATTATAAATACGTTTTTAATATCTTTTTCTAAAATCCTTGGAGGTCCGTGGATTCTCCTCTCCTTCAAATTTGTCAATGTCATTCTAGATTTTATAAAAATAAATTTACAAACTAACATGATTTGATGTAATATGTTAGATTATAAAATTTTATTACAAAATAGATCTAACATATCACATTAAGACACATTAATTTGTAAGTTTACTTTTATAAAATTTATTTGTAACGATAATACTTCTCGTTTAAAAAAAATACTTGTATAATTTGTCAAAGTTTGATATTTATTTTTGTCAAGGCAAGAAGATCTTGACGCAATTATTTTGTCATAATTAACAAATAAAATGAATTAAATATCTTACATTTTATTTATTTCGAGCTAAATAGACAGGTCTTTATCCTTCATTAGCAGCAATCGTATTTCAATTGAACTTGACCAAACTGACTAAAACACAGTGATGGATGTTTTTTCCACAAGTGAGGTCTTTTTTTCATGACTTTTCACAATTACTATAAAATAATTCTATGAACTGCAATGTTGTCTTTTGTTAATACTACTACTATTGTAAATAGTCTAAGTTATTCCCATCATGTTTATATTCCCCCATCTGGGAAGTGGGGAGGTCTTTTGTTTTTGTGGCGTACGGGCCTGGATGTAGAAATTGTGAACTCTGGTAGTAATATATTATCTGTATTAATCTACTCGGATCCTGCACACTGCCCCTGGATGCTGAACATGGTCTACTGTCCTGCAAAATATTCTGAAAAACTGAAATTTTGGGATGATCTTACTGCTATCATTGAATCTTTTCTTGGTCCCTCCATTGTTATTGGTGATTTCAACTCAATTCTCAACCAAAGTGAAAAATTTGGTGGCAAACCTCATGCGAGCACTTCTAATCCAAAAGATCTCAAGCTTTTCCTTGAAAAAACTGGGTTCATTGATCTTAGATCCTTTGGTACCCCTCACACCTGGTCAAATAATAGACAAGGGGCTCACCACATTAGAGAAAAATTAGACAGGGCTATTATCAATCTTCACTAGAACACTCTCTTCCCGGATGCCTCGATAACGAACCTTCCCAGAAGTGCTTCTGATCATTCTCCCATCATTCTTGAAACATCAAAATCTGACTTCAAAAAGAAATCCTTCAAGTTTGAAGAATTTTGGACTAGAGACCCTTCTTGCGTTGATACCATCAAAAGAGCCTGGAACACTTGTATCGAAGGCACTCCTGCTTACATTCTTGTTAAAAAACTACAAGCAACCAAACATGCTCTCAAAATTTGGAACAAAAACAGTTTTGGTAACATTCAAACAAACATTAAGCTTCTAACTCAAACTCTCAAGGACATCCAATCAAAAGATCCAACTCCTGACTCAACTCTCATGAAGGATCACATCAAGTTTAATCTGAATAAACAACTTCATAGAGAAGAATCTCTGTGGCGCCAAAAATCTAGGATCACCTGGCTCACCACCACTGATTTAAACACAAAATTCTTCCATGCTTCCACTACCATAAAACGCAGAAGAAACACCATAAATTGCCTAAAGCTTGAGGATAGACAATGGACTTCTGATCTCCATCTGATTGAATCAAAGTTTCAAGAATACTTTAAAGAAATTTTCACCACCACCAACCCAGATCATTCTGGTCACCTTGAAGCTCTTTTCCCTGAAAAAATCTCCGAAACTCAAAATGAGATTCTTTGCAAAATCCCATCGGGGGTAGAAATCTTGAACACCTTGAAACAAACTCCCTCTTCAAAAGCCCCTGGACCTGATGGTTTCACTGGATTGTTTTATAAGACTTATTGGGAAATTGTTAAGCCTGACCTTATAACTACCATCATCAATTTCTTTACCCAAGGGAAGCTGCTCAAAGCTCTAAACCATACAAACATTACCCTTATCCCAAAAATCAATTCTCCAAATCAGGTTCATCATTTCCGTCCAATCAGTTTGGCAAATGTTTGTTATAAAGTTATTGCAAAAATCCTAGCTAATAGACTTAGAGCAATTCTCCCGTCAATCATCTCCCCTAACCAATCAGCTTTTGTCCCGGGTCGCCTTATACAAGATAACACTATCCTGGCCCAAGAAGTTTTTCAGTTTCTCAAAAAGAAAAAAGGCAAAAATGGTCTTATGGCCATTAAAATTGACATGGAAAAAGCCTTTGACTATATGGAGTGGCCCTTCATCCTCAAAATCTTTGAAATCCAAGGGTTTAGTCAAAAATGGATAGGTTGGATAAAAGAATGCTTGTCCACGGTCTCGTATTCCATTCTCATAAATGGATCACCTTCTTGTTTCATCCAACCTTCAAGAGGTCTCAGACAAAGAGATCCTCTCTCCCCCTTCCTCTTCATTCTTGGAAGTGAGGTCATCTCCCGTCTCATCTTTAGAGAAGAAAATCTTAACCATCTTGAAGGTATCAAAATTTCTAGAGGAGGTCCTTCAATTACTCACCTTCTTTTTGCAGATGACCTCATTTTTTTGGGAAAGCAAACCATTCCACAGCAGCGGCCTTTGCTCACTACATTGATACGTACACTGCTTGGTCTAGTCAAAAGATCAACCACAGCAAGACCACAATCCATTTCAGCAATAACACTCCAATTTGCGCAAAAAGGGAAATAAAAAATTTTTTGGATTTCAAAACTTGTCCATCAAAACTTAGATACCTTGGCCTCCCACTCTTCATCGGACCTTCAAAAAAAGACATCTTCAAAGAAACTATTAAGAAAATTGAAAACAAACTTCAGGGGTGGGAAACAAAAATCCTATCCCAAGCTAGCAGAACAACCCTCATCAGATCTGTCGCAGCTTCCATCCCCTCTTATACTATGACTACTCTCAGGATGCCAAAATCTGTTTCCACTCACATTGACAGCATGTTTAGAAAATTTTGGTGGGGTAAAGATCAGAATTCCACAAAAAATTTCACCCCAAAATCTTGGAAATCAATCTGTATCCCAAAATCTCTTGGTGGACTCGGTCTTAAAAGATGTCATCTCTTCAATAATGCCCTCAACATGAAATTCCTTTGGTCTCTCATCAACAATTCAAGCAATCCCTGGAAAGATTTTTTAACAAAGAAATATCTGAAAAATTCCAGCATCTTTGAGATTCAGCCAAAGTCTTCTGACTCTTGGTTTTGGAAAAACCTCTTAAACCTGAGAACTTTTATCAAAAAAGGCATCTGTTTTCAGATTAACAATGGGGTCTCAACTCGGGTCTGGTCAGATACATGGATTCCAACAATGGACACTCACATTCCTGAACCAAATCCTGATAACCCCATCATTGATCTGAACCTAAAAGTTGTTGAGCTCACTCTAGAGGAACCTAGGAGATGGAATTCTCTCCTTCTTCACACCCTTTTCTCTCCTCATTCTGTCCAGGAAATCCTCAAAATCCCCCTGTTAAGGCATAACTTTTCTCAAATGCAAGACAAAATCAGATAGACTCATCACTATTTAGGAAATTACTCTGTGAAGTTTGCTTATGCAGCTTTGATTAATACTTCTGAAACAATTGTCTCAGACATTTCTTGGAAAAAGCTGTGGAAACTCAAAATTCAAGATCGCCTCAAACTCTTAATTTGGNTCATTCTCCCATCATTCTTGAAACATCAAAATCTGACTTCAAAAAGAAACCTTCAAGTTTGAAGAATTTTGGACTAGAGACCCTTCTTGCGTTGATACCATCAAAAGAGCCTGGAACACTTGTATCGTAGGCACTCCTGCTTACATTCTTGTTAAAAAACTACAAGCAACCAAACATGCTCTCAAAATTTGGAACAAAAACAGTTTTGGTAACATTCAAACAAACATTAAGCTTCTAACTCAAACTCTCAAGGACATCCAATCAAAAGATCCAACTCCTGACTCAACTCTCATGAAGGATCACATCAAGTTTAATCTGAATAAACAACTTCATAGAGAAGAATCTCTGTGGCGCCAAAAATCTAGGATCACCTGGCTCACCACCACTGATTTAAACACAAAATTCTTCCATGCTTCCACTAGCATAAAACGCAAAAGAAACACCATAAATTGCCTAAAGCTTGAGGATAGACAATGGACTTCTGATCTCCATCTGATTGAATCAAAGTTTCAAGAATACTTTAAAGAAATTTTCACCACCACCAACCCAGATCATTCTGGTCACCTTGAAGCTCTTTTCCCTAAAAAAATCTCCGAAGCTCAAAATGAGATTCTTTGCAAAATCCCATCGGGGGTAGAAATCTTGAACACCTTGAAACAAACTCCCTCTTCAAAAGCCCCTAGACCTGATGGTTTCACTGGATTGTTTTATAAGACTTATTGGGAAATTGTTAAGCCTGACCTTATAACTACCATCATCAATTTCTTTACCCAAGGGAAGCTGCTCAAAGCTCTAAACCATACAAACATTACCCTTATCCCAAAAATCAATTCTCCAAATCAGGTTCATCATTTCCGTCCAATCAGTTTGGCAAATGTTTGTTATAAAGTTATTGCAAAAATCCTAGCTAATAGACTTAGAGCAATTCTCCCGTCAATCATCTCCCCTAACCAATCAGCTTTTGTCCCGGGTCGCCTTATACAAGATAGCACTATCCTGGCCCAAGAAGTTTTTCAGTTTCTCAAAAAGAAAAAAGGCAAAAATGGTCTTATGGCCATTAAAATTGACATGGAAAAAGCCTTTGACTATATGGAGTGGCCCTTCATCCTCAAAATCTTTGAAATCCAAGGGTTTAGTCAAAAATGGATAGGTTGGATAAAAGAATGCTTGTCCACTGTCTCGTATTCCATTCTCATAAATGGATCACCTTCTTGTTTCATCCAACCTTCAAGAGGTCTCAGACAAAGAGATCCTCTCTCCCCCTTCCTCTTCATTCTTGGAAGTGAGGTCATCTCCCGTCTCATCTTTAGATAAGAAAATCTTAACCATCTTGAAGGTATCAAAATTTCTAGAGGAGGTCCTTCAATTACTCACCTTCTTTTTGCAGATGACCTCATTTTTTTGGGAAAGCAAACCATTCCACAGCAGCGGCCTTTGCTCACTACATTGATACGTACACTGCTTGGTCTAGTCAAAAGATCAACCACAACAAGACCACAATCTATTTCAGCAATAACACTCCAATTTGCGCAAAAAGGGAAATAAAAAAATTTTTGGATTTCAAAACTTGTCCATCAAAACTTAGATACCTTGGCCTCACACTCTTCATCGGACCTTCAAAAAAAGACATCTTCAAAGAAACTATTAAGAAAATTGAAAACAAACTTCAGGGGTGGGAAACAAAAATCCTATCCCAAGCTAGCAGAACAACCCTCATCAGATCTGTCGCAGCTTCCATCCCCTCTTATACTATGACTACTCTCAGGATGCCAAAATCTGTTTCCACTCACATTGACAGCATGTTTAGAAAATTTTGGTGGGGTAAAGATCAGAATTCCACAAAAAATTTCACCCCAAAATCTTGGAAATCAATCTGTATCCCAAAATCTCTTGGTGGACTCGGTCTTAAAAGATGTCATCTCTTCAATAATGCCCTCAACATGAAATTCCTTTGGTCTCTCATCAACAATTCAAGCAGTCCCTGGAAAGATTTTTTAACAAAGAAATATCTGAAAAATTCCAGCATCTTTGAGATTCAGCCAAAGTCTTCTGACTCTTGGTTTTGGAAAAACCTCTTAAACCTGAGAACTTTTATCAAAAAAGGCATCTGTTTTCAGATTAACAATGGGGTCTCAACTCGGGTCTCGTCAGATACTTGGATTCCAACAATGGACACTCACATTCCTGAACCAAATCCTGATAACCCCATCATTGATCTGAACCTAAAAGTTGTTGAGCTCACTCTAGAGGAACCCAGGAGATGGAATTCTCTCCTTCTTCACACCCTTTTCTCTCCTCATTCTGTCCAGGAAATCCTCAAAATCCCCCTGTTAAGGCATAACTTTTCTCAAATGCAAGACAAAATCAGATAGACTCATCACTATTCAGGAAATTACTCTGTGAAGTCTGCTTATGCAGCTTTGATTAATACTTCTGAAACAATTGTCTCAGACATTTCTTGGAAAAAGCTGTGGAAACTCAAAATTCAAGATCGCCTCAAACTCTTAATTTGGAAAGTTGCTCATAACATCCTCCCCACAAAATCTCGTCTCCAAACAGCCATCAACCTCAATGCTGATCAAATACTCTGCCCCTTCTATGAATCACAAGAGGAAACCCTCCACCATCTTCTCTTCAACTGCCCTTTCGCTAAAATTCTTTGGAGACAATCAAGGTGGCCCCTGGACATTTCAAAATTTAATGAACTGCCTCTAACAGTCTGGATTAACAGCATCCTCAATCCCTCAAGCTCCCTGTCGATTCCTAAAGAAGAAACCCGGAATTTCCAACTCTTTGCATCTTTAGCCATGGACAACATTTGGTTCTTTAGAAACAAAGTCATCCACACTGCATTCAAACCGTCACCAACCCAGCTTGTCTCCTCTGTAGCCTCTCTTCTTTCGGATCATATCTCAGCCTGGACGCAGAAATTGGATCATCCCTTAGTTTCAGCACATACCATCAGAGAAGGTTTTTGTCTGCTCCAATTTGATGTNACTAAAATTCTTTGGAGACAATCAAGGTGGCCCCTGGACATTTCAAAATTTAATGAACTGCCTCTAACAGTCTGGATTAACAGCATCCTCAATCCCTCAAGCTCCCTGTCGATTCCAAAAGAAGAAACCCGGAATTTCCAACTCTTTGCATCTTTAGCCATGGACAACATTTGGTTCTTTAGAAACAAAGTCATCCACACTGCATTCAAACCGTCACCAACCCAACTTGTCTCCTCTGTAACCTCTCTTCTTTCGGATCATATCTCAGCCTGGACGCAGAAATTGGATCATCCCTTAGTTTCAGCACATACCATCAGAGAAGGTTTTTGTCTGCTCCAATTTGATGTGGCAATTAGAGGAAACGGAAGCACCACAACAACCATTTGTAGATCAAGTGATGGCAGGCCAATCTTCGTTACCACAAGTTTAATTAGCAACACCAATCCCAATGTGGGTGAAGCAACAGCAGCGTTTGAAGGCATCCAAGAGGCACATTGCAAAAACTTGAAAAAATTGCATATTGAAGGAGACTCCCAACAAGTGATTGATTCCATTCAGAACCATAATTCTATATTTGATTGGGAAATTCAAGGTATTTCTTTGGACTCAAGATACTTGTTGCAATCTTTTGAAGAATGGGTTGCAAGTAAAATTGATCGATCTCAAAATCGATGTGCGCATGAAATAGCGCAATGGGCAGCTTCCAATCATCAATATGGAAATTTGCCCCTTTCCAGCATTCCACCAATACTGCTGAAATTTCATAGTGGAAAGGATCCTCCTGGTCTGTAATATTTTATTTCTCAAACTATATATTTCTCATCTTTGTTTAAATGAAATATCAAACTTGCCGGAAAAAAAAAAAAAGGTAACACCGTTACCATGAGCTGAGTGGATGCTTGTGACGCTTGTCCTGTATCTTTCATTTCCTGTAGGCTGTATGTCATTTATCTACATGCCCTCTGTTTGTTAACTATTTCACATCAGGACTTGTCCTTACTTGGGCTATTACTTTATTGGATATCTGCTTCCAAACCTTGCGGTTCCAGATAATTAGGCCTCAAGACTCAAAGGATATTGGGCCCTGAGCCCATTACGTTTTAATTTTTTTGTAAAATATATTTTTTTATACTTACATGTTGCCAAATAATACAAGACTCTTGTCATTCGGTGTATTGTTGGCATCAAACTATGGTTCGATGGCGATCCTTCGACATATTTGGATCAAAACGAAGATCATTCGGCATAGAAATATGTGAATGTCGTTTTTTTCATTGCTGGCCAAGCGGATAAGTTACCATCACGGTGGTAATTGATCGAAAATAGTACCAGCCTCCTTTTCTCTCTCTCTCTCTCTCTCTCTCTCTCTCCACCGAAATTAAAGAGAATCTAGATTTGGAATTACTTGCCGAGTGCTCCATGGTTTTAAGAATACTGCTTCCATGTTAAAATGAGATGTGAAATTTATAAATAGGAGGAAAATTATTTATGAATAATAGTAAAATATTTTGATTTATGATATTTTATGAGATTTTGAAAAATGAGAGAAAGATTAAAATTAAAATATTGTTAGAATATAATTTTTAAATATTTTTTTTTAGATTTGAAAAAGTTGAATTATTTTTTTATATTTTATTTGAAATTTTGAAAAAGTTATAATTATTATATTAAAAAGTTTAAAATTTGAAATAAAAAAATATGTATTTAAATAATATTTAAATGTTAAGATGAGATGAAAAAACAAACCATCCAACATTCGCCTAAGGAGTTATAAGTATCTCCTTATAAGTATTTGAGGGACAAAACAGATATTCAAATCCTTCTGAGTGGCCAGGCGGCAATCACTCTAGTTGGCTAGAATTGTAACTATATATATATTAAAAATAAAAATAAATCTCATATAAATTAATATTTTAAATAAATAGTTAATATTGTAATTATAATTTATTAAAATCATTCTAAAATATTTAAATTAGTAAGATCCCATTCACAGATGGTGAAAGTGTGAAGCCAATACTTCGATTACCTAACCCAAATGCATCAACAGTATACTATCAATGCTTCAAGTTTGGTCAATTTCATGTTTACTCCAGTCCCAGGCAGGAGGTTGAAAATCAATTCCATTTTGCAGATTCATTATTGCCTTGCCATAAGACCTTTATTTTCTTTTTGGTATGGTAATTTAAATGTTATTCAGGAAGACGTTGGGGGTGACGAATAATCCAATTTGATAGCAATTAATTAGATTTCGTTCACCTCCTATATTACAAAAGATGGGAGCAATTCTTAATTACTACAATCCATCCCCGTCTGCGAAAGGGGGGATCAGAACACAGAGCTTGTATTTGTGACAGCATAGCTTCTGCTTCTTGGATACAGGAAATCCGCCTTCGCCCCAACACCAACTCCTTCAAAATCACAGGGCCTGTCTTCATCAATCTTGCCCATGCCGACGCTAGAGCACTTGGGCAACCCCTTGGATCCCGTGGAAATCGCCGCCCCGTCCTGCTTTAGAATCAAATCCATGTCAATCCTCTCGATCAAAGTCCGAACCGAGGCAGCTCTTATAAGCTCTCGTAAATCTTCACCATCGTTGGACCTCGACGAGCCGACACTGAAACTCTTCGGTAACGCGGCCGAGCCCATGGCTTGGCCGTAGCTGACTCCTGTAGCGCAGTCTGTGATGCGTCGCACGTAAATGTCTCTTGCTTTGCCCAGAATCCAAATGGGTGTCATTAGAAACCGCACGAACTTGTCTTGGTACTGTCCCTTGCGTGATCTCATTCTTCCGCTTTTAAAGCTAAAGAAATATAAGTGACAGAAGGAATGTTTAAGCTTGGAATAAAATGAAACTAATTGCAGAAACAAAAGGCTAAAAAGATTGCAGATTGAACTATCTATGAAGAAGATTCAGGAAGTGAACAAAGGTCTGAACGCGTGATTTTCGACAAATGGATAAGGAGAGAGAACCTTCTCGACGAATCTAGCTAGAGAGAGAGAGGGGAAGCAGGGAATTAATGGGGGGACGCAGTGGGAGTGGGAGAATGGGTTTTGTAGAAGCAGGTTGGATTGAATAGAATCTAGGTGCGAACATGGTGATTGGTGGATAGAATCCAGGTGCGAATGCGTATAAGAAAACCAGAGATAAGAACAAGCTGACCATGCTGAGTCACCGCGTTCACGCACTCGACAATTTGATCAACTGTAGGCGACCCTCGCAATCCCGTTGGCTCCCTTTTTTAGAACAGATTTTGCTTGTACATTGATTGCTGCCAAATGCCGTGCGTGAAAATCAGTCATCTAGTTTGAGTTAAATTGAGTTTTTTTTTTTTTGAGTTGAATTAAATTGAAATAAAATAAATTTTTTATGAAAAATAATAAGTTAAGACGTGAAATGAGTTTTATAAGATTCGTCTAATATGAGTTAATTCATTTAATATGAGTTTAGATATATTTAAATATTAATATGAATTTAAATGTATTTATAAAAAATAAAAAAAAAATGTATAAATTTTAAATA
This sequence comes from Pterocarya stenoptera, assembly GCA_003123785.1. Taxonomy (NCBI): domain Eukaryota; kingdom Viridiplantae; phylum Streptophyta; class Magnoliopsida; order Fagales; family Juglandaceae; genus Pterocarya; species Pterocarya stenoptera. The sequence continues at coordinate 104,689 of QEOT01002990.1, forward strand.
TAAAAAAATATTGAATTGAAAAAAATAATGAGTCTCCTATATAAAATGTTTTGAGTTAGATGATATTTAATAATTTTAAAATTTTGTAATTAAATATTAAGATAGAACTAAAATAAAATCCAACTGAGATAGTGAGCTGATTCAAATATTCAAATGAAGAGTAAGTTGAAGTGAGCACTAAGGGCGCGTGAAGTGGGTAAGACGAAAAAGGAAGAAGATAAGGATGAGATGTGTCAATAAATCACACGTGCATCGTCAAGGAAATCGTCGGAATGATCGATCAATATCGTAAGCGTAAGCTTAGAAAAAAATATATATATCGTAAGTGTAAATTTAAAAAATTCACTTGTGTAAAGAAGGATTCACATCACTTCACAGTAATTTTTGTTTACATAATATTTTTATCTTATTTTAATTATTATAATTTTTTTGAATTTTAAAATAAAAATAATATTAAAATATATATTTTAATAATATTTTATTTAAATATTATTCAAAACGTCCATTGAAGAAGTTAATCCATCTCCGTACCGACAAGTTTCTGACTTTCAATGCAAGGCCGTCTCTGTGCAACCGGCTCGTAATTCATAGAAAAATTTTGTATTTAATTTGTAACGTGTTCCCACATCTTTTAGATATTATATACACAAATATATATATATATGTATATTCGAGTGGCTGCTGTTTGGTTTGATCATAATTGACTTTTCGATAAAAATTAAATGATTCGTAGCTAGGTGCAGTTATTTGCCTGGCCCTAACAAAAATTAATTTCAAGTCCTATATATAATTTCTTAAAGAGAAGCTGGTGTGGAGCGCAATGAATAAGAAAAGATTATTAAGAGCAATTTATGTGTTGTGCAATAGGTATGATGTAATCAGAGGTCCCAAATTCCAACAACCCGAAATATCGAATTGGAATGCCAAAACCCATAAAATCAGAGGTCCCAATAACCCGAAACAAGTATTGCTACTGAAATTATGGACTCCAACGAACTAAACAGAGCCCAAGTATTTCCCTCACCGACCACTCAACTGCCACCTCAACAGCAACAATCCTTAATTTTATTCTCCAGACGACATTAAAGGATACCACCTCGTCCAAATTTAAATGCTTTAAACGAGAGAAATGGACCTTATTGAATTACGTTGTTACATTGGGTGGTTTAGATTCATATATGAGTTTAGATGATTTGTAAATAGTAAAATAAAATATTATTAAAATATTATTATTATTTAAAAATTTAAAAATTTTAAATTTTTTATTATATTTTGTACAAAAATTTAGAAAAATTGTAATTATGATATGAGTTGAAGTGAGTTTTGAATCTAAACCACCCCTTAAGAAAAATACTATAGACACAAATGAATCTCATAAAAAAATCAAACACACTAATGTGGCACACTTCCAGTGTGTCATGTCTCCCTCTTCTTCTTTTTTTCTTTTATTTTTTCCCCTCTCTCATTCCTCTATCTTTTTCTCTCTTTCTCTCCCTCCATGTACCACCATGGTGGTTGGGGATCACCACTCAGGGTGAGCAGAAGTCGTTGGCGGTCCAAGCGGCACAACCGACAGGGCCATCATGAGCTTGTCATGCACGTTTTGTGCACTGTGTTGTGGTCGACGGACACCGTCAGTTGGCCGGGTGATCACAGTTTACGTGGCCGATGGCCGTTGTTCGTTGGCTGGGGTGGTCGGGAACCACCCTATGGGGTAGACAATGCCGGCGAGGGAAAGGGGAGGATGGGAAAGGGGGAGAAGAGAGAGAGAAAGAGCACATTGGCCACATCAATTTGTGAAATCCCTTTGTATGGTTTCTTTATATCTCTAACAGCACTCTACATTGAATTATTTTGCTATTGAAATAAAGACCCGTACATTCAAAGAGTAATTTCTACAAGAGTTGTTTTGTTCATGATGGATGGTTGAACGGGTAGACATATCATACACACGGCCGGCTCAATAGCTTGATTTTTATTGAGTTTTTTTTTTTAAAGTAAAATTAAATAAAATTATTTTAATTTTAATTTTTACATTTCATTTTTATTTAAAAATAATTCTCAATCGTTTATTAAGTAAAATTATTGATTAAGATTTTATACTACCCTTTCAACTAATAACCGACTTAATACTTAATTTTTATTAAAAAATTGTCGATTTAGAAGGAATTTTATCAAATCTAGTTTTATAATACGTGCATTAGACTCTTAAGAGTCGTTTGGGAATATGACTGTTTTTAGGTATTCTCAAATATTTTCAAATTCAACTTTTTCTCTTTTATTTTTCAAAAGCTAATAAAACATCTTAATTTAAATTATCTCACTATTATTTACAAATATTCTAAAATATTCTTAATATATAAAAGAGCCCTAAAAGTAATTATAATCATTGTTGTCAATAAATTTCTATAAGTAACCTACATAATTGGGAAAAAGTAAGAGCCCTAAAAGTAATTATAATCATTGTTGTTAATAAATTTCTATAAGTAACCTACATAATTGGGAAAAAGTACGTCTTTGCCTTTTCAATAATCATACTAAGAAAATTTATGAATATTCGAAAATCAGATTGTGATATTTATAAATTTTACATTATATATGAAATTAATAATGAAAAAAGAGAAGTTTATTCTTAAAAAGAGAGTAATTGAAATAATTATTACGTGGGATGGCTTTAATACTAATACTGATATATTTTGAGGTTCTCTAACTTCTCTTATTAGGTTGATTAATTTTTTTAATTAAATATTTTTTTCTTTTAAAAAAAAAATAAACTTAAAGAGTACTTTTTTTGGGAGCCTTGTTTCAGTAGGGTCTTAGGCAATTTCCTAATTTGCCTAATGGAAGGGCGCCCTGATCGTACGTGAATCGCTATGGTTGGAATAGAAAGATCAAACAAAAATATTAGGGACACGTGAACCATGTCCTTAGCAGGGCTCAAAATCAAACCCTTCGTGTGATCAGAATTCGTGGATTGCTGCATTCGGATGAAATCATCGAAGAAGTTTCTGCTATTAATTAAAGTGCATTGGAGTATTCTTTTGTATAGAGATATAAATTTTGAACAGTGTGTGAAGCTTCGTGTGATTTGGGCAACGCCACACGAGAATACACTAGAACTGTTTATTTGACTGAAAATGATAAGCTTGTTATTTTTTATAAATATTTTATAACTCTGTTTTAAATAAAGAATAATTTTTTATAAATATTATATAACTCTGTTTTAAATAAAGAATAATCATTTAATATTTCAATCATTTTTAACGAAATTATACAACTATATTAATTAATTTTAAGTTGAATTGTAAAATAATTATAAAGAATATCATTACCACTTCTTCACATGTCTAACAACGGTTTAATTTCTCTCTACAACTTTTTAATAGCGGTATAGAATGTAATGAATTAGTTATTAAGAAGACTCAAAATACAGATGAGTGGTACTATGATCTTACTACAAGCTGTCATGTCAATTTTAATTACGTGGCATTTAGTGATAATATATGAATTTAAGACCTAATAATTACAGGCACTCATAATTTCTCATGGAGATGTATGATTTCTCCTTGAAGTGGCAGTCAATAAGAGAGTAGGGAAGGACTCGAACGGGATTGACGAAGTAAATTCAAACGTCAAGATGGAGAAATAAGGGAAACTGGGGCCTCCAATTAAGCCATATTGCTCCCTTGCCTAGTTTGTTTTCACACATAAAATAAAATAAGTTAAGATAAAAGTAAAAAAATAAATAAATAATTATTAGAATATATTTATTTTAAAAAATATAATAATTAGATGAGATTGTTGGTATTTTTTTAATAATAAATAATATTATTAATCACGTTTCTTTTAAGAAGTTATAACCGTTGATTTCCTTCTATTATCTTTGATATTCAAGTAGGTAATTTCCAACACGTTTTAAGATTGACCTTGGCTGCTGCCTTTGATTCTTAAGGTTATAAAAAGCATCCTCATTTACTATTCATTATATTTGCCTTATTATTCAATTGTTTAAGCTGAGCCTTTTGAAAAATCTACGGTTATAATTTTTAAGTTTTTAGATGCCTGCATTAATTCTCTTGAATTACTAGTGGCCTTCGGATAAAAAGAAAAAAAAAAAAATACTAGTGGCCGGATCTTTTGGAAAAAAAGGGTTATGTTTTCATTTATTTTTCAATTTTATTGAGGCTAGAAAAAAAAAGACAACTTTCTTTATAAGACGAAATCTCTCTTTCGTATAGTGTGTGTGAAATTTTTAGAATATATATTTTTTAGAGTATTTTTAGATAAAAGAAATGTGTTCTTTTGGTAAAGTTTTGGATCTAATCACTTGTGTAGAATTGGTTCGACTATACGATAATCAGTTAAACTGTTGTATTTTGGAAAAATCAAGTCAAGAGGAATTCTACTGCACCGGTTAATTTGAAACTTTATACATCACATAAGGCTTGAATCTCTTAAAAAAAAACGATATTTTCATATCTCATCAAAATTAACTTCATTTTAATTTTAATAAATTATAATTTTTAATATATTATTATGTATTTTCACCATCAGATATAAATTAAAAAATTTTATGAAAACAATCGAAACTTATACCAATACAAAGTAGAATCTATTATTTTATAACTGCGATTTGATTTGATCTCATCTATATGCATCTTGTAAATTAAATAATAACAAAAAAGGTTAGGTTTTCTATGATATGCATTGACCAGTCAATGTACCATCTCGTGAATCAATGTCTGAAAATTACTTGAGTAGTCGGAATTTAATTTATTTTAATGAATTCCACAAATCCTTCCTGCCTTAATTCCTCTGTAAGTAATCCATTTGATTATTTATTTATTTATTTGGAGACATTTGTTAAGAATTAAGTGCATTTGAAAGACAAGACCTGGACAATTATTGGTCCGACGTGTACGTAATCTCAATAAACATAGACGAATTTGTTTAAAAAGTTAGATCCACTCAACTATGTGGCAACTTCGTAACATGCCTATATGATAGAACGATATTTGTTTGACGAATAGTTTCAAGATTTTATTGTCTTTTAATTTAGCATCACTTTCCCTGGCACTGATAAATATTTTTTAACAATAGATCTCGTTATTTTTAAAATAAATGTGTGAACCTTATCAACACTATGTCTAATATTACCCCCACACAACATATATACTATAATAATAATAGTCATAGATAATCTCAAATTCAAGGAACATATATAATAATCATATGTTTAGCTGTCATCATTGAATGTAAAGTTTTAATATATTATAATTTTTACTTCGCAAACAAGAGTTACAAAGTAAAGTGATGTTGATCATTAACTTGAACAGCTCACCTATTCGAGGGTGGCCATTCAAAACAGCAATTTATTAATAGTCTATATTGATCAAGATTACGTCCAAAAACAAAATTCAGTACCCTTTATTTTTATCCGATCCAATTTCGTATAATTTCTGTAAAAGAACTTGAAAAATAATTTCGGAAACCACAGAAGAAAATTGTACCTGCAATGTAAATTTAAAACAAAAAAGCTACAAGGCGGCCGTCGTTTTCCCTTTTAAGAGGAGTTTTTTTTTTTTTTCCTTCCTTAAAATCTGTCAAAGACCAGCCATCCTAGCTACTTTGCCGCAGAGGTGTAGTTTCTACTCTCTTTCTCCCTTCCAATCAACGTTAGAAATGTATATCGGGCTTTTTTTTTTTTTTTTTTTTCTCAATTTTATTAAGTTTTCCGTCTATAACATCACAATGTACTGATCTATTGCTTATGGACCTCTTACGATAGCTACGCATCTTATCATCAGATTCTCAAGTCTTCGTTTTGTCGAACAACAGAATAAAACTAATCAAACAAGCGGCACGTGCATTTCACGTGTGGCTCACAGTACGCGTGAGCCTCATACGTTGCCACGTCATTGGGAGACTGTTATCGCTATGTGCGGCACCATCGGGATCAGCGGCTTCAGATTTCTAAGCTCCGACTTTTACCTTCTTTTCAAGAATGACACATTTGCTACACGCGCCTCCACCACCAGTGACGGTCCTATGATGACATATTGACTTATATTTCAGTTGCTACTTTCTTATGTTCTTATTTTTTCTTATAAATGATCAATATAAAAGTGGTCGTGAAAGTTTCTTTTAGTCAATTCAGACCAAAAAATACAATACACAACAATTTATTATAATTTATTGTATTAGTTTTAGAGTTTGCTTATCAAATTATACAAATATTGTTTCAAGCGACTTCCTTATAATAAAAAATGTGTGAGAGCCAAATATTATCCGGATCACTTTTTCTTTTTTCCTCTTATATTGTATTTATTTATTTTGAGATAATTGTTGAAACTCGAATCCTGTTGTATCTTTGTAATCTACGAAATGGTTGGTTGGAAAAAAAAAAAAAAAAAGTAAAAAGAAAAGGTAGCTGGTAGTAGAAGCCCATGGGGTGGGGCCGCTAGGAGCGTGCTTTTCATAAAGTGCCAGCTCATAGTTTGACCGGATTTGATTGGGGGAGGGGGGGGTGGTTTTGTTTTTAGACCTTGCACCGTTGCACGTACGGCTCCTCTGCCCTTTTCCGGAATTGGGTTTGACCACTTTTGATGGTGTAAGAACAAAGAAGGTGCGTCTTCTCTTGCGATTGCTTTGCCTCTGAGGCTATCAAAGACACTTACACGTGCTAGTGGGAGCCGTGCGTCTTCTTCCCCCACTTTTGGCCTGCCTGCCTTCTTTTATAAGTCTTGGACTAAACCTTTATTTATTTTTAATTGGCAATGTTATTTATTTATTTGGATCTCAAAGTGAGAGAGGATAGGAATGCACGTGTGGTGCGCATTGGTCCGGGGTTCAACTACCGGCTATAAGTTATAGTGGGTCATGCTACAGCCCCCGCTGTAGCTTCCCGCTGGAAGCTACCGCTGGGGTTGTAGCTTAGTTTTTGATGTATTTTTTTTAAGATTTTTTTTATATAGATTATTTTAATAATTTTTAATATTTTAAAAAATAAAATAAATTTAGAATATTATTAATAAATATTTTCTTAATCAGAAAGTAAAAAAAATCATTAAAAAATACTTCCTTAATCACAAAGTATATAAAAATATTTTTTTATAATTTTTTATTTTACTTCATGATTAAGGAAATATTTTTTAATAATATTATGAATTTATTTTATTTTTATAAAATATTAAAAATTATTAAAAAAATTTATATAAAAAAAAATCTTAAAAAAAACACATTAAAAATCATCTCTACACCCCAACGGTAGCTTCCAGCGGGAAGCTACAGCGGGGCGTGTAGGATTTTCCTAAGTTATAACCGGTCCGTGGTCGTGTTTTACGTCTCTCGAGAATATTATAAAAAATAGTAAAAGAAGTAAAAGAAAAAGGAAAAGATTAAAAAAAAATTCATTTATGGGGCTCTCATTACCTGCTTCAAAGAAAACCTGTAGTGGAGGAGACTGCAGAAGATAAAGCCTTTTCTTCTGCATTCCTCTCTCTGGCTCGTGGTGACTTGGTATGGTTCATCAATTTTCCCACCCTTTGGTGTCCATTCTGTTCCAAATCTTTTTGCCAATCTATCAGTTTTATTTTGTTTTGTACTAATTGCGAATCTGATGCGTGGATACTGTTCATGTATAATGAATTTGTAGCCTTATTTTTTCACTTTTGATAGCGTCTTTTTTACTGATCTGGTGCTGATGATTTCACACTTTTCTTTGATCTTGAAGAGGAAGTGAGCTTTGGTATTGGGGAAGAAGATTACAACTCCATCATTTCTTTGTTGATGATGACGATGACGGTAGTGAAGAAGAATGTGACCCTTTTGACCAGAGAGAGAGAAAGAAAGAGATAGATCAGGTAAAGAAAGAAAAAAAGAGAAAGAAGGCCAAGGATGGAGAAAAGATGTCCCCTTTGACGGGCATTGTTGCTTGTCGATTGCCGATTAGAGAGATAGCAAAAAAGAGACAAGTGAGTGAGTTTCTGAGTGAGAGAGAGAGAGAACACTGACCCCCTTTATCTCTCGCACACGCTTCTTGTCCTCTGGATGTGATGGGTCTCTTGGAATTTTAAGGGTCTGTCTGTCTTCTCTTTCTTATCAATAATCTTCCTCAATTTATTGGAGCATCTTGCGAAGAGGGTTGTCGATAGAATGCCGATGTACCAGCCCTCTAGTCGGAAGAGAGATGTGGGGGACGGGAAGCTTGATGTGGGCCGCGATGGGCAAGTGTTGGATCTGGAGACCGCTGTGAAAGATGGCATTTTGGGCGGAGATGGAGCCTTCTTCGGCGGCGTTGTCACCGATAAATTGGATTTAAAGAAGATGGTCGCGGAGCTCGAACTCATAGATGTTCCCTCAGTTTTTATCTGCCCGATCTCTTTGGAGCCGATGCAAGACCCGGTGACCCTTTGCACGGGCCAGACCTACGAGAGATCCAACATTCTCAAATGGTTATCTTTGGGCCACTTCACTTGCCCCACCACGATGCAGGAGCTGTGGGACGATTCGGTCACGCCGAACACAACTCTGCACCAGCTGATTTACAGTTGGTTTACGCAGAAGTACTTGGCGATGAAGAAGAGGTCGGAGGATGTGCAAGGCAGAAGTGTGGAGCTTTTGGAGACGCTGAAGAAGGTTAAGGGTCAAGCTAGAGTTCAAGCTCTTAAAGACCTGAGGCAGGTCGTCGTTGCTCATGCTTCGGCGAAGAAGACTGTGGTGGACAATAACGGTATAGACTTGGTTTCTTCGCTGTTGGGCCATTTCACTTCGCATGCAGTTGGGTCGGAGGCAATTGGGATTCTTGTGAATTTAGATCTCGACTCGCAGTCGAAGGCCAATTTGATGCAACCCGCGAAGATATCGTTAATGGTGGACATGCTGAATGAGGGGTCCATTGAGACCAAGATCAATTGCACGAAATTGATCGAAACGCTGATGGTTGGGAAGGATTTTAGGTCGGAGATTGTCTCAAGCTTGAGTCTTTTGGTGGGGTTGTTGAGGTTGGTGAAGGATAAAAGACATCCAAACGGGGTCTTCGCCGGTCTCGGTTTACTGAAAACAGTTTGTTCTCACGAGTCCCTTCGGAGGTCTGTTGTGAGCGTTGGGGCAGTCCCCCAATTGGTTGAGCTCCTGCCCAGTTTGAATAATGAGTGTTTGGAATTGGCTCTTTATGTGCTAGAGGCACTGTCCACTCTTCCAGAAGGAAGACAGGCTTTGAAAGATTGTCCGAACACGATACCGAATGTGGTGAGGTTAATGATGAAGGTTTCGGAGAGCTGCACTCAGTTTGCACTGTCAATCTTGTGGGCTGTTTGCAAGCTTGCCCCAGAGGAATGTGCCGCACTTGCTCTGGAGGCAGGTTTGGCGGCTAAACTGCTGCTTGTGATTCAGAGTGGTTGCAATCAGGTTCTGAAGCAACGTTCTGCTGAGCTCTTGAAATTGTGTAGTCTAAATTACACAGCTACTATCTTCATTTCCAAGTGTAAGCTTACAGGAACGATACAATGAAGGAACATTGGCATGGTGTTGATATACATCTCAATTATTTTTTTTTCCTTTGGCCTGGGGGACCAAGGAACCAAAGAACTTGTGGGAGCAGCAGATTTGAGGCTCAGATTCATTGGGTTTCTGAGGTACCCTTTCCTCTTGTGCATATTAAGAAATTAGATTCGATCGGTTAGTTTCAATTCAAAAAGCAGCATAAAAGGCGGATTGAGTTCTATATTGTTTATTGCATAGGTAAAAACCCTTTTGTCTATAACCCGGCAATTTAGCCTCAATAAGCCCCTGAAAAGTTTCCCGCTCTGCTATTTTTGTTTGTAAACTCTAGTACCAATCTTGAAACTGGAAGCTTATTGTTCCAAGCCGGAAACAGGGGACATGAAACTTATACAAGCATGAGTTTCGATTTTGTTTTCTTATCCAAGTAAATTTAGTTATTTCAAATGGCTGTCCTGTACTAGTTGTCCCTCCCCTCTTCTGAGTCTCACTGTGTTCGAGTTTGTAGAGATTGTTTTGGCTTTGTACACAAAAACCATGGACACCCATTTCCATTTTTCGTAATTAATTTTTTGATATGCTTTCTATAAATCTGCTCGGTCTTTCACTTATCCAGAAATTAAAAAGCTGCTCAGACTTGGATGAAAACAAAAGGAACTAAAATGAAGCAGCTTCAGCTTGTATTATAATCGGTCCCCATCCAAAATCTTGTTCTTTCTCTCTCTATTTGCCTTTCATTTCCGTCTCTGAGACGTGACCAAAATTGAGACAGAGACAACTGAGAAGGGGCAACGACAGTGGAAAGAGATGAGACAGAACGCTTGTCATATGCCCATTTATTCATTGTTTAATACTACACAGCAACAGAAATAAAATCGAAACTGAATCATGGCTTTTGCTCACATCAAGTTTTAATTGGTATGGAGTAATTACTCCAAAACTGAGAAGCCGCTGTCGTATCACCGATACATCTTACAAGAACCATAAAACTTGTAGTCCGGTTAGTAATTGGTGGAATTGACTTCACTGTACCCCGAGGTCTACCGGCTCAAACCAGCGCATTCAACCCACCATTTTCACGTGTCAGAAGATCAATTGAAAACTTGTAAGATTTTTACTGCAATAAATATAGTAAATGGAATGAACAATTGATTGAATCCGGAGAGATTACTCTCAAGACACTGACAAAAAAGAAGGCGGGTGATTGGTGGGAATGAAGGGGGATTACTATTGTAAGGATTTCTTGTGTTTAGAGGGGCCCCCAATCCCAATGATGCTACTTTTGTTTTCATGAATGTGTTCTCACGGCCATCCCCTTGACTAGGGAAAGGAAAAGCAACCTCAAATCTTGTCCACCTGAAAAGAAGATCAGGCAAGACAGCTCAATATGGGCGGGCATCTTTGAAACAACCCCAATAATGAAATTGTCCATGATTGTTTAAGAAAATGTCACTCAAAGCTTGTGTTGCATGTAGAAAGCACGAACGGCATGGTTGGCCATCCGAATTCAATTCGGAGTGTTTCATCACAAACAAGAAGTGGTCGACATTGCAAAGAAGTATATCTTTCTAGAAGACTAGTTTTGTAAACATATCTCGATTCTCTACCCATATTCGAACCATGATTTTTGGTTAAAATGGCTAACCCGGCATATAAAATTTCCAAATGTAAAGAAGTACATCTTTCCAGTAGACCCAATTTTAGATGATTAGGCATAATGTCAAAGACGTGTCTAAATGATGTGATAGGATTTTACATTTACCATGCGCATCAGCAATTCTTTGTTTGAATGATAACGGGCCCAAATAATTGTGGGCTTAGGTTACTGCGCCTTGAATGGAAAGAAAAAGAGTGGTACCGCTAGCTTTGACCACAAGTCGTATCTGCTAGCATAATTTTTTTTTTTTTAATCTTATTTTTTATTACATTTTAATATTTTTAAAAAATAAAAAATATATATCAATACATTAAAAATTACTTTCTTAATTATTAAATAAAATAAATTAAAAAGAATAATTACATGAACCGTAAAATAAAAAAGACAAACTCAATCGATATATTAGTATTTTCGAAAAATACAAATAAACAATAATAGGTTCGAGGTTTTTGTTTTATTTAATTTTTAGTTATCATGGGGAGGTGAAGATAGTTTAATTATGGTCGTAATCACCTTCTTAACACCCGCCTTCCCTTCACCGCCTCCTCCTCCCTAAATCCAAAAAAATTTAAACAATGTCGTGGTTTGCTCGTTCTCTTGCCAACTCCCTCCGACTCGACGACGACGACGACGAGGATAACGACTTCGTATCCGAATGCGCTCACGATCCAGACCCGCCACCATCTTCATCTACCAAACCAGCACCAGCACGCCATCAACAACAACAACAACAATACGAACCCGAAGATAATGACAGCCCGTCAGAAGAGGCACAATCTCGAGGCGTCAAAGACGACCTCTCCGAACTCAAGCAAACCCTAACTCGCCAAATCTGGGGCATGGCCTCCTTCCTCGCACCCCCTCCATCGCAACCCTCCACGCTCTCCCCCCATTGCCGCCATTCCGAGCCGTCCGATCAGTCTGATTCCGGTGACAGAGAGGATCCGTCGGATGACGCGGCCTCGGGGATCCGGAGCGATATCGGGGAGGGCGAAGTGACGTTCAGGAGCGGAGTCACGGAGATCTCGAAGATGGCGTTGAATTTTCTTCCCTTTGGGTCGGAGAGATATGAGGGACTACTGGAGGAGCGTGGTTTAGGGGAATCCGTAGGGATTACCGAGGAGGTTTTGGCTTTTGCGAGGAATATCGCGATGCATCCCGAGACGTGGTTGGATTTTCCGCTAGATGAGGAGGAGGACTTGGATGGTACGTGCCTTCTGTGATTCCAATTTGGTTTCAATGTAGTTGTTTAAACTCAATTACATTGTGGAATATGATGCATTGGCTTCCTTGAAATAGAATTTTGGGCTTTGAACTTTTAATAGTTGAATCAGCATCTAAGTCTATCTCTAGTAATGCATAATTGGTTGTTTTGGCTCTTATATTAATTGCCAAATAAAAAATGCTTAATTTCTGAAATTGTGCTAATTTTTGCTTAATTTTTTTTATTTGGATCAGTAACATTACCGGGCTTTGATACTCTGAGCTTCATACGGCTGCACCTATAATTTTTGTCGAGTTTCATATGGCAAACTGTCGAACGTTCAGGCTTTGCCTTACAATTGCCTGAAGATACCGCCATTACTTTGGGATTCCATAATATGACAAGATGGATTAGTTAAAATTTCTGGGGACTCTGTTGAACTTTTAACCACCTATAATCCCCGGCTTCCATCTTCTGTTTTGATTTGATGCCCAATTTTGCTCATTGTTACAAAAGATTGGAATTTATAGCATGATACAGATTACGAAATTAGTACCACTACAAAACATAACATAACTTCCCTTCATCCTTTTTCCTCAAGCAAAAGTCTCAATTGGTGATCTTGTTCTCTCTCTTTGGGTAGAAGTGTTGTAGCTGGTTTGTTAGTGTAAATTAGTAATTTTTCACGAGTATGTACCAACTCTCCCATCCCAAAATGGATGGGTGATTTGTGAATTTTAGATACTTTAATGAAATTAAATAAATATAATACCCTCTCTAAAATGTCTTTAGGCCAGCAAGAAAAGTGTTTCCACTTTCATGTTTACTTGGCCTATATGCCTATTTACTTGTCTTAATAAAACTTCTTATGACTTATAATAAAAAATTGAGGAATATGGGACGTTATTGGGTAGATCAAAAAAGAAAGCACGTCTTTCCTAGGACTGAATAATTTATAATCATGTGCTAGTCAAGTGGTTAAAGATCTGCAACATATCCATTGTTCAGGGAGATGGAGATTATAAACCATGCAATTATGCTTTCAAAAATTTAAAACGATGCATGGTGAAGGCAAGGAGGCCATTAGAAAGATAAGCTAGAAAAATTATTATACTTCCTTTTAAATGCTCTATTTGCAGTTGCTTTAGTGATAACTGTTTGAGTGCCTGTTTTGATGATTCATCGTACACTCTTACAGCTTTCTCTGCCTTGCTATAGATTTTGACATGTCTGATGCCCAACAAGAGCATGCTTTGGCTATCCAACATCTTGCTCCCAGATTAGCTGCCCTGAGAATTGAACTTTGTCCTTGCCATATGAGTGAGAGTTACTTTTGGAAAGTCTACTTCGTTCTTCTGCACTCTAGACTTAATAAACATGATGCGGATATCTTGTCTAGCCCCCAGGTAAGGGATTCCAACCCCCCCCCCCCCCCCTGTTATTATTTTGACCAAGTCGAAAGTAAGTTCTAGTTTCATTTGGCAGTTTTTTTTTAAAAAATTTTGGACGTTAGATGAATTAATCTTGGGTCATTATTATGGGTTTGAGCACACCATCAATTGATAGGTTTACACACTATTTGTTTTTAGTTTTTTTAAGTTTTGTAGATGATGAATGAATTATTAACTTCAGTCACTACACAATGTGAATGAAATTTTGTTATAATTTTACATTCTTTACCACATGGTAGACCAGATTATGTTTAGTTTGTGTATTTAAATTAAATTCTTGTGTGGTTGAACTTTAGTATGATCTCTCCCCTGTTATTTTTTAGGAATGTGATTCACTAAACCCACTTCTTCTGACCTTTGAAAATATTCTATTCTTAGGAATATCTCTGCTTATAAACCCGTTTCTTCTGAACTTTCTAGATTTTCTATTCTTGGGCATTGTATATCTCAGATTTCTAAACTTCAGTTGCAAGATATATGGATCTTGTGATATTGTCAGTAAACAAAACAATAGATCTCTTCTGATCTAGTTTCATACTTAGATCAGTCACAATTATCATAAATAAAATTTTGAGTCTGTAATTTTTCAAAAATGGATGTTTTTAGTATCAATGCTTGTCAAAGTAATGGACTCGAAGCTTGAATTGCTCAATTGAAGATAAATATGTTGGCCTGTTGTTAGTTCAGTGCCTATGATTTTAACAACTTTTATGGATGTTTCATTAATAAGTTCGCAAGGACACTCTTTCGCTGTTGTAGTCTTAAAATGTTAAAGCAATCTTTGAAATCAATGTTCGCATGATAAATAGGGTGTGCTTCTACAGGCATTAGTGTGATATACAATGGTCCAACCTGTTTCTTGCAGGTAGTGGCTGCCAGAGCAATGTGGATGCAGGAGCTACAAAAGATAACAAAGGAGAATACTGACTGGTTTGCAAGAAGCACTTCGTATTCAAAAGACAGTGCGAACATACTGGAGGAAGATTTCGATCCTATACCACCCATATTTTCATTTGAACCTTCAAGCTCCACTGTAGCTACAGATTTTGAGACCGAGAAGCACCCAATTGAAAGTACTGAGTTGGAATTTATTGATAAGTCTGTCATTGTGGAGGAACCAACGATTAAGACTGAGAACAAGGATTTACTTGGTGGTCCATCCTCTAAACTACTGGTACAGAATTTTGAAGATGATGAGGGTGACTGGCCTGAGGAAGATTCTGAACTAGGTAGGTATAGTGGAGATGCCATTTGTGTGGGGAATGAAGATGACATATCTTTCAGTGATCTTGAGGATGATGATTATTCAATTGTACCTATAAAATCAAAGACAGTAGCATCAAAGGGTTAGGAATCTTGACGACAAGTCCATGATTGCACATGAGCTTTTGCTGATTGGACAAAAGATGGAGCTGGAATGTTTTCCAACATGAAACTCTGCCTAGGTTTTTCAAAAAAATTCCTCATCTGTACTTAAGACTGACCGGGGTTCAAGTGAAGGTGTCACATGAGCTTTTTGTACATAATGAATGGTAATCTGTTTTGACCGGTTGTGTGAGAATTGGAACAAACACATTCGAGTGATTCGCCAAGATACAAAGCTGTTGTTATCGATGGTCAAAGTTTTCTGGAGATAGGATTGCGAGGAGGACTGGGCGAGATAACTCCTGGAACAAAAAATATCCTTGTATTTGTTGTTGCACACGTCATGACTCATGATGTCCAAAAAGCCTCATTTTAAGGATGCGGCTTTAGTTTTTCTGTATTTTTTTTATACTATTTTTGGAACATCGTTGGAATGCAACTGCAAATAAAGCTGATTTGGTGGTTGTTCATAACCACCATAAAGCGATTATGTTTTTGCGCGGTTGTTTCATTCTGCTCTCACAACTTCTTCGTTTGTTTTCTGAGATAAGATGAGATGAGTTAAGATGAAAGTTAAAAAGTTGAATAAAATATTATTAGAATATATTTTTTAATAATATATTTGTTTTAAAATTTGAAAAAATTGAATTATTTATTTTATTTTATATCGAAATTTGAAAAAAATATAATGATAAGATGAGAGGTTTTTAAAATTTTAAGTTTTAGTCGTGTTCGATGCAAAAACTTGGATAACTTCCGGCATGAAGGGAAGGGGTACTATTTTTTTTTTCAATTTCTTTTAGGCAATGTAGGTAAAATGTTAAAAATATTTCCAACCATGAAAATGAGAATTTTTTTTTATTGATATTTTTTTTAACCACAGATGTAATTTACCGCTGTCAATCCTCTACCCATAAATATCTCTATATCAATGTTCATAATAAAATGACTTCCCCATTATTCATGCAAATTATAAAAATAAATAAGTGATTTTTCTAATCACACTT
Organism: Pterocarya stenoptera; assembly: GCA_003123785.1. Classification (NCBI taxonomy): domain Eukaryota; kingdom Viridiplantae; phylum Streptophyta; class Magnoliopsida; order Fagales; family Juglandaceae; genus Pterocarya; species Pterocarya stenoptera. Next base: position 120,874 of record QEOT01002990.1, read on the forward strand.
TGTTGAATTAAATGTAAGTATTCTTTGTATAATCATTTTGTGGGTTGATGTTGAGAAAATTAAATTCAAATTCTTCACATGCATTTACTGCCCACATGGATAATCTACATACTGACTATCAACTTTATTACTTAGGTACTGCGATATTCCCTCTCCCCCACATGCATTTATATTTATTTCCTGAAGAAAAAACAGGGTAGGTAGTTGGAAACCAATAAATCATCTTTTTATTTTTTATGAAAAAATAGTTATGATATTAAATATTTATGTAAATTCATTCGTACTATTAAAACAATTTATTCAATAATATCAAAATATTATTGAATCTTGGAATCATTTTCCTTCTTGAAAACACAATCCGAGACACCTTGAACAATTATTGTAGCCTGTAAATATTTATTATTCAGGTATACAAATTGATTTTATATGGCTAAAGTTCCCTCGACCGAGGTGTAATTCGGATCAGGTGGAGGTCGTTGTCTTCGTTTAGGCAATCAAGGCCGGCCCTTAACGTGAACGACGACAATCTCTCATCAACAATCTTTGTCCTAAATCTTTGGGCAACTTCGAAGGTCCATTTTTCTCTCTCCCTTCCCCGGTCTTTGCAAATTGCAAGGTCTTACTTGGCTGCTAGCCTGCTCCTCTCCCCAAACCACAGGTTCGTCCTCTTACCGTCCTCTGCATTATATTATCCAGCTCTCGCAATTCTAGATTTATATATAGGTGATACCAACGTACTCGTCCAATTTACATTCACATCTCAATCACTCTGCACCGATTATAAACCGGAAGCCTAGATTCCTCGATCCTCTAAAACCTTTTCTTTTCTTTAAACCGAATAAATAGCCCCCTTTTTTGTCATTTTCCATTTTTCTCCTTTTGGGTGCCTCAAATTCTAGGGTTTCAAAATCTGTAAGCTCCAGGGTTTGATTGGTCGCTCTGCTAATTATGGATCTCGATTTGGTGAAGAGGACCTTGGATTTTTCTCGGAGGAGAAAGAAATGGCTTATTCTTCTTGCCGCTTTTGGTGTCTCCAGTTACGGTGTTTACAAGGTCTATCATTTACCGTCTGTGGTCAATAAGAGGAAGAGTCTTGTTAAGCTCTTTCGAGCCTTAATTTCCATGGCTGAGATGGTCGCGGATTCGGCAGACACGATCGGCATCGTTTCCAAGGACTTGAAGGAGTTTATCCGATCCGACTCCGACCAAATTCCCAATAGTATGAAGCAGATTTCGAAAATCGTGCGGTCAGAAGAGTTCTCGGAATCGTTAGTTGGGGCTACGCAGGCTTTGACGATTGGGATTTTGCGAGGTTATAAGTCCGAGTCGAGGATTGACAGGGAGTCTGATACGAGTTCGGCAAGTTCGAGCTTTCCTGATGGGGTTTTGGAGAAGCTTTTCTCTGCGGCTGGGACCGGTTTTGTTTCGGTTGTGGTTGGAAGCTTTGCGAGGAACTTGGTTTTGGGATTTTACTCCAGTGATGGATCCATGGATGGTCCTGGTGTGTCCCAACGCGGGTCAAGCTTATCAGACGAACCTGGTTGGCTGAATGTGATTTCTGCTCATAAATCCAAGGAACTCATAGCAAATTGCATTGAAGTTTTTGTAAGCACGGCAGTTGCTGTTTATCTAGACAAAACTATGAATATTAATATGTATGAGGAAATGTTTAGTGGATTAACCAACCCCAAGTACCAAGACAGAGTGAGGGACGTTCTGGCTACTGTTTGTAATGGTGCCGTGGAAACCCTTGTAAGAACATCTCACCAAGTATTGACAAGTTCAGGTCCAGGTTCGAAACCCCGTTCAAGTTCTTCTTGCTCAATGGTTGATCAGAGCGAAGGTACAAGTGCCACCAAAGATGAGTGTTTTGAGCGAGAAGCTTCTCCAAAGCATCTGGAAGATGGGGAAGATGGGAATAAATTTGATCAAATTCAGGATAGTGAGTGGGTGGGGAAGGTTTCTTCAATATTGGCAGTGCCGAACAATAGGAAGTTTGTTCTTGACGTGACTGGGAGGGTGACTTTTGAAACAGTGAGATCCGTGGTGGAGTTTCTCTTTTGGAAGCTTTTAGATGGCTTAAAAAGAAGTCTTAATGTAGTTCACGAAGAGGTTGTGGAGCGAGGTTTGGAAGTTGTCAGATATTTCGGTGCAAAGTCTTCGGTTATCGTTACCGTATTTCTTGCCCTGTATCTACATGTTCTTGATGGTACCAGGATTCTCTTGCCCGCTTAGTTCAGCGGGATTCTCCCTCCCTTATTAAAAGCTTTTCATGGATATTTCAACGACTATGCTAAAGTTGCTGCTCAAGATAGCTTTTGTATGTAAATCTTTGTCACTCTTAATTGAAATGCTCGTTAGGCCTACTTCATCTTGATTGATAGACTTGGTTTTTGAAAATTCTTCGTTTTCCTCTGGTTACCCCTTCTAGTGACATGCATATATGTATGCAAAGTGCGGTTTGAAACTGAAAGGTGTTCCACGAACATAGTTGTATTTCAGGGGTGGAGCCACAGAGCTTTATTGTTGTATTTTTTTGGTGGAACGGAGGAGGGGAATGGGACATTATCTTGTGGTTATTAGATTGGCAATTAGGATAAATTTTGTAACTCTCTCTATATAGATGGCCCCTTCGAAGGTTCATTTATTTTCCGGAAAATTATACATCACCACCCTCAAACTACCCCTCATTTTGCAATTTACACCTCATTCAAGATTCAATCTTTGAGATTGCATCGCTACATCTATTTCTTGTCATCTTATGGTCAGATTTTAATGATGGGGGTAAATTATAACTTATGTTCCAAATTGAGGAACTAAGCGACCAATAAGTGTGTGATTTTTCCTCTATGCTTTATGGCTTCCTCCATTTTATTTGCTGTTCATTCGGCTCTCTCTTGAATTTAGTGAGCGTCATGGTGTGCCTTGTGACTTCATTTTTGAAGAAAGGTTACTCCTCAAGTTGAAACTCTTTACTCTGAAAATATTGTGATTTGCCAAAACTTTTCAACATCATTCTGCTATACTGCCTTTACTGTTCATTCCGGAACAAAATATGATATTTTGATGTGTCTGTGATTTTGATACTGTTTTCTACCCAAAAAAATGGGTTTGTGGTCCATGTAGAAACAATAATTTGAAGATTTTTTTATTGTTACAATTAATTTTATAGGTTGATCACTCTTGCATCAATATTGAGTTTTTTCGTTTCCATTTTGTTGCCAACCATTTAAGCTTAAGCGTGGTTTTTTCAGTTGGCTTCTCTGTTGTTTGCAGTAAAACTGTGAGAATTGTAAGTAGTTTTACTACTCCTTTATCCATTTTTCTTTTGTTTGATGGTACGTAGTGGATCTTATTTGTCTTCTTAGGACATTTTCATATGTGATCAAATGTTAGTGAATCAGATTTTTTGGTCCCTGTGATTGACCTTGCTCATGATCTTATAAATATCTTCGTAAGTGGAGTTTTATTGTCAGGGATTTTGGCACGACCCTTGGTGTATATGTCTAAATCATTTTATGTTTTACATCTTTTGTTTGTAAGGCATGATCCCTTTTCCTCATGGCCTTTGTTTTGTTAATTTTGCCATACAAAAACCATAAATTTTACTTTTGTAATTTGCTTCAATAGATCCCTAGATGATGAACCCGTTTGTTTGTTTTATTCCCTTGTCACTTTGAAGATAACTGCCATTGGAGGTGACACTGAATAGGATTGGCATTGAGGGAATTAGTAAGGGACTGAAAGGGCTATGTAATTACGTCAACATCATAGACTAGTGGAAATATATATGGATCTCATAAAATATGAGGATGGCAATGTAATTACCCTGAGCTTTACTTGATTCAGTATCTTTCCCTTTTGAGATGAATTCTCCCTTATTCGGTTTTTAGGAGAAGAGATTTTGAAAAGTTGTTTCTATAAAAAAAAAAAAAAAAATGTTGTGATTAAAGAAGTTACCACTCAACATTTTAAGAATGATTTTATACCAGCGTTTTTAACCTGGAATAATTTTATAGCATCAGAGCAGCTGAGAATTTTGTCATGAAAGTGGGTACGGATTGTGCAGTCTGAGTGGGAAGGTTCTGACTCCTTAGTGGGTTGAATGAACTACTTTTTAAGTTGACCTACCATTCAATGCGCTTATGTTGCGCACAAATTGCCATTTAATATAGATGTCCTAGTAGTGATTGTTCCTGTTCCCATTGCTTTTAAGTGATAAGGGAGTTTATCAAATGCATTATACCTGGCATATCTTGACTCTTTAAGCTTTTGACATGGTTGCACATCTTCACACCATCCTGAAAGAAATAATTTCTGTGCATATCGTAGTTATTAACTGTGCTGTCTGAGTGGGAAGGTCCTGCCTGCTGACTCCTAAATGGGTTGCGTGAACTACTATAAGTTGACCTACCATTAGGCGCACTTATTTTCTGTGCAAAAGTTAAAAGGTTTGCTGGTAGTGATTGTTTCTGTTCCCATTACTTTGATTTGAGATTTTGAGTTGTATCCTTTGTATCTCGACTCTTGATAATTTCTGCTGCTTTCTACATGGTTTCACCTCTTGACCCCCCATTCAGAAACAAGTTTATAGGTATTTAAAGCCATGTCTGCAGTGTTGCTTGCGAGTAATTTATTGATACGAGTGGTCTAATGTAAATATGAAACAAGAAGATTATTATGTGAGTGGATTAGAGGCTTTGAACTTTATCCTTGTGTTTGAATTTGTTTAAACTTATGACGATTTAGCCTAGAATTTGCCATCTTTAATGCGTTTTACGACTTTTTGACCGGATGACTTTTTGGCAGGATGGGAAAGGATTATATGTAGAATAATGTTACTATGTTGTCTCATTTTATCCCTTCATTTTGATCGCTTATATATTTATTTATTTTTTCTTTTACTTATTGATTAAGAAAGTAACTATTAATGTATTNCATAATGCGGCTGTTTTTAAAGCAATTTGACAATTGGATTGTTACAATAATCGTCTTCGAGACTTTCGTTTACATATGGGATAGCACCAATTATTTAATACCCATTCTCAGTTTCATATTTTATTTTAATTTTTACAATATTTTTTTCATTACTATTCTAATTTTGTAAAAATATTATTAAAAAAAAACAGAGAGAGAGAGAGAGAGAGAAGGCTGTGGAGAACAAAAGACAGTATCCCATCACGGGTAGAAGAGCATAGTATATAATCAATCAAACACAACGCTGCAAGTCAGCGCTCGCATGCCAAATAATGGTGGTTAATAATGCACTATGTCTCAGCTGTCTTCGACACCAGTACATGATGAATTTGGACAGAGTAAAATCATTCAGGCCGGCATCGTGAGAAGAAGAAATTAAGATCATTATGTTATATATATATATATTTATATATTTATATAAAATATGGTTGAATTGAATGGAAATCTAAGTGAGTTGAACTTTTGAATCCTGCGTGGTACTTGCACTACAACCCCCTTTTTTGCCATGAAGTTGATGATTGCTTTTGGAGACCTCATTTGACAAAAATAAAACAAAAAAAAAAAATTTATGAAAAGGAGATGTATTGGTAATGGTGGCCTTCGCTTTCTCGCTCCACCAAACTCCAATGTTATTCGCTTCTGAGTCAAAACCATTTTTTTTCTCTTTTATTGAAAACGGCCTTTCATCATTCTCATCCATTCTTCTTCCATATACACTTTTGTGTAGGTCAAACATGAGTATTAATGCCGTACACCTGGGATAGTTTAAGTTTCTACGTCGATTATATAAAGATCATGATCATCTTGCCAAGCATTTGCGGGAAAGGAAATTACACATATAGGGCCAAGTTTATCCTGTATATAATATATATACCATATTAAATTAATTAATTAATTAATAATAACTGCGGGAGATATTTTCATAGAAACAGCTAGGAAATTTCACTCTCGTATATATATATTGATTGGAGACATGCTGTAAATTGCTGTGATTCGTTAGAGCTTTTATATATGTTGTCAACTAAGTCGTGACCATATTGCTATAATTAGATCAGCTGCTTCTTAGAATTTAAATTGTTTGAGCCATTTAAAGCAAGGCAACTACGTACGGCAATTGTATATGAGCCATCTCTACGTATAACGTAGTCGCTAATTAAATTGTACTAATTACAGATCCTCGACCGGTACGTACTTTAAGTTTTAGAAAATAAATCCTTTGCTTTTATACTATTAAACATGTCCTATCGATAAACCAAGGTTTATATACGGAGTAAGGTCGGGTTTAGATAGACAATTCATATGAGATATTTTGAATAATAGTTTAATAAAATATTATTAGAATATTTTTTTTAGTATTATTTTTATTTTAAAATTTGAAAAACTTTGAATTGTTTATTATATTTTTATATAAGAATTTAGAAAAATTGTAATAATAAGATAAAATGAGATGAGATGAGATGAGAATGTTTATGTAGAACTTATTAAGTAAAGCTCTAAGCTATAAGCCTTAAGCTAAAAGCAATATTTCCCATCGCAATCCCAAAGGTGCTCTTAATACAGGTAAGTATAGCTTTTTCTTCACATGATCGATCGCAATAACTTCGTTCACCAGGAAGGACTCAACCCAACCCGTTTGGAGGAATTAAGGCGCCAGCCGGGCGAGTCACAAAATCCAAAACTATCTTTGTAGGGCACGTTTTAAAGCTGCAGTACTACTCGTATATATGTTCTTTTAGTACGCAGCAAAGTGGAGAAGCAAATGGGGGAAAATAAAGAAGGAGAAAACACCGCGTTCTCTGACGATCATGAGCAGGAATTCAGATCCACAAAAGTATTTATTTATATATATATATATATATATATATGATCGATCAGATCAGACTTATGTAGAAACCAACCCAATTCATGATTCATCTTTAATCGTTTGTACCAATTACCTTTATCCTTCAAAATGCCAGCCATTTTGGTATGTAGATTAAACAGATATAATTCAGAAGAATATATAATATATATATATGTATATATGTTATAATCGAAATTGCCGAAAGATTCAAAGGAAGGTACCAAAACAATTAACCTCACAAAACCCAGGACGTAAATATAATTCGAACAAGAANCGCACAAATTGCCATTTAATATAGATGTCCTAGTAGTGATTGTTCCTGTTCCCATTGCTTTTAAGTGATAAGGGAGTTTATCAAATGCATTATACCTGGCATATCTTGACTCTTTAAGCTTTTGACATGGTTGCACATCTTCACACCATCCTGAAAGAAATAATTTCTGTGCATATCGTAGTTATTAACTGTGCTGTCTGAGTGGGAAGGTCCTGCCTGCTGACTCCTAAATGGGTTGCGTGAACTACTATAAGTTGACCTACCATTAGGCGCACTTATTTTCTGTGCAAAAGTTAAAAGGTTTGCTGGTAGTGATTGTTTCTGTTCCCATTACTTTGATTTGAGATTTTGAGTTGTATCCTTTGTATCTCGACTCTTGATAATTTCTGCTGCTTTCTACATGGTTTCACCTCTTGACCCCCCATTCAGAAACAAGTTTATAGGTATTTAAAGCCATGTCTGCAGTGTTGCTTGCGAGTAATTTATTGATACGAGTGGTCTAATGTAAATATGAAACAAGAAGATTATTATGTGAGTGGATTAGAGGCTTTGAATTTTATCCTTGTGTTTGAATTTGTTTAAACTTATGACGATTTAGCCTAGAATTTGCCATCTTTAATGCGTTTTACGACTTTTTGACCGGATGACTTTTTGGCAGGATGGGAAAGGATTATATGTAGAATAATGTTACTATGTTGTCTCATTTTATCCCTTCATTTTGATCGCTTATATATTTATTTATTTTTTCTTTTACTTATTGATTAAGAAAGTAACTATTAATGTATTGGTTTATTTTTTTTATTTTTTAAAAATATTTAAATATGTTAAAAATAAAAGTGAAAAAAATAAAAAATAAAATTTATGTTAGTGGACACGCTCCCAATGGTCAAAACAGGACCGGCACACTAGCACTACGCTTATATTTATCGTTGGATAATCTTGGCCCCTGAGGATTAAAGTTGTTCGATGTTAGAGTTACCGCATCGCATAATTTTTTTTATTTTTTATTTTTTGATAGGTAACTTCTCAATAGGTAGTAGCTCAAAGGTAAGTTGTGCAATTAGAAATAGGAAATAGGAATTGTGCAGCGAGATATGTTGAAGGGTACTGTCCTTACCTAGATCTACCGCGCGCTTTCTAGCTCTCTCGCCACTCTTTGAGAGCGCATTGCAATTTGCTACTCTTTTTCTATCACTTTCTTAGAGCATAGGTGCTCTTTTTCGCTGATAACTATAATAAGCTTTTATCCAATTATCCTTGAATAATCCTAAAGCCACCGCCGGGAGGTAGCGCTAGCTCTAATATGTAATTTTTATGTATATTTTTTTATTTCTTTTTTTTATATAGATGTTTTTAACAATTTTAAATATTTTAAAAAAATAAAAAAAATTCACAATTTTATTAATAAATACTCCCTTAATCATGAAGTAAAATAAAAAATTATTTTTTTAATTTACTTTGTGATTAAGGAAGTATTTTTTAATGATATTATGAATTTTTTTATTTTTTAAAAATTGTTAAAAATATCTATATAAAAAAAATTAAAAATATATATATAAAAAAACACATACTGCAGCCAGCGATAACTCTAGCACCGCTCATTATCCTTAGAGAAACTCGGTGTTGCATATATCTATTGTGGGATCCACTCATAATGCGGCTGTTTTTAAAGCAATTTGACAATTGGATTGTTACAATAATCGTCTTCGAGACTTTCGTTTACATATGGGATAGCACCAATTATTTAATACCCATTCTCAGTTTCATATTTTATTTTAATTTTTACAATATTTTTTTCATTACTATTCTAATTTTGTAAAAATATTATTAAAAAAAAAACAGAGAGAGAGAGAGAGAGAGAAGGCTGTGGAGAACAAAAGACAGTATCCCATCACGGGTAGAAGAGCATAGTATATAATCAATCAAACACAACGCTGCAAGTCAGCGCTCGCATGCCAAATAATGGTGGTTAATAATGCACTATGTCTCAGCTGTCTTCGACACCAGTACATGATGAATTTGGACAGAGTAAAATCATTCAGGCCGGCATCGTGAGAAGAAGAAATTAAGATCATTATGTTATATATATATATATTTATATATTTATATAAAATATGGTTGAATTGAATGGAAATCTAAGTGAGTTGAACTTTTGAATCCTGCGTGGTACTTGCACTACAACCCCCTTTTTTGCCATGAAGTTGATGATTGCTTTTGGAGACCTCATTTGACAAAAATAAAACAAAAAAAAAAAATTTATGAAAAGGAGATGTATTGGTAATGGTGGCCTTCGCTTTCTCGCTCCACCAAACTCCAATGTTATTCGCTTCTGAGTCAAAACCATTTTTTTTCTCTTTTATTGAAAACGGCCTTTCATCATTCTCATCCATTCTTCTTCCATATACACTTTTGTGTAGGTCAAACATGAGTATTAATGCCGTACACCTGGGATAGTTTAAGTTTCTACGTCGATTATATAAAGATCATGATCATCTTGCCAAGCATTTGCGGGAAAGGAAATTACACATATAGGGCCAAGTTTATCCTGTATATAATATATATATATATATATATACCATATTAAATTAATTAATTAATTAATAATAACTGCGGGAGATATTTTCATAGAAACAGCTAGGAAATTTCACTCTCGTATATATTTATTGATTGGAGACATGCTGTAAATTGCTGTGATTCGTTAGAGCTTTTATGTTGCCAACTAAGTCGTGGCCATATTGCTATAATTAGATCAGCTGCTTCTTAGAATTTAAATTGTTTGAGCCATTTAAAGCAAGGCAACTACGTACGGTAATTGTATATGAGCCATCTCTACGTATAACGTAGTCGCTAATTAAATTGTACTAATTACAGATCCTCGACCGGTACGTACTTTTAAGTTTTAGAAAATAAATCCTTTGCTTTTATACTATTAAACATGTCCTATCGATAAACCAAGGTTTATATACGGAGTAAGGTCAGGTTTAGATAGACAATTCATATGAGATATTTTGAATAATAGTTTAATAAAATATTATTAGAATATTTTTTTTAGTATTATTTTTATTTTAAATTTTGAAAATTTTGAATTGTTTATTATATTTTTATATAAGAATTTAGAAAAAATGTAATAATAAGATAAAATGAGATGAGATGAGATGAGAATGTTTATGTAGAACTTATTAAGTAAAGCTCTAAGCTATAAGCCTTAAGCTAAAAGCAATATTTCCCATCGCAATCCCAAAGGTGCTCTTAATACAGGATTGTATAGCTTTTTCTTCACATGATCGATCGCAATAACTTCGTTCACCAGGAAGGACTCAACCCAACCCGTTTGGAGGAATTAAGGCGCCAGCGGGGCGAGTCACAAAATCCAAAACTATCTTTGTAGGGCACGTTTTAAAGCTGCAGTACTACTCGTATATATGTTCTTTTAGTACGCAGCAAAGTAGAGAAGCAAATGGGGGAAAATAAAGAAGAAGAAAACCACCGCGTTCTCTGACGATCATGAGCAGGAATTCAGATCCACAAATGTTTTATATATATATATATATATATGATCAGATCAGACTTATGTAGAAACCAACCCAATTCATGATTCATCTTTAATCGTTTGTACCAATTACCTTTATCCTTCAAAATGCCAGCCATTTTGGTATGAAGATTAAACAGATATAATTCAGAAGAATATATAATATATATATATATATGTATATATGTATATATGTTATAATCGAAATTGCCGAAAGATTCAAAGGAAGGTACCAAAACAATTAACCTCACAAAACCCAGGACGTAAATATAATTCGAACAAGAATATACATCTCATAAACCAAGAATTTCCATTTATTGCTTTGATTATACCAACAGATTGCAATGAAGTTATTATTATAATTTCATGGTAATGATATGGCTGCAGCTAGGCGAACATGATCTCTTTATATATATATAGAGACAACAAGTACTTCATGGCTTGTGCTTCTGCGTGTAGATATAATCCAAATGAGCCGCGAGGGTCCTTCTCATCAAGCACTCTTCTTTCCCTTCTACTCCTTCACAGCTCTCGTCAACCTCAACCTTTTCTGGTTTAACTCCGGCCTGAATCCCACAAAAAAATAATTAAAAAAAAAATCAATAAAAAAATATGTATAATTTCAAAACATAAAAAGATTAACCAAGAAATCATGTTAGATCCTAACCAGAGAATCTGATCCGCGAAAGGCAGGTTCTGGACGAGCAGCGTATGTTAGATCAGCCAAGCTGGTAAGGAGAAGAGCGAGAGTGAAGAGGGAGCTAAGCTTAAAAGACATGTTTTTCGATCGGCTAATTTGCTGTACTTGTTTCTTCGCAAAGGATATTTGGTACTACTTTTGCTGCTTACCGCTGAATTTATAGCTGAAGATGAGGAGGCTGATCCTCGAAGTTGATTAGGTACGCTCCAACTCAGTCTTTTTACAGTGGAATCGGCTGAGCCTGTGGACCTGATCCCTTCTACGTTAATTACAAGAATCTTCTCTCTTTATCGTGTCATTTATCTCATGCATGCATTGGGATCGTGACACGTCGTCTGGCTTCGAGTATCCGAGCACAAGCACAGTGTCTATTATTGTTTGTTAAATGGATAACTATCGAGGCCGAGGGTACAAAACAAAACAAAATGCGAATAACGTTAGATCGTATATTTATTTTGAAAATAAGTATTAAAAAATAATTTTTTATTCATATTTATCTTTTTTTTTTTTAAATATAATGTGTGAAATTTACACACTCTAACTCTAAAAATATAAATATTATTTTTCATAAAATATTTATTTATTGTGTTGATTAATGAGAAATTTGTTAGAGCCAGGTTTAAAATTATATATACCTTTTTCCTGGCATTTACATATATTAAAAAGAAGGAAATCTATTTCGGATGTTTATTTGGATAAATCCTAAATTTGAGATCGTGATATATTGTCTTTCCTTTTTATATTTTTCTTTTCAAAATGCAAAATCCTGTTGCTCAATATTTTTTGTGTGTAAATTGTAATTAATTTTTCTCTTTTTTAACATTTAAGATTCCGCTCCGTTGAAACAAATAGATCAGGTCTGTCTTCCACAGATGGCAAAACGTTGTATTCGAACGAGCATTCCACGAGGTGGCCTAATATTCCCACCGTACACGTCTTTCACACTGCACTGAGAGATGTCCGCTTTAAATGTGTGATTAATCTGTCTACATGGATAATAAAAAGTTTGACTTGAAAACGAAAAAGAGAAAAAGACTGTAATATTATTATATCATGGTTTGTATTTGTCCTTCTCTAGGCTTGTTTCTTCGCATAGTGCATACTCGTTAGGATGACGAGATGATTTGAGATATTTTATAAATAATAGTAAAAAATTAATGAAAAGGTAGTAAATAATTATAAAAAAATAATAAATATTTTGTGAATAAAATTGACTAGTAATAAAATAACATGAGATGATCTTATTAATCAAACATAGTTTTATTAAAGCTTTGTTTAGTTACACAAATCAAATGAGATGAGATAATAAATCTATTAATAATAACGAGATAATTTGTGAATAGTAGTTAAATAGTTTGAGTTAAAGTTTTCATAAAATTTTAAGAAATGAGAAGAAAAAATTAAATAAAAAAATTATAAAATTAAAAGACGGTTATAATATTATTTTTTAATATTATTTTTGGTTTTGGGATTTTAAAAAATTGATTTTTTTTGTTGTTTTTTTAAGTTTGTGAAAATTGTAATTATTAGATAATAATTATATAAAAAGGTTAAAAATTTAAGATTGAAATATGTTTGTGTTTGGATATTAAGATGAGATGAAATGATATGAGATAGTTTCAAAAATATGTGAATCCAAACTAGGTCTAAGTCAAAATTATAAATTATCATGGTTCATCTAATACGTTAAATAATAGATATAATATATTATCTGAAGTCATGTAATTTATAAAATATTTGCGTCAATCTAGCACTTTTCTTGATATATAAACATAAGCTCGTTCTGTTTTACTCTCACCATTATTTTCACCACATTTACAAATTGCCGGTGTATTTGATGTTTTGTTGGTTAGATAATTGACATATATATATATTTTTTTTTTGAAATAGACAATTGAGAGTTGAATTATGAAAAGCAGTCTAAATAGACAATGGATCCCGACCCTCAGTTAGTACAATCATCGGATATTTTAATCTTAAAATATTGAAATAATCAAATATAGATAATATAGAAAAAGTCTTATCGTAAACGAATTCGCGGATCAAACTACGTATCGATGTTGACATGTAAGATACATGTTTAATGAAACGGTATGAATTGAAAAAAGAAATGATTTAAAAATGACTTTCTTTCTCTCTCAAATTTTTTTTTTTTTTTTTAATAAGAAACCTGTTAGTACGCAATTTGATATGCCAAATCGCCCCGCTTATTCAATAAATACGATTCCATGACTCTTTGGTGTTGGGGCTTTCTTGGGCTAAAGCATAGATGGACTGAATATTTGGGCCTTAAAATTCGAGCATTCGAGATTTTTGGATGCGGGCTGTCTTACTGAGGCCCAATGTTCCAAACCCCACGGATGTGCGGAACACAGCTTCTTTACCATTTGGAAAAGAAACTGAAGGTACTGATATAATGCGTGCATTCAGCCCATTGAGTATTCGGGATTCATCCCAGACTTCCCAGCAGCAAACCTTCACTTTATGTTTTTAGATAATTACATCGACAACTAGCGATGCAAATGAGCTCGCGAACAGTTTCAGCTTGGCTCCTGCTCGACCTCGGTTCATTTAATAAAGGAAAATATTGTTATGCCGTTTGAGTTTGTTACTTATTTTTATTGTTTATATATATATATATTTTTTGAAAAAATTATTTTTACTTAATAGTTAAAAAAATGACTTTTAGTATATTGTTATATTTTTTATTTTTTAAAAATATTTAAATATGCTAAAAAAAATATGAAAAGAGAACGAACGATGGAAAAAATAAAAAGAAAAATTTGTGTTAGGCGGCACACCCAACAGTCAAAGCTAGATGGCAACTTAGCACGACTCTGTAATAAATGAGATGTTCGTAATCACTAATATGGATTCGAATATTAAACGAGTAAAACTAGTATAAACTCGATTCAACTCGATTTAAATTCATGAACAAAATTCGCTCGACTTAACTCGTTTGAACTCATTTTGAAGCTCGTAAAATGTTTTATATATGTATATATTATATTTCATACATGGTAGTTATATTTTATATACTTAATTATATATTATTAATTTATATATAGTTTACCTTATTTGATGTATATATATTATGTTCCCAAAGTGTGTATAGGATAATTAATAATATATCATACAACTAGACATTTTGATTTATTATATTATCTATATGTAGTAAATAGTTTATTTCATTACATTTATCTTATGTATTACCTTTTTAATTTATAACTATAAAGTTATTTTATAAAAAGTTATACCATAAGACTGTTTTAATCATACTATTTGGTTGAATAGCCAAGTGGCTAGAGTTTTTTTGTAAAACTTTAAAAAAATCTATTAATCAAAAATGAGATTCAAAAATTTTTTAAAAATTAAAAAAAAAAAATTCCCTATGACAACGCACGATATTTGCATGTGGCGTGCAAACCTTGAGAAAACAACATATTTGTAAAATAAATCTTCAAAGAATGGCGGTAGATGTCGAATATCCATTGTTAAAAAGAAAAAGTTTATCGTCCTATATGTGTAATGTTTATGTTTGTTAGCCAAGGTAACATAATGAGATGGGGTCTCTCCTGCAGGTTGGGCAGCCTACATGATGAGACGCACTTTCGCCTTTCAGTCTCATCGCTGTCTTCCTCTCCTGCACCCAGCCTTCCTCTTTCTTTATTTCTTCGGTTCACGTTAAATCACCGTTTGTTACAAATATTTAAGTTAATAAAAAAAATTAATTAATTAATTATATTATATTATATTTTTAAAAATATTCACGCATCATTCTTTTTCATTCAACATATTTTCACAAAATAAAAATAAAAATAAAAAATTTCAACGATAGCCCCACCGTAAAGATTAGTATTTTCCTAATGCTAAAGTCAGGTACAGGGGACGACAGACCCAGCAGACTGGGCCCTTCTCGTCTGAGGCGCCGAATACGGCTAATTAAGTACTCTCACACGACGTTACTCTCATGCATTCATACTCCTGACCTCACTTGACCTTGACCCGACCTTGCTATAGCATGTTAGTACTGTTTCTTTCTTTGTAGAAAAATGCTTTAGATCCCGTAAAACAAAATTCACGTGTTTTGGATTATAAAATTATTTTTATAAAATAAATTTAATTAATTAATTTATAGATTTATTTTTATAATTTGATCTATTTGTGACTGTTATTTTGATATTACAAATAAATTAGATAGTAAATTCTATTCTAATTGAATGGTATCGAGACAACTTAGACAAGACCATGTAAAATGCGTATACACTGCCAAAGAAGGCATGTGGAAAAAATAAAATGAAGACGACTTGTAGAATGGATCAATCCCTACGGCCCATTCAATCCACCAAACGACACCAATGCGAATACTTTAAACCAATTCAAGTTGGTAATTCCATCATTTGTCCGGGGCAACGTTAGAATTCACCAGCTCACAAGTCATTAGCATACTTTGATTAATAGAGGTCCTTAAAGTTGAGCCTGAAGCTACCTCTCAACCTCTCTCTCTTCCTCTCCCAACTACTACTAATTTTGGCTCACCCGGCCAACTCATAAATGGCTGCCACTACTACCTCCTCCAGCTGCGCCACCTACTTCAATTTCCAATCCAAATCCGTTGGGGTTGGGCCTAGGACCCGGACCTCCTCGAGCCACGGCTCATCTGGGTGTGGCAAACTGGATGGGGTGGCTATGTGGCTCATCAATGGAGTTACCACTGCTTTCTTTGCATCTTTGGAACGATGCTCTTGCATCCGTATCGCCACCGTAGATGATAGCGATGAAGCCAACGACTTGCCGTTGATCTTTAATGATGGAAATCTTAGGAGCGTTGCTGGCAGTGGCTCCAGTAGCCGAATGAGGACAGGAAAAGGCAAGAAGGCCGGTGGAGCAGTTCTTCTCGAGGACTAAAAGAAATACTATATGATCGTCAAAAACAAGGTTTTTTTCTTTTCTTTTGGGTAAGTGCTTTGTGAGGTTCTTGGATCGATCAGCTGTGGAGTTTGTTTCTTGTATGTGGTTTTGGAAGGTGGGATGGGAACGAATCATGAAGAAAAGGATATATACATGATTAATGTTCTCCATTTGAACCTGTGATGAAAATTAAGAAAAATACAATAATTAAATTAAATATATATATTTTCATCTGCTTTTTTAAATCTCTATATATAATCTGTCATTTATAACTTACGTTTATATTTTTTGCGAGTTTCATGTAAAAATTCAGGCTGTTTTTCATATAATTTGGGAAGATCAAACATATAGTAGCGGCAGCATGCTGTCGTTGGATCATGATTCATGAACAGCCACACGAACTAGTTAGCTAGGTTGAAGAAATGAAGGAGAAATTCTCCTAAGCCTTCAACCACTTGTGAGGCTAGCCTTTGAAAATTTAATTTGCCCGATTTAGTTAGCTAGCTCTTGGTGATCTTTGTGATAAGTATCTCAATGGGATGGATTTCCAACAACATAAGTTAAATTGTTTGTCGTAATTCAATGACCCTTTTTTATATTTAGTATTATATACTGTTTTTTTTTTGTTCCATTTTCGTGTTCTATATATATGTTTTGTTTGAGTTAAATGCTCCAGTACGAGTTGGCAATTCATCACTTGAATGCCAGGTCGCTGCATAATCTTTTCCGGCAAGCTTTTGAACACGATTAGCAGATTACACTGTTTCTTTTCTCTATATCTTATGTTAAAGACGACTCTAGCAAAAGTAAACCAGCGCTAAAGGCGCTTTATATATTTAAGAAAGCTTTTTTTTTTTTTTTCTCCATAATTATGAATGATGTTTGGTCATCATCATTTTGTTTCCCTCGCCAAACTTTCTTTTACTTTCGGCCATCTTTTTTTTTTTTTTTTTCCCAANAAAGGCTAATATATTCGTGCTGTCGAGTCCAGCCAAACATATTATAATAAGGCCAATCGTTGGCCACTAGAACCTTAACTAGCTGTTGTATTCAATAATTTGCAAAAACGTTACTCGATCGACATGATTTATATTTGAACGTCAATCTCTTTAAGATCTTGAGAGCTTTTCCCTGTGATATAAAAGGAAAGATGACGTTGGGCATGACGACAATGATTTGTGCAAGTAAATGAAAGGTGAAGGGTTGTTTAACCAAAAAAAAAAAGGAGTATATAAAATGACTGTATTGACTCGACAAAACGTTACAGGTAAGGAGGGTGAACTGTTAGAGTTGGTTGGTTTTATTTTCGTGTGTGGATTAGCTGACCCAGACCCAAGCTCCTATCAAAATAGTACGGATCAATCTTGGGCCCTGAAGTGGCCCACACTGATGTTTTTGCATTGAAAAAGGTCGTTAGAAGTTAAAACTGAAAAAATGTCATTAGACGCCGTTGCCGGGGATCGAACCCGGGTCACCCGCGTGACAGGCGGGAATACTCACCACTATACTACAACGACTTTGGTTGGCTTTAAATCGAGCTTACAATATATATCAAGATAGTTTTTCCCAAGCCATTTCTTTGTATCAATGACAATATCCTGTAAGAATTAATCTTTGCATCATCCTACACACCACACACCATAACTTTTTTTATTTTTTTTATTTGTTTATCTTATTAAATGTGTATTATATGGATGATGAATAAAAAAATATAAATGTTTCAAGAAAAGTAAAATAAAAAAACAAATTGAAAAAAAAAAAACACATGGTGTGTGGTGTGTAGGATGATGCATAGCAATACTCATCCTGTAAACATATCAACCTAGCATTAAAATTGAGATGTAAATTTTATCGTAAACATAAATTGATTTGGAAAAATAAATTTACATTTAATTAATATTTATATAAATAATTTGAAGAGTTTGACAGTTTTTTTTTTAAGAATAAAAATGGAAGATGATATAATTGGAAATGACTAATATTAATAGTTTAAAGTGAATTCAAACTTAGGATCTAGTACGTATTAAACCATTTGAAGTTACAAAATAACTATTGAATCACCACTTAGAATACTGGTATTGGACTGGCCAAATGTCAGTGAAACAAAAAATATGATTAGTTTTTTATTAAATCAATTGTATTGGACTAGCGAAAGTCATTCAAGTATGACTATGAGCTACGATAAATCCAAATATTTCTCTATCTTTTTCTAGACACTGTTTATAGCCAAAACACATATTTTATTTCAAAATATTGCTATCTTCAATTATTAATCAATATTATCAATAATAATATTAATTAACTAATTTTGTGCATGGCTATTAATATTGCTATATCTAATTATTAATTAACATGTGATTAATGTAGTTGCAAGATATGAAAAAAAAGTTTTAAAAAATATTTTGGCTAATATATGGATAATCCAATGTGAGGTTATATGTTGAATGACTTTGGCTTTAGGCAAAACATATAGTTTTAGGCAAATTTTGACTTTGACCTTAGCCAGACCATTGCCAATGCTTTGAGTTGCAAATGAACTGAGTTGAGTTGGACTCGAAAAATAGTACTCAAACTTGATTAGCATATTTACTGGTTTGAACTCAAATATCCTTATTCGAACTCAGCTTGTTAACCATTAATGTTGTTTGAATTCGATTCGAGCTCGACTAAAAATAAACAAACGACTCGAGCTCGAACTCAAGTTTCTTTTTTATTTGGAATCTTATCTTTTGATTAATAAAAAAAACTTAAATTTTACAAAAAACTCTAACCATTTAACTATTTAACCAAATAGTTTTGATTAAAAAATTCTTACGGTGTAACTTTTTATCAAATAAATTAACTTATAGTTATAATTAAAATATAATAATACATAAAATAAATGTAATAAACTAAACTATTTAATATATATAGATAATATAATAAATCAGAAGTTATAGTCGCATGAGATATTATTATACAAATTATCTACAAACTTTTGAAATATAATAAATATATTAAATAACGTAAACTATAACTAAATTAATAATATATAATTATGTATATAAAATATAATATATACATATATAACACTTATTACGAACTCAACGAATTAAGTCAAGCTTATATGAGTTTTGTTCAAGAGTCTAAATTGAGTCGAGACAAATATATATGAGTTTTGTTTGCATAATATTTGAATCTATATTAATATTTACAAACATCTTATTTATTAAATGAATAAAGTTCGAATTGAGTATAAACAAGCCAAGCTTAAACTATTTACGATTTGCTCTATTCAGCCACCTACTCTAACAAGATAAAAGAAACTTTGTCATTTACATCTCAAACCTACCAATTATCTTTTTATGGTTTGATGTGCTATTATATAAGATGTTATTGTTCATCAGCCTTTAAATTAAAAAAGAAGAAGAGTCTTTACCACCAAAGGTTAAAAATTTCACTTGGAGGGCTAGTAAAAATAGTCTTCCAGCAAAATTAAAGTCAATGCAGCGAGGTGTACAGTCATCTAGTTTGTGTGGAAGTAGTCAAACACAAGTTGAAGATCATATCCATGCTGTGTCTTTATGCCAAGGTAAATCAGATATGGAATTTGCGATGCAGTAATATTATTCCTTTGTTATCTCTAAACTACTTGTTTTGATGAGTTGGTATGTTCTATGGAAGTTGATATGTCTATAGTTTTATCTTTTCTTATTATTGATATGTCAAGATGAGTTTAATACTTTTTATGAAAAATTAAAAAAGGTTGTGGATTTCACGTTTAAAAATATTCTAAGTTGAAAAAGATTGTGAGTTTCACGTGTAAGAAAATTTTAAATTGGGATGAGTTTAATAATTTGAGAGTTGAGTTCAATAACAAAACAAAGTCTAAATTGTATTATTTTTTAAAAAAATTGTGTTTCAGTGGAAGAATGTAAATGTGTTGAGTACGTGGAAAGTTTCAATGTTATCAAGAATTCTCAAGCTGTGGTAAAAAGAGAGAAGATTCTGTTATGGAAACTTGTTGAGCAGGTTATGTAAAACTGAATGTAAAACGGCTCAATGGATGCATTCTTATCCAGACCTCATTTCCAATAGGGTGTTATTAGACTTAGAGATGTTCTGAACAAGTGGCTGTGAATTTCTTATTGGTGTTGTTTTCTGAAACTGTTGTATTGTGTTGTTTATATGTGAATGAGTTCTGATAATAAAAAAAGAAAAAAAAGAAGAAGAAGAAGAGATGATTCAAATGTAATTAAAAAGTGTCATATTTATAAAATAAAATAAAAATAAGATAAGTACGTTAAATAAAAGATTACTCATTTAAAAAAAAAATGATATTTATAACCGCATAATTGTTTTAAAATAAATAAATAAATATAAAATTTATGTTAAAAATATTAATTTTTTAATAATAGACCATTATATTATCATACTACTAATAGGGATCCTATTATTAAAAAAAAAAATCTTATACGGTGCTTTATGTACTGTACGATATTAATTTTTTAAAAAAATTAAAAGAATAAGGACTCTCTTGCGCCTCGACACACGGAATCCTTCCTCCATTTCAGCTTAGACTACCGGCCACCGCCAGAGCGAAGGGCCGTCTGTCACTTCTCCCTATCGCACACGGTAGTTTCCCCAAGCTAATTTTACAAGTACGTTGCATCGGATCGCCCTATCCATCACCACCACAAACGTACGTTTTCCAGCATAAACC
>QEOT01002993.1:0-10822 GCA_003123785.1 Pterocarya stenoptera
TTGGAAGAATTACAACCCTCTTTTACATCCATCCCTTCTCTACTTTTGTCATATGACTCGTTTGTTATTTGTCGAGAAAAAAAAGGGCAAGAAAAACGAGCATACCGATGAAACATATGGTATATATATATTTTTTTTTTAGAAGAAGGAATTATAAATCAGCAAGCCTTAAAGCTCCGATAGTATTTTATCTTATCTTATCTCATCATTACAATTTTTTCAAATTCTCATACAAAATATAATAAACAATTCAAAATTATCAAATCTCAAAAAAATAATAATATTAAAAAATAATATTCTAATAATATTTTATTCAACTTTTAATTTTTATCTAAATCTCTCTCATCTCATCAAATCATACTATCCAAATCAGCCCTAAAAGATTAGGCCTCGAGTTATTGGTAATGGAAATGAATTCAGCTAATTTGGGCCCATTCACAAAGTCGGGCTTTGACTTGAGCCCGAGTACCTTCATCGGCGAAACCTTTTGTACAGGCCGCGGAGAAGACGATGTCGTATGTGCCTCCCTTCTCCACCACCACCAGTTAAAACTTTTGTGGGAGACCGGAAATGACCGCAGAATACATCATTTTAATGCCCACAAGAGTACTTGAAATCCTGTTGCTGAAAAACGCAATAGGAAGAGTACTGTTATTTGGACAATAATCTAGCGTGATTATACTGTTTATGTGAGCGTTCGTTTATACGAACCCATTTTTCGAGCACTTTTTTATATTGTTCTGTTTCAATTTTACTACGGAGTTTTATTTTTTATTTTTTATGGGAAATCTTCCTACGGAGTTATAAGTAGGGATTTGTAATCTCTAGTCCTAAATTTACAAAGTAGTCTCAGTTTGATTATTTCAAGGGAGTTTTTAAGTGAAAAGAAGCAGACATTAGCATCAAACACCTGCTTTATTTAGGTGTATAGAGTTTCAAAAAGGAAAAACACACTGGATAATATGTTTGAAGAAAAATTCTAATCATCATCCTCACATCAAATGTTACACATAATTTTTTATTTTTATTTTTTCTCTTAACAAATATATAGTGTGTGGATGATAAGCAAAGAACACAATTAGTTTAAGAAAAATAAAACAAAAAGAATAAAATAAAAATAAAAATAAATGTTGTGAGTGGTGTGTGGGGATGATGAGCAGGAAAACTCATGAGTTATCAGATAACTATAACGATATGAGTTATAGGTCATAAGTAGAGAAATTTCTTTGAAAGAACTCGTATCGTTATAAGTAAAGCCAGCAAATAAAAAGTCCTAAAAAGCCCTAATGTTGTAAACCAAAAGTTACCAATTGCTTGGTAACTGATAAGATCCATTCGTCCTTTGTATCCTAGAAATTTTCATCAGGATGTCTGCAAAAGCCTTCTTGTCCTGCACCACAACCACAAACAATCAATAAGAACACATCAATCCAATCTACGGTGGCTGAGCATGATTAAAGAAAGCGTGATGTCAATCAAAACTTACTTCAATGTTACTCTGAAAAATATACAATGTAACAAAAATATAAAAACTAAATAGATGTAGTGACATAAATTTGATTTTGAAACAAAATATATGAGTCAGTGTGCATGATAAAATGACTATTTGCATCAAAATGTTGGGCATTGCATTGCATACATTCATACACGTATGCAAAATGCATGGCCACCAATTGTGTTGAACACAGGAAAAGAAAAGCTCTTAAAAATACACTACATATAGCAAAATTAATACTATTAAATAAAAAGAGCAGCGACTTGTGCGTTAAATTTCCAACAGCAACAACTTCAAACACCTGTTCTTCCAAACAAAGAGGCAACCAAGTTTTGCTGGGCTGATTATAAAACCCAAGACACGTTTTAACCAGATATGATCCAAGGGATATTACCCAAACCAGGAAAGGGGCCAGTTACCACTTTTACTTGAGTTCTAAGACTCTGATATGACAGCATACCTCCGGGGATCTCAGTCTAGCCTTAAAATTAGCAACAAGATCCTGTGTTGTCACTGGTGTCTTTTGCATTAAAACTGCCCCAATTTCTTCTTCTGCGACAGGCCCAGTAGATGATGTTGGACCAGTTTTCGTTGGTGGTGTACCTTTTGAAGGCCCGCTGCTTTTAGAAGCAGGCACAGCTTCTTCTTTTGAAGCAGGTTTTAACTCCTGATTCAGAAAACACAAGCAAAAATTAAAATGAAAAAAAACACTAAAACATTACCATTTTCAGGGTGCACTAAAAGACCATAGAGGATATATTGTTCATCTAGAATGCAAACTAAAATAAATCATAGTCGTACATTTTCTGTCTTCACCTTCTTTGGAGGTTCACCATAAGTTTTCTGTCACAACCAATTATACTTTGCAGAACAAGTAGAACATGTTCTTGGTTTCCTTTTTTTTTTTATGTACTTATGATGTTAACGTAGAAAGTACTAGAATAAAGCATCACAATAAACTTACATCTTCCTCATCATCATCATCCTCCGCATCCGAATCATTAATAAGCCCACCAGCTCGCCCAAGCAGCTTCTTCAACTCTTTTCCAGATTTGCTCAGTCCACCCTCTTCTTTATCTTCATCTTCATTGTCTTCATCCTGCAAGAACACGTAAAAAATTAGGGTTGACATTTTTCTTGATTTCCAAAAAGAAGAAGCTACAACCTCCGCAATCGTGCTACTCTAGCACCAGAAAGACTACATTGAAGTAGTTAAAACAGCATTTGTAAGAAATCAAGTATATCTAGCTAGACTTTACAGCAGCATCAGAGGCACCAATTAGACGAGGAAAGGTACGATAGGCCAGATACCATATTCAAAATGCAACATAATGATAGGCTTCTTAACTTTTTAATTTCAGCTGAGTTCTAATTGAGTTGTAAGTCTCAAAAATCAATTATCAAAATTACCACCAACAAATTTATAATGAAATAAGAAGAAATTATTCCATTTTGGGGGGGGGGGGGGGGGGGNGTTAAGTTAGTGATCTTTCAAAAACTCATCTTTATTTAATTGTCTTTATATTACCTGCTTCTCAGAAACTCATCTTTCAAAAATTAAAATTTGCTCTTCCATTTGTATTATACAAATTCAAGGCCACCGGCATGCATATAGCTAAGCTCAGAAATTGAGAAGCATATCAGTGCATTATGTAAGTTGGCTTCAGGCCCAGAAAACGTTTACTGAAGTATATCTTCATTAATAATAATTTTCCAGCAGGGTTGTCCCAAGTTTTCCTGTAACAGAAATCATGCAGACAAACCTGCTTAATTTCTGGAGGAGCAGGAACTTCAGGGGCTAATTCTTCCCTTTCCTCAGGATCATTTCCAACAGCTTCGTCGTCATCAGTGAAAATTTCTTCATGCTCCCAATCATCACCTAGCACATTAGATAGGGAATAGATGTACCAAAAGTGCAGGTATTACTAATGGTGGCAGTCATCACGTGTTTTCAATTACAGCTATGACAGGAAACAGTCTTAACACAATAAACACTCACTTAACATTAGACATTAAATTAATAAAAAAAACTTGTGACCCATATTCCCCCAACATAAAACCCATATTTTAATGCTATTCCATTATTCCACATTAAAATTGAATTTACAGGGGCTAGAAATATGATAAAATTGGATGTGTGCTATTCCATTATTCAGTTTTCTTCTCAGCTCTCTATCAACAGTCACATATTTTTCTTTAATTTTGATAAGAAATATATATATATATAAACTGAATATATAGGATGTGTGCAATATCCTTTAAAGAAACTACAAACATTAAAATCCAAAACAGAATCAAATCGAATGCCACCCAAAGAAGACCCCAGGAACATGGACTTTGAGGGTTTCCAGTAAGCTTTTACATCATTAAAAAGTGCAGTTACTTATCAAAAGGAAAAAAAAAAAAAAAAACTGCAGTTACTCACTCCTCTCTCACCAAATCGTCTACATAATGCAAGGAGGAACCACCTTTCAAAGTTGAAATTACGACATTCTTGTGATCCTTCCTCACAGTCCTAGGCATCACCTGCTGCATCCAAATAGAGATAATGTGACCCTAACTCTCCAGCCACAATAAAATGTAGAAGGACCCTAACTCTCACTGTAACACCCCCTTCCCGTAGGCTAGGTGTGTCACGTGTTTTTCATAAAAAAAAAAAAACCCGGCAAGAGATCTCCTATTTAATAAAAACAATTTAGGATTTATTTCATAAAACTTTGTCTGATAACAATGCCTTCAAAAACTTAAATGAATAAACTGAATAAAAGTCATGTCATGAAAGAACTAAAATAAATTTATTTCTAGAAGGTCTGAACTAAAATAACATGCTCCTTCTACTCCTGGCCTGCCTGCTCGTAATCATCATCTTCACCTGGGTAGTTAAAAACATGAAAATAAACTAAAATGAGTCGATGACTCAGTAAGAAATCCATCACAACGTAAACGTAATAAACATAAGATTTTCATAAAAACTTTCATGCTGAGAACTTAAAATTCATGACTGTTCATGCTAATGCTCATGCTATGTATGACTGATTTATCTAACTTATCTGACTGGCCAACACACTTAACCTTGTGTGCAAGGTTGTGCACTAGTCCCACATCCCGTGGCCACAAGGGGAACTGCTGATAGTATTCTAGCATACTATGGTGGACCACGACTGAGTTCGTGGCTTGCACACCACCCTGAACTGAACTGCATTGGTACCACGCATTTGAATGGCCATCTGATTAACTGAACTGATTTTATCTTGCACTTGAACTTAAGATAGCTTACGTGTCTTATGACCATGAGATGCATGACATAATACATACATAATTATAATTTCTAAATCTGAACATGATGCGGAATGAACTGATCGTGTGCTATGTTGGATGACATGTTTGCATATGACATGAGTGATACATAAAATTGGCTATCAATGAACTGGCTTGAATAATACTTATATATAAGCTGATCTGTGATGATCCTAATTTGTGATCAAATTACTTACCTTGCTGCGCTTCTTCTTGAATCTCAAGTCGTACTCGTCACCTACACACAATATTAAATATTACTAAATCTGTCTAGAAACAACATGTACTAATAACCTACTTAATTAAATTCCTAATCTAGAAAATAGTCGAATAAACCTCTTGCTTAACACCATAAAATCAATAAATTCTTATATCTTTAAATTACTTGAAATACTAATAACATATTATAACTTAGTAGAATACTTAGGCTATTTTAAATAAGTCATAAAAACCTGAAATCCTTAAAATAGATTTAATTTTCCATGATTAACATAATTATTTAATTTCATAAGAAATCTAATAAATATAAATATTATTTAAATACTCTTAACATATTTCTTTATTTCTATTTAAATTATAACATAATAATTTTATTAAATTCTATTAAATAGGCAAAGTAACATTAACTAAATTATTAAGCTCAATAATATACTTTAAAATATATTTCAAATTCTTTCAAACACTTCTTTATAATAAATGAGTCTTTAACTAATATATATATAAATATGTATATATATATAAATATATATTTAAGTAAAAGCTCACATTTAAAATATTAAGCCCAACACAACTTCAAATAAAATGATGTAATAATATCCATAATTAACATAGACTTAAATGTAGGTTTATAAATATAATTATACATAAAATACTCCTTCAAGTTCAAGATACTAGTTTAGAAAGGACATATATGTAATCTCATCAATATTGCATTTACTAAAACTAAAACCTAAGAGCAACTTTATACTATAAAGAGAAACAGAGGCTCGGGAGAGAGGGAAAGAGATGTGCGAAGCAGGGGCTCACCGTGGAAGAGTTGACGTGCGGCGGTTCAGGCGACTAGCGGGGGGTCACGGCGGCGCAACTGGGGAGTCCCTGTGGTGGTGCGACACCGAGAGAGGGAGAGAGAGAGCTGACGATAGAGCCTGCCGAGAGGGAGGAGGAGCACATGGCTGGGCTGGGTGGCTGGCGGTCGTGTGCTCACCGGGAGGGAATGGGCTCAACGGGGCTGGGATGGTCGGCCGATTCTGGCGCTGTGGGTGGTGGTCCGACGTCCTTAAGGTGGCTGGCAAAACCACTTGGACTGGCTGTGTCGAGTTGCTCATCTACGGGTGCAAGAGGCCACAACGCTGTTGAGCTGGGTTCTCGGCAGTGGTGGTTCTCGGCATACAAGTCGGCACGAGGTGGAAGAGATGTGGCTGGCCGTTGGCTTACGTGGTGCTCTGCACGGGGTGGTTCACAGCTGGGCAGCTTGTGAAGGGAAGAACGGGTGCTCTGTTTTTTGGTGTAAAAAACAGGGGCTGCCGTACGTGGAGCTTGGCTTCGGGTGGCGAGGCTGTGATGCAACTGGCCAGTGTTTGGACGTACACTGTGGTGGATTCCAGCGAGGTGGCGTTAGCGTGTTCTGGGCAGCGTGGAGTTGCTGCAATGTGGAGAAGCTGCACTAGTGCCATGGTTTTGCGTGGTTGCATCCGTGCGAGAGGAAGAGGTTGAAGTGACTACGGTGGAGTGGCTCTCGACCTTTCATGGAGGGGACGACTAAGTGGAGGTTCATGGTGGAGGGAGGCTGAGTGTGGGCTAGGAAGGTCTGCGGCGTGAGTTTTCTTCCTATATGAGATCTAACCGTGTGTGTATATATATAGGCATGGAGGAAAACCCTAGAGAAAACAAATGGAAGGCAGTATGTGGAAGGGGCTGTGCACAAAGGGTATAAAAAAAACGCAGTGACGTGCATGTGTGACTAACGGAGAGAGACGTGAATGGCTTGAGAAACCCATCATAAACTGAGTTGGTTTAGGAATCTTAATCTTGATAGAACTCTAATTTAATAATCCTATAAAATCTGATGATGATAATAATAATAATAATAATAATAATAATAATAATAATACTTATCTTATAGTCTAAACTTAGGATCGGGTTGTTACACTCACCATCTCTTATCTTGCACATGCAGGACCCATCTACAGCTATCTCACTCCGCTTATAGTTGTTGACAGTCAAGACTTTTACCCAAGGCAATTGTGCAACTGAGACATGCTACTTTCCATTGTACAATAACACTAGAAAATCTAGGGTCATATCTTGAAATCATAGACAGCAACAGATGCTAAGAAATCATCATGCTCACCCTTCTCAATATCATCATCATCCAAATCCAGATCACCACCCCTTGGACCTTCATCATCATCATCTCCACCTCTTTTGTTGAGTCCCAATCTATTCTTCCTCGCTGCCTCGTCTTCTTCATCCTCCTCCCCTTTATCAGAAACATTACCTTCCTCATCCTCGCCAGATGTCTTTTTACGTACCCTCCCACCAACCACACCACTATCCTTTCATCAACCCTCTCCACTCCCCCAAATGCAGCAGGTCCATTATTCGCAGCCTTCATCATCCATCTTTCATATCCATCTGCAGTCTTTTTCCGGTTATTCATCTTTTCTTTTGCTTCCTCCAGTGAAAGTTGCTTATATTGTGCAACTTTGTTGAAGTTGTACCTAAAGATTGAACAAGTCAAACAACCATTACAAAAATAAAAAAGAGCTAACAAGAAAATTCACATTCAAATACCAACTTTTAACAAATATGGAACATGATGCTGTATAGTGAAGAGATTTAAGTATGCATCACAATGAATTTCATCAAAACAACTTTCTTATAGAATAATAAAATAAAATAAAATAAAAGTAAAAAAAATCTTTTTAACAACCCCCCAAAAAAGGTTAAAAAATAAAAACAATTATCTTCATTTAGATATGACATTTTGCATATAATACGTTAGTGCATACCAAGAACCAGCAGGAATAGCAACAAACTCCTTCCCTTGCATCATTAATAGATAGTAAGTAGCAGATTGCGCACCTTCAAGCTTGCCTTGAAACTGAAATTTCCCTGTTTCATCCTCCAATAACCTTTTGTTCTTGTATTTCTCCTATGTGATCCAATAACAAACTAATATGAATAAATAAGCGAGAAGCCAATGAGATGTGAGATATAGGATATTGGTCTGACTTTTAAATAAAATAAAGGAATAATTGCTTTGCCATCAAGGTATGGATGTTCATTTGATCCATGTGTTGCTCCATCTTAGATTTTACCATATCATGTAGCAAGAGAGATTTTTTTTTTGATCGATAAACAAAATTTTATTGAGCATGAAATAGAGGGAGAAATTGTAATTTGTTAAGAGCATATTTCTTCTTCAACTCTAACATAATGCTAAGTTTTTTTTTTTTTTATTATTGGCACCAAGTTGTCCAAGAACAGCGTTCCGACTAACCCCGAGAGTGCACAGGCCCTTGGCAAGGAGTTTCCCGCAAATGCAGATCGGGTTAATTCAAGGGAAAAATCTCCTAGTCCGATGGCACCTAGAGGTTTTTTGCACCCAAGGGAATTTGAACCTTAGACCTAGGGGGAGCATACCCTCAAGCCCAAGGCCTTTACCACATGAGCCAACCCCTAAGTTCCTAGCCATTTAAATTGTCTTTAAAAAGTAAATCCATCTTATTAAGGTGGATGGAATTAAATTAGCATTTCTCTGATTTCAATCATTTCCAGTGTTTTTATCTAGCTCACATAATGCTGTGTCCCCAGAAGAGAAGCCTCAGCTGTAAGCTTAGCTCTTTATCATACCTTTTTGCTCCTTACATTCAAGCCTATCTTAAACCTATAAGACAGTCTCTAGGTTAAAGTATACTCTCCTTTTAGATAAAGATATTTTAAATGGTTTAACTCACTCAAAAGACTGAAGTTTTTGGACTACACAAAAATACGCATCATTAAAAAAAAACTAAAGCAAAACCAGCTTTATAAAGGAATGAAAAAATCACGTATGTGATTTTAACTTCTACAGTATAAAAAAAAAAAACAAGAAAAATAAACTAGACCAGGCACAACTACAGCAGCAACATAAAGTTACCATATAATTATTACAATTGTATGAAATCCAACTCCCAATAGAACAAATGAGAAGGGAGAAACAAGCAAAAACTACACAATTGGTAAGGATGAACTCAATACCCGCAAGGCATCGGTTAATTGCCATCCTTGCAACCCTTCTTTATGAAAAGACCATTTATTCTCAGCAGTTTTCTTCTTTGAAAAGTTTGGCAATCCAGTCACAAATCTACCAATAAAGTAATTCTTGGCGCTGCTAGAACTCGCTCGAACAATGTATTCCTATATGTAATGCATAGAAGAGCACATAAGCATTCGGCTTGCAACAAGAACACACTCTAGCCTGTGAAGTACTCAAAATAATAAAAGAACAAAATTGGAAACACCGCCAATATATGCTGATCTGAATCTAGCTATATTAAACGCACAAAAAACTTATCAATTATAGCTAAATTAAATACTAAAAACTTATCAGGTCCAAATATAACATGAATCTCTCAACCTATTGAGCAGTCCTTACACCAACCTCTTCATAAACTAAGAACAAGAGCTTGGAGAAACACGCTGCCAAGTAAAAGTTAATTATGTATATATTTGAAGCACTCACAAGGCAAAAGTTCCTCAGTAGTCACTAGCATCAAAATTCAGAACTCTGTTCTGTTCTAGAGAACAAAATTGAATTATAATTGACTCATACAGATTATGAACTTGCTTTTCCCGCAGAAACAAATTAAGTTGAGCATTATAATAAATATAACATATACACTGTAACAGGTCTCACAGCTCTGAATGAAAGTGGGCTAATAGGTTGGCATGTGTGACTTAGCTAGTGGGCTGTTCTTTTATTAGTCATAGGCCCGTCAATTTAGCCCAGTTGTTGTAAGTAGTTAAGCAAGTGTATAAATTGTATGAAGTCTTGTAAGCAATTCATTCTTAAGATTGATAATGAAATTAGTTAGATTGGAGGTTTTGGCTTCCTAGAAAAGTAGAAAAGCCAGTCTACACTCTTGAGTTCTTGTCTTGATTCTACATTCCTTTGTTCATACTTTTCATTGTTTTTCCTCCATTTTCAATTAAACCAAACAAGATATGTTTGGTTCTTGACATTTAGTAAGAGTGTGAATCTCTGAAAATGGCGGAATGTTCAAGTTTTTCACTAACAAATCAGAGACAAGCAAGAATTTCATCTACAAAGTACAAATAGACAACAAGAAGATAATCAAAGAAGGGTATTTGCGGAAACAGCTCTACAATTAATCAAAATTCAAAAAAATGTGGAAAAGCTAATAAAGAATTAGGGAGGAATTTGGAGAACAACAAAGAGGGTTGCAGAGTATTGAAGATGATACTTTTGCACTAAAAGAGAGAAAAAATTTAACAATAAGAAGATAAACTTCAGCATAAATAAAGGCCGCAATCAACGTGGATATGAACAACGCACAAGAGCATGGAAAGCAAAAACTTCCCAAAGAATCAAGTGCAATAGTTGAAGCTCTTATTATAAGGAAAGTTTTCAGCTGGATTTTTGCCCTAAACCTTTAGAGAAATTAAGGTAGCTGATTGGTGGCTTCGACATAAACATTGACACATGTAAGCATAAAGACCAAAACCCCGGCTGCAAGACCAAAACCAAAAGACCCCACCACAAACTAAGAAAGCCGAAAAATTACAAAGCAAATAGAAAGAGCAATCCTAAGAAATCAGCCTGCAAGAAAAGGAACAGATCAGACATCGCATACTCTCTTATTTTTTGTTTCTTGAAACTTTACTTCCCAGACTCCCTTCTGCATACAAACCCTCGGTCTAAGCTTGTGACAGAAAGATGATCCATAGGAGTATGACACAAGTTAGGACACCCGAAACGTAAATGATGGGTTCAATCACATGACGGTAGCGCGTGTTTGGAACATG